>CM055738.1:917133-1054633 GCA_029465975.1 Dallia pectoralis | reverse complement strand
CATCCTGTACAGTAGCTTATCTTTCAGGTATATATTACAGAATATTTAGGCATGTGAGGAGCATAATAAAGTATCCAGATATGCACAGAATTGTCAGCAAAGTGTACATTGTTATGTTCAAGCCCTGATAATCTTCTGATAAACTAACCTAAGACAGTAAATTCAATCTTAACATTTCTTCACTTTAAGCTTATGAATATGCATATAGATCTGCCTAGATAACATGCTTCTGTGCATAGCTCATTATTGCTGCATCTCATCAAACACTAACATAGAATGTAAAACTGATACTGTATTTACATGCACGCTAATGTATTCTGATTATGCATATATATTAGCCTAAAAAACACTTATAATAAAAAAAATTCATGATAGTTACGTTACTTTTTACAGTTTTGCATCTGTCACCTCCATTACAATGGTGATTACAGACGGGTTTTGTTTAAATAACTTATATAATAACTCATTCTGTGTTTCTAACACACAGTGAGAACCAAAATGCCTCTGAAGTCACCTATGGTATTAACCTCACTTAAAGCACTCAAAAAACAAAGCCAATAATTTAAGAACAACGTGAAGCTAGACAGATGACCCAATTAAAGGCCAGAGTAATTTTATACATATTTAAAGTCTGTTAACTTGAACGTAGTTAGGTAACTGTCCTGCTTTAAAGTTAACTTAGCAAAATACATTTTTTTAATTCTCCAGCTTTGTACGGAGCTGGTTGAACAAACAACAATAATTTCTCCTCTCTCATTAGCTTGCGTATATGTGTAAAGACTTTAGACAGGGGTCAGTAAAGTGTAAAGACTTTAGACAGGGGTCAGTAAAGTGTAAAGACTTTAGACAGGGGTCAGTAATGTGTAAAGACTTTAGACAGGGGTCTGTAATGTGTAAAGACTTTAGACAGGGGTCAGTAATGTGTAAAGACTTTAGGCAGGGGTCAGTAATGTGTAAAGACTTTAGACAGAGGTCAGTAAAGTGTAAAGACATTAGACAGGGGTCAGTAAAGTGTAGACTTTAGACAGGGGTCAGTAAAATGTAAAGACTTTAGACAGCTAAACCTTTCTCGACATTCCCATCAAATAAACCATACAAACTCCTGAAAAGAATAACTGGCCCACAGTGATCTAGGGTCTTTAAAAACCCAGGGCTCGTTCACATGCTACCAGTGCAAACCACAACCACTGCAGAAATATTGCACAAGTATTTTCTTTTAGCTTCTAATGCAGAATATCAAGTCCAGTAGTTTTTTAAGCACAGTTTTTACATTGGATGGACAATGGGACATATTGAAGAGCGAAGGTACCTATACGATGTGGACCTGATGACCATCACACATGGAACATCTAGACGATGTGGACCTGATGACCATCACACATGGAACATCTAGACGATGTGGACCTGATGACCATCACACATGGAACATCTAGACGATGTGGACCTGATAACCATCACACATGGAACATCTAGACGATGTGGACCTGATGACCATCTCACATAGAACATCTAGACGATGTGGACCTGATGACCATCACACATGGAACATCTAGACGATGTGGACCTGATGACCATCACACATGGAACATCTAGACGATGTGGACCTGATGACCATCACACATGGAACATCTAGACGATGTGGACCTGATGACCATCACACATGGAACATCTAGACGATGTGGACCTGATGACCATCACACATGGAACATCTAGACGATGTGGACCTGATGACCATCACACATGGAACATCTAGACGATGTGGACCGATGTGGAACATCTGATAACTGATAACCATCTCACATAGAACATCTAGACGATGTGGACCTGATGACCATCACACATGGAACATCTAGACGATGTGGACCTGATGACCATCTCACATAGAACATCTAGACGATGTGGACCTGATGACCATCACACATGGAACATCTAGACGATGTGGACCTGATGACCATCTCACATAGAACATCTAGACGATGTGGACCTGATAACCATCTCACATAGAACATCTAGACGATGTGGACCTGATGACCATCACACATGGAACATCTAGACGATGTGGACCTGATGACCATCTCACATAGAACATCTAGACGATGTGGACCTGATGACCATCACACATGGAACATCTAGACGATGTGGACCTGATGACCATCACACATGGAACATCTAGACGATGTGGACCTGATGACCATCACACATGGAACATCTAGACGATGTGGACCTGATGACCATCACACATAGAACATCTAGACGATGTGGACCTGATAACCATCTCACATAGAACATCTAGACGATGTGGACCTGATGACCATCTCACATAGAACATCTAGACGATGTGGACCTGATGACCATCACACATGGAACATCTAGACGATGTGGACCTGATGACCATCTCACATAGAACATCGAATTAAACGAATTATTTAAAAGCGCAGTGGTTTCGGTCAGTAGGTGTTGAGTTTGAACACTTTAGAGAGGGGGGAGGTGGCGCTGGAGTAGATAAGGAAGGAGCCCTCTGTGGTGTTGAAATATTCCCAGTCGGTACAGCCGATGGTTGGTAGCTTGTGTATCGGGACAAAGCCCTCGTATCCTTGCCACCTGAAGGGACAAGCACACCAAACATGTCATTCCTCTCATTCAAGCTGCACTTTACTTTATACTACACACAACTGTATTGTCTGTTAGACGGCACTAACTCACTACCTGTATATAACACTGTTCAAAGAGAAGGAGGATCCATCAAGAGAATTGGCCACCACAAGGAACTTGTCTTCACCCACAGAAAAAAACTCCCAGTCCACGGCACTGCAGAGGTCAAAGCACCAAAGGTCAAACGGAGGGCACACCTAACATGTGTTCCATGTCCCCCCTAATGTCAACCTCAGGCTTCACCTCAACAAAAGTTTAATGAAGACCCGCTTTCTTAAAGGCATGTAACCCAACCTCTCTCCGATTTGGCTGCAGTGTGATTGAAATGTAAAACATGTTAAATAGGGAAATACTTAATAATGTGCTGGGAGCTGCCACAGGGAGAAATCTAGGCTTGTTTTCACTTTGCCAGGGACTTAAACTAGCAAGCTGTTGGTTACTGGTCAGATGTTCTAACCTCAGGGACCGGCCATCACAACAGGCTACCTGCTTGTCAGAATGTCCTGGAACTTAATGAAGGTCTGTGTCATCACGTTCAGCTCGTAAATAGTGGAGTTGATATTGTAGAGACTTGGACCTCTGTCGTTCCAGCTCTGGCTGTTTGCCACAGCCAGGAAGTACCGGTTCCCGATCTGGAACATCTCCCAGTCCGTCGCTCCCGCCGTCTTCAAGAGAACAAGTCAGAGGAAGGGGGTTTGAGGCACAGGAGAACATTAACACATGAGAACATTTACTTTATTACACTGATATTTAATACATTCTATAACACTCTCTAGTGTGCTCTAGTGTGCTCTATGTGTGCTCTGGTGTGCTCTAGTGTGCTCTATGTGTGCTCTAGTGTGCTCTATGTGTGCTCTGGTGTGCTCTAGTGTGCTCTATGTGTGCTCTAGTGTGCTCTATGTGTGCTCTAGTGTGCTCTATGTGTGCTCTAGTGTGCTCTATGTGTGCTCTGGTGTGCTCTAGTGTGCTCTATGTGTGCTCTATGTGGGCTCTAGTGTGCTCTGTGTGTGCTCTAGTGTGTTCTAGTGTGCTCTAGTGTGCTCTATATGTGCTCTAGTGTGCTCTGGTGTGTTCTAGTGTGCTCTATGTGTGCTCTATGTGTGTTCTAGTGTGCTCTATATGTGCTCTAGTGTTCTCTATGTGGGCTCTGGTGTGTTCTAGTGTGCTCTATGTGTGCTCTGGTGTGCTCCAAAATGACACCAGTTTCTATCAAAGGATGTCCATAGAGTCTTATCTCCAGAACCCGATCTCTAGAGCCCTATCTCCAGAACCCTATATCTAGAGCCCTATCTCCAGAACCCGATCTCTAGAGCCCTATCTCCAGAACCCTATTTCTAGTCCTATCTCCACAACCCTATATCTAGAGCCATATCTCCAGAGCCCTATCTCCAGAACCCTATATCTAGAGCCCTATCTCCAGAACCCTATCTCTAGAGCCCTATCTCCAGAACCCTATATCTAGAGCCCTATCTCCAGAACCCTATATCTAGAGCTCTATCTCCAGAACCCTATCTCTAGAGCCCTATCTCCAGAACCCTATCTCTAGAGCCCTAGCTCCAGAACCCTGTATCTAGTCCTATCTCCAGAACCCGATCTCTAGAGCGCTATCTCCAGAACCCTATTTCTAGTCCTATCTCCAGAACCCTATATCTAGAGCCATATCTCCAGAGCCCTATCTCCAGAACCCTATATCTAGAGCCCGATCTCCAGAACCATATCTCTAGAGCCCTATCTCCAGAACCCTATCTCTAGAGCCCTATCTCCAGAACCCTATATCTAGAGCCATATTTCCAGAACCCGATCTCTAGAGCCCTATCTCCAGAACCCTATATCTAGTCCTATCTCCAGAACCCTACATGTCCTATCTCCAGAACATGATCTCTAGAGCCCTATCTCCAGAACCCTATCTCTAGAGCCCTATCTCCAGAACCCTATCTCTAGAGCCCTAGCTCCAGAACCCTGTATCTAGTCCTATCTCCAGAACCCGATCTCTAGAGCGCTATCTCCAGAACCCTATTTCTAGTCCTATCTCCAGAACCCTATATCTAGAGCCATATCTCCAGAGCCCTATCTCCAGAACCCTATATCTAGAGCCCGATCTCCAGAACCATATCTCTAGAGCCCTATCTCCAGAACCCTATCTCTAGAGCCCTATCTCCAGAACCCTATATCTAGAGCCATATTTCCGGAACCCGATCTCTAGAGCCCTATCTCCAGAACCCTATATCTAGTCCTATCTCCAGAACCCTACATGTCCTATCTCCAGAACATGATCTCTAGAGCCCTATCTCCAGAACCCTATCTCTAGAGCCCGATCTCCAGAACCCGATCTCTAGAGCCCTATCTCAGGAACCCTATCTCTAGAGCCCTATCTCTAGAACCCTATCTCTAGAGCCCTATCTCTAGAGCCCTATCTCCAGAACCCTATATCTAGTCCTATCTCCAGAACCTGATCTCTAGAGCCCTATCTCAGAACCGATCTCTACAGCCCTATCTACAGAACCCTATATCTAGTCCTATCTCCAGAACCCTATATCTAGAGCCATATCTCCAGAACCCTATATCTAGTCCTATCTCCAGAACCCTATATCTAGAGCCCTATATCCAGAACCCGATCTCTAGAGCCCTATCTCCAGAACCCGATCTCTAGAGCCCTATCTCCAGAACCCTATATCTAGTCCTATCTCCAGAACCCTATATCTAGAGCCCTATATCCAGAACCCTACATCTAGTCCTATCTCCAGAACCCTATATCTAGAGCCATATCTCCAGAGCCCTATATCTAGAGCACTATATCTAGAGCCCTATATCCAGAACCCTATATCTAGAGCCCTATATCCAGAACCCTATATCTACAGCCCTATATTCAGAACCCTATATCTAGTCCTATCTCCTATATGCAGGATTGTGAAAGCAAGACGAGGTGTAATTAATGGTGGAATACAAGTTAAATTAATGATATTTCTGTGTACATAATCACATCACCCCTTCACCACATGCTAGACATCTGAAAGACGTTTGGTGTCTGAGCCAGGGGGAATTCCAGCGCTGACAGATACGCTTGAAGCTACACAGCTGTTCTGACAAGTTAGGTTGGGTCGGTCAGAGCTGATTACTGAGATCCTCTTAAATAGCCTTATTTCCTACATGGAGCACTTTTGACCAATGTGGACACTAGTGCACTAACTAGGGTTAGCATCTATGATATGTCCAACATGGCACCATGAATCTTGCTCATGCATTACCTTTGACCCCTACAGGGACCAGGGAAGTCATGTCTCTCCACATGAAACACCTACAGAAGACTCTGAATTCATTTCAAGTGTCAATAAAATCCAAAGCAATAAACCCTGAGCTGTGATGTATTACAGATCTTCAAATACATCAGATTAATATGAGTCAACTGGGAGTGAACAGCTGAAAACACATTGGCTCTGATTAAAGAAGCAGACTCAACCTTATTTCTGGGTTTTGTTGAGTACAGTAGACATTATCTGTCATGTGGTCATATGGTCACTCTGTTTCATTGAGTACAGTAGACATTATCTGTCATGTGGTCATTAGGTCACTCTGTTTCATTGAGTACAGTAGACATTATCTGTCATGTGGTCATATGGTCACTCTGTTTCATTGAGTACAGTAGACATTATCTGTCATGTGGTCATATGGTCACTCTGTTTCATTGAGTACAGTAGACATTATCTGTCATGTGGTCATATGGTCATTCTGTTTCATTGAGTACAGTACACATATCTGTCATGTGGTCATTAGGTCTCTCTGTTTCATTGAGTACAGTAGACATTATCTGTCATGTGGTCATTAGGTCATTCTGTTTCATTGAGTACAGTACACATTATCTGTCATGTGGTCATATGGTCACTCTGTTTCATTGAGCACGGTAGACATTATCTGTCATGTGGTCATTAGGTCTCTCTGTTTCATTGAGTACAGTAGACATTATCTGTCATGTGGTCATTAGGTCATTCTGTTTCATTGAGTACAGTACACATTATCTGTCATGTGGTCATATGGTCACTCTGTTTCATTGAGCACGGTAGACATTATCTGTCATGTGGTCATTAGTTCACTCTGTACCTGAGTTATTATTCACATTTCACTGAATGTGATTCTTTGAGTGAACTTGAATTAAGAAACTGTGAAACTTTCGACAGCTGATGATAATGTCATCCTAAAATGATATGGTCTGAGTCTGACGACCTGATGGTATCTCTGACCTGATGGTATCTCTGACCTGATGGTATCTCTGTCCTGTTTGTTTCTGTGTCCTGATGGTATCTCTGTCCTGATGGTATCTCTGACCTGATGGTATCTCTGACCTGATGGTATCTCTGTCCTGATGGTATCTCTGTCCTGTTTGTTTCTGTGTCCTGATGGTATCTCTGACCTGATGGTATCTCTGACCTGATGGTATCTCTGACCTGATGGTATCTCTGACCTGATGGTACCTCTGACCTGATGGTACCTCTGACCTGATGGTATCTCTGTCCTGTTTGTATCTGTGTCCTGATGGTATCTCTGACCTGATGGTATCTCTGACCTGATGGTATCTCTGTCCTGATGGTATCTCTGACCTGATGGTATCTCTGACCTGATGGTATCTCTGTCCTGATGGTATCTCTGTCCTGATGGTATCTCTGACCTGATGGTATCTCTGACCTGATGGTATCTCTGTCCTGATGGTATCTCTGTCCTGATGGTATCTCTGACCTGATGTTATCTGACAGACAGTGTGTTTTATACTGAACATTAGTAGATGCTGTGTTCTGACTGAACCTTAACAGATGCTGTGTTCAGACTGAACACTATCAGATGCTGTCTCTGGATCAGTATCTCACCTTGATGGACTGAAAGGGCCTGAATGTTCCTCCCAGCCAGATGTAGATGTTTGAGTTGATGTTGGTGGAGGTACCATTTAGGGTGTTGGCCACGACTAGGAACTGGTACGGACCCACAGAGAAGAACTCCCAGTCGTAGGCCCCAGATGTTTCAATGGTCTGGTTCACCTCAAACAGCTTGGTTCCTGGGTTCCACCGATAGATCACACTGTCAATATTGTGGTTATCACCTGGACAGAACATGGATGAGGGGGTTTAGGTACACACAAGGTTTAGTGACACACAAGGTTTAGTTACACACAAGGTTTAGTTACACACAAGGTTTAGTTACACACAAGGTTAAGTTACACACAAGGTTTAAGTACACACAAGGTTTAGTGACACACAAGGTTTAGTTACACACAAGGTTAAGTTACACACAAGGTTTAAGTACACACAATGTTTAGTTACACTTAAGGTTTAGTTACACTTAAGGTTTAGTTACACACAAGGTTTAGTTACACACAAGGTTTAGTTACACTTAAGGTTTAGTTACACTTAAGGTTTAGTTACACACAAGGTTTAGTTACACACAAGGTTTAGTTACACACAAGGTTTAGGTACACACAAGGTTTAGTTACACACAAGGTTTAGTTACACACAAGGTTTAGTTACACACAAGGTTTAGTTACACACAAGGTTTAGTTACACACAAGGTTTAGTTACACACAAGGTTTAAGTACACACAAGGTTTAGTTACACACAAGGTTTAGTTACACACAAGGTTTAGTTACACACAAGGTTTAGTTACACACAAGGTGGGTTCTAGATGGGTAGTGATTGGAATCAAGCTGGGTTCTAGATGGGTAGTGATTGGATTCAAGCTGGGTTCTAGATGGGTAGTGATTGGATTCAAGCTGGGTTCTAGATGGGTAGTGGTTGGATCCAAGCTGGGTTCTAGATGGGTAGTGAGTGGAATCAAGCTAGGTTCTAGATGGGTAGTGGTTGGATCCAAGCTGGGTTCTAGATGGGTTTTGGCTGGGTGCCAGTGGCTGTAGGTACACAGGCGATGCTGCTGTTAGATTTGTAGATCCTTTCTGCTCTGCTAGGACTGTTAGATCTCTGGTTAGATACATGAAAAGCTCTCCTTTATGGGCCTTCATGTTACCGGCCTGTATTGGGCCTTAAGAGCTTTGATCAATGGTAGAGAGGACCGCCATAACTTCACAGGAAGGGAGGGGAGGTGTGCACAAACACAGGATGCCAACAGCCACAGGAATGGCAAATCAAAGATAATCTGATCCAAAGCCACAAAAAAGACCCAAGTGGAGACAGGCTGAATGGGAGGTGCGAGAAAACTGTTGTGAACTTAAAATGTGTAGTTAATTTTCAACCTCTTTCTTTGCTTTTCTATGTGCTGGACACATTCATGCTAGCACAACCTTTCTTTTCTATGTACTGGACACATTCATGTTAGCACAACCTTTCTTTTCTATGTGCTGGACACATTCATGCTAGCACAACCTTTCTTTTTATGTGCTGGACACATTCATGTTAGCACAACCTTTCTTTTCTATGTGCTGGAAAAATTCATGTTAGCACAACCTTTCTTTGCTTTTCTATGTGCTGGACACATTCATGTTAGCACAACCTTTCTTTGCTTTTCTATGTGCTGGACACACTCATGCTAGCACAACCTTTCTTTGCTTTTCTATGTGCTGGACACATTCATGCTAGCACAACCTTTCTTTTCTACACAACCTTTCTTTTTAAGTGCTGACACATTCATGCTAGCACAACCTTTCTTTGCTTTTCATGTGCTTCATGCTAGCACAACCTTTCTTTTCTGTGTGCATGCTAGCACAACCTTTCTTTTCTAAACATTCATGTTAGCACAACCTTTCTTTGCTTTTCTATGTGCTGACACATTCATGCTAGCACAACCTTTCTTTGCTTTTCTATAGACACACTCATGCTTGCACAACCTTTCTTTGCTTTTCTTTGCTGGACACACTATGCTTGCACAACCTTTCTTTGCTTTTCTATGTGCTGGACACACTCATGCTTGCACAACCTTTCTTTGCTTTTCTTTTCTCATGTGCACAACCTTTCTTTCTGCTGACACACTCATGACACACCTTTCTTTTCATGCTAGCACAACCTTTCTTTGCTTTTCTATGTGCTGGACACATTCATGCTAGCACAACCTTTCTTTGCTTTTCTATGTGCTGGACACACTCATGCTTGCACAACCTTTCTTTGCTTTTCTATGTGCTGGACACACTCATGCTTGCACAACCTTTCTTTGCTTTTCTATGTGCTGGACACACTCATGCTTGCACAACCTTTCTTTGCTTTTCTATGTGCTGGACACACTCATGCTTGCACAACCTTTCACAATGCTTTTTTTTGGCTCAATCCTTGCACAGCCTTCCTAGCAAACATTATCCGTTTAACAGACTGGACTGTACCATATCTCTCTTATGATTGGCCAGGAACATTCTATACCTTGTCTGTGATTAGCTACGACTAGGAAATGTTCTTCCTGTATGCTGAAGGCCTCCCAGTCCTGAGCGCTGTGTGTTTCCACGGTCTGATAGAGAAGGAATTTAAGTTTCCTGTTGTTCCACCTGTAGATCATTGATTCTTCACGGTCTCTGTCTGGCTGGCCTTTGAAGTTAGCCACTGCCAAGAACATCTGACCAGGGAAAGAAACAATAGATATTACAGAACTAAGATTAGAACATATGAGTGTCTTGTTGTCTATTGTGTTGTCTATTGTGTTGTTTATTGTGTTGTCTATTGTGTTGTCTATTGTGTTGTCTATTGTGTTGTCTATTGTGTTGTATATTGTGTTGTCTATTGTGTTGTCTATTGTGTTGTCTATTGTGTTGTCTATTGTGTTGTCTATTGTGTTGTCTATTGTGTTGTCTATTGTGTTGTTTATTGTGTTGTCTATTGTGTTGTCTATTGTGTTATCTATTGTGTTGTCTATTGTGTTATCTATTGTGTTGTCTATTGTGTTGTCTATTGTTTGTGTTGTCTATTGTTTGTGTTGTCTCATTGTGTTGCCTTGCTGCCCACTGTGAAATACTTCCAGGCACGAGCCTCATATGTGGTGATGTTTTGATACATTTGAAACTTCCCATCAACCCACTTGTAGATTCCAGAGCCGGGTTTAGCCGCTCTATTGGCTGTGGCAGCAAACAGTCCCTGGGAGGGAATGTGGAACACCTCCACGTCAAATGTATCTGAGTTGGTGTAGAGGTCTTGGTAGTCTTCAACATAGTTCAGACGCTTCTTCTCTGTGGATGACAGACACAGGCTAGTGTTTCTACATGCAGGTCTTTAGTGCTGTAGTAACGGGACTGAACAAAGACATCTGTCACCTTGGAGCAAAGGAATCCAGACCACGCCGTCACACAGGAACA
This sequence comes from Dallia pectoralis, assembly GCA_029465975.1. Classification (NCBI taxonomy): domain Eukaryota; kingdom Metazoa; phylum Chordata; class Actinopteri; order Esociformes; family Umbridae; genus Dallia; species Dallia pectoralis. The sequence continues at coordinate 1,043,715 of CM055738.1, read as the reverse complement.
GGCCTCTCCCCAGAATGTCAAACCACAGCTGCCCCTGTTCTACCGTGGAACAATGAGGCTGAGTTCCCATGGTTACACGCACTTCAGCCTCTAAATGGGAGGAGCAAAGGGTGTAAATTAACCACAGTACAGTTAGGAAATGTGGCTAATCCAGAGTGATACAGCTCCTAAATATACTGCTAATATATATAATCAGCTCCTAAATATACTGATAATATATATAATCAGCTCCTAAATATACTGCTACTATATATTCAGCTCCTAAATATACTGCTAATATATATAATCAGCTCCTAAATATACTGATAATATATATATTCAGCTCCTAAATAAACTGATAATATATATAATCAGCTCCTAAATATACTGATAATATATATTCAGCTCCTAAATATACTGCTAATATATATAATCAGCTCCTAAATATACTGATAATATATATATTCAGCTCCTAAATAAACTGATAATATATATAATCAGCTCCTAAATATACTGATAATATATATATTCAGCTCCTAAATATACTGATAATATATATAATCAGCTCCTAAATATACTGATAATATATATATTCAGCTCCTAAATATACTGATAATATATATAATCAGCTCCTAAATATACTGCTACTATATATTCAGCTCCTAAATATACTGAAAATATATATATTCAGCTCCTAAATATACTGATAATATATATATTCAGCTCCTAAATATACTGATAATATATATTCAGCTCCTAAATATACTGCTACTATATATTCAGCTCCTAAATATACTGAAAATATATATATTCAGCTCCTAAATATACTGATAATATATATAATCAGCTCCTAAATATACTGCTAATATATATAATCAGCTCCTAAATATACTGATAATATATATATTCAGCTCCTAAATAAACTGATAATATATATAATCAGCTCCTAAATATACTGATAATATATATATATTCAGCTCCTAAATATACTGATAATATATATAATCAGCTCCTAAATATACTGATAATATATATATTCAGCTCCTAAATATACTGATAATATATATAATCAGCTCCTAAATATACTGCTACTATATATTCAGCTCCTAAATATACTGAAAATATATATATTCAGCTCCTAAATATACTGATAATATATATATTCAGCTCCTAAATATACTGATAATATATATAATCAGCTCCTAAATATACTGATAATATATATTCAGCTCCTAAAAATACTGAAAATATATATATTCAGCTCCTAAATATACTGATAATATATATATTCAGCTCCTAAATATACTGATAATATATATATTCAGCTCCTAAATATACTGATAATATATATAATCAGCTCCTAAATATACTGATAATATATATTCAGCTCCTAAATATACTGCTACTATATATTCAGCTCCTAAATAAACTGATAATATATATAATCAGATCCTAAATATACTGCTACTATATATTCAGCTCCTAAATATACTGCTACTATATATTCAGCTCCTAAATATACTGCTACTATATATTCAGCTCCTAAATATACTGCTACTATATATTCAGCTGCTAAATATACTGCTACTATATAGCTCCTAAATATACTGCTACTATATATTCAGCTCCTAAATATACTGATAATATATATATATTCAGCTCCTAAATATACTGCTACTATATATTCAGCTCCTAAATATACTGATAATATATATATTCAGCTCCTAAATATACTGATAATATATATATATATATTCAGCTCCTATTCAGAAAGTTAAGAGAGAGAGTCATGTCAAATGTCCCCCCTTCATTAAGTTAAGAGACAGAGAGTCATGCCAAACCAAACTGACTCATTGACAATGAATGTGCTACATCAATAAGCACATATTTAATTAAATACTTTGTTTTATCACTTACATTTTCACTGAATTGTTTTTCTTGGATCCTACTACTGAAGTGTGAGTGAGCATTGTAGGCTATAAATACACAGCTAGTCAGATATCCAGACATTGCTACTGGGTCTTATTGCACAATCAGTTAAAAGGACGTTATACGTTCCATTCTAGTGTGTTAGGCACAAACGCCACCCTGTTCCCTACACTCTGATCAGAGTGTTTCAGCCAAAACCAGTGCACTACAAAGTGAAGTGTGCGGTTTAGGTGGAGCCATTAGCAGAATCTCAGTTTACACAACAAGCCCAAACCCTCACACTGTTACCCCAATAAACAGATGAAACACCGCCCCTCAGATTGAGTTACCGGGTTAGAGTACCATCACAACCCGACTGTTTACAGCTTACACTGTTTCAGACACTCCTGGAGGTATATAAACAGGCAGACACTAATAGAAACCTGTCAAACAGACCCACAATCAATGCAGGACCAGTACAAGCATATAATGGGTGAGTTTAGGTTTTTAGGAAGGTGGTGGTGGACAATCAACACAAACATAAGAGCAATGGTGATACCATTTGTAATAACAAAATTTAGGAACAAATAACATCTTATTTCCTCGCAACACTACTTTGGACTTTATAGTGTAGTTACCATAAAGATAGAGTGGGACTAGGTGATAATGTAGTTATCATAAAGATAGAGTGGGACTAGGTGATAATGTAGTTATCATAAGGATAGAGTGGGACTAGGTGATAATGTAGTTATCATAAAGATAGAGTGGGACTAGGTGATAATGTAGTTACCATAAAGATAGAGTGGGACTAGGTGATAATGTAGTTATCATAAGGATAGAGTGGGACTAGGTGATAATGTAGTTATCATAAGGATAGAGTGGGACTAGGTGATAATGTAGTTATCATAAGGATAGAGTGGGACTAGGTGATAATGTAGTTATCATAAAGATAGAGTGGGACTAGGTGATAATGTAGTTACCATAAAGATAGAGTGGGACTAGGTGATAATGTAGTTATCATAAGGATAGAGTGGGACTAGGTGATAATGTAGTTATCATAAAGACAGAGTGGGACTAGGTGATAATGTAGTTATCATAAGGATAGAGTGTGACTAGGTGATAATGTAGTTATCATAAAGATAGAGTGGGACTAGGTGATAATGTAGTTATCATAAGGATAGAGTGGGACTAGGTGATAATGTAGTTACCATAAAGACAGAGTGGGACTAGGTGATAATGTAGTTATCATAAAGATAGAGTGGGACTAGGTGATAATGTAGTTATCATAAAGACAGAGTGGGACTAGGTGATAATGTAGTTATCATAAAGACAGAGTGGGACTAGGTGATAATGTAGTTATCATAAAGATAGAGTGGGACTAGGTGATAATGTAGTTATCATAAAGACAGAGTGGGACTAGGTGATAATGTAATTATCATAAAGATAGAGTGGGACTAGGTGGTAATGTAGTTATCATAAAGATAGAGCGGTACTATGTGGTAATGTAGTTATCATAAAGATAGAGTGGGACTAGGTGATAATGTAGTCATCATAAAGACAGAGTGGGACTAGGTGATAATGTAGTTATCATAAAGATAGAGTGGGACTAGGTGATAATGTAGTTATCATAAAGACAGAGTGGGACTAGGTGATAATGTAATTATCATAAAGATAGAGCGGTACTATGTGGTAATGTAGTTATCATAAAGATAGAGTGGGACTAGGTGATAATGTAGTTATCATAAAGACAGAGTGGGACTAGGTGATAATGTAGTTATCATAAAGATAGAGTGGGACTAGGTGATAATGTAGTTACCATAAAGATAGAGTGGGACTAGGTGATAATGTAGTTATCATAAAGATAGAGTGGGACTAGGTGATAATGTAGTTACCATAAAGATAGAGTGGGACTAGGTGATAATGTAGTTTTCATAAAGATAGAGTGGGACTAGGTGATAATGTAGTTATCATAAAGACAGAGTGGGACTAGGTGATAATGTAATTATCATAAAGATAGAGTGGGACTAGGTGGTAATGTAGTTACCATAAGGATAGAGCGGTACTATGTGGTAATGTAGTTACCATAAGGATAGAGCGGTACTATGTGATAATGTAGTTACCATAAGGATAGAGCGGTATTATGTGATAATGTAGTTACCATAAGGATAGAGCGGTATTATGTGGTAATGTAGTTACCATAAGGATAGAGTGGGACTATGTGATAATGTAGTTATCATAAAGATAGAGTGGGACTAGGTGATAATGTAGTTATCATAAGGATAGAGTGGGACTAAGTGATAATGTAGTTACCATAAAGACAGAGTGGGACTAGGTGATAATGTAGTTATCATAAAGATAGAGTGGGACTAGGTGATAATGTAGTTATCATAAAGATAGAGTGGGACTAGGTGATAATGTAGTTATCATAAAGATAGAGTGGGACTAGGTGATAATGTAGTTATCATAAAGATAGAGTGGGACATAAAAGATAGAGTGGGACTAGGTGATAATGTAGTTATCATAAAGATAGAGTGGGACTAGGTGATAATGTAGTTATCATAAAGATAGAGTGGGTTATCATAACTAGTGGGGTGATAATGTAGTTATCATAAAGATAGAGTGGGACTAGGTGATAATGTAGTTATCATAAAGACAGAGTGGGACTAGGTGATAATGTAGTTATCATAAAGACAGAGTGGGACTAGGTGATAATGTAGTTATCATAAAGATAGAGTGGGACTAGGTGATAATGTAGTTATCATAAAGACAGAGTGGGACTAGGTGATAATGTAGTTATCATAAAGATAGAGTGGGACTAGGTGATAATGTAGTTATCATAAAGACAGAGTGGGACTAGGTGATAATGTAATTGTCATAAAGATAGAGTGGGACTAGGTGGTAATGTAGTTATCATAAAGATAGAGTGGGACTAGGTGGTAATGTAGTTACCATAAGGATAGAGCGGTATTATGTGGTAATGTAGTTACCATAAGGATAGAGCGGCATTATGTGGTAATGTAGTTACCATAAGGATAGAGCGGTATTATGTGGTAATGTAGTTACCATAAGGATAGAGCGGTATTATGTGGTAATGTAGTTACCATAAGGATAGAGCGGTATTATGTGATAATGTAGTTACCATAAGGATAGAGCGGTATTATGTGGTAATGTAGTTACCATAAGGATAGAGCGGTACTATGTGGTAATGTAGTTACCATAGGAATAGAGCGGTATTATGTGGTAATGTAGTTACCATAGGGATAGAGCGGTACAACCCCAGTGGGACTGAGAGGCATGGTAAGCAGGATCTGGGGGATGGACAGGACCGACAGCCTTGGGAACATAGAGGGACACATTCTGGAGGTTGCATCTGATCCAGGCAGCAGAACCAGCTGGCGCAGGAGACCCTGACACAGACAGAACCCATTTCAGACCAGGTTTGAGTCTCAATTAAATGAGAAATCAAAGAGAAACTGAGGGAGAACTTACAGAAAACATTCCTTTCCATCTTCTCCTGCTGCCAATGTAGAACGTGGAGTTTACAGTGCAGAGATCAGAGGGAAATGGCTGCTCACGCACCCTGCATGGAAAACAACAACCAGACACCTGAACACCCAGACATCTGAACATCCAGACACCTGAACACCCAGAAACCTGAACACCTAGACACCTGAACACCCAGACACCTGAACACTCAGTCACCTGACCACCCAGACACCTGAACACTCAGACACCTGAACACCCAGAAACCTGAACACCTAGACACCTGAACACCCAGACACCTGAACACTCAGTCACCTGACCACCCAGACACCTGAACACTCAGACACCTGAACACCCAGTCACCTGACCACCTAGACACCTGAACACTCAGACACCTGAACACCCAGTCACCTGACCACCTAGACACCTGAACACCCAGACACCTGAACACCCAGAAACCTGAACACCTAGACACCTGACCACCCAGAAACCTGTACACCCAGACACCTGAACACCCAGACACTTGAACACCTGAACACCCAGAAACCTGAACACCCAGAAACCTGAACACCTGATCACCCAGAAACCTGAACACATGAACACCCAGAAACCTGAACACTCAGTCACCCGAAAACCCAGAAACCTGAACACCTGAACACCCAGACACCTGAACACTTAGACACACAGACACCTGAACAGCTTTACATCCAGTTGAGTAGGTAACTTACAGCTCCACAGACATTCCACAGTCCACAGTTAGAGTGGCGTAGTGTCCAGTGACAGCCAGAACCAGGGTGTGCCAGCTGTTATCTGCCAGCTGCACCGCCCTAAAGGTGATGCGTTTCCTGCCTGATGGGCCCCCGAAGAGGAAGTGGAGTCTCTCCGGGGAGACACGTAGACCAATCAGGAGCCGGTCCGAGTCCTCTTCCACCAATGAGAGGATGTACTCATTCCTCTGCAGAGAGAAGCTCTGATATTAAATGACATGAATGGCATATCAGAGTCAGCACAGGCTGTGTGAGATGCTTGTGCAGTATGTTTCACCTTATTGCTGAGGCGTGGGATTTTCAGTGTGACCACGATGGAAAACTCAGAGGGGAAGTAATCGCAGTTGGTGAAGAGCTGTGATGCAGAGAAGCTCAGAGCCTCCTGAGAGCCAGCTAGCTGCAGACCTCGCGCCCCCTGAGACTGGATCATGCGGACATCGCTCAGGGGTTTGGTCCCACCAGCGGGTAAAACCTGGGCCAGGAAGTCAAGAGGCAACAGATCTGCAGGAAGGAAGAAATTCCACGAAACACAAACATACTTTCATCAAGATGCTAATCTGTTAAACCACTCAGGTTACAAAGACTAGAAAGTGTCAAAATTATCTAATGCCAGAATTAATGTAAACATCCGCTCTGTAAACATCCACTCTGTGAAAATCCACTCTGTAAACATCCACACTGTGAACATCCACTCTGTGAACATCCACTCTGTGAACACCCACTCTGTAAACATCCACACTGTGAACATCCACACTGTGAACATCCACTCTGTGAACACCCACTCTGTCAACATCCACTCTGTGAACATCCACTCTGTGAACATCCACTCTGTGAACATCCACTCTGTAAACATCCACACTGTGAACATCCACTCTGTGAACATCCACTCTGTGAACATCCACTCTGTGAACATCCACTCTGTAAACATCCACACTGTGAACATCCACTCTGTGAACATCCACTCTGTGAACACCCACTCTGTAAACATCCACACTGTGAACATCCACACTGTGAACATCCACTCTGTGAACACCCACTCTGTGAACACCCACTCTGTAAACATCCACACTGTGAACATCCACACTGTGAACATCCACTCTGTGAACACCCACTCTGTAAACATCCACACTGTGAACATCCACACTGTGAACATCCACTCTGCGAACACCCACTCTGTGAACATCCACACTGTGAACATCCACACTGTGAACATCCACTCTGTGAACACCCACTCTGTAAACATCCACACTGTGAACATCCACACTGTGAACATCCACTCTGCGAACACCCACTCTGTGAACATCCACTCTGTGAACATCCACACTGTGAACATCCACTCTGTGAACATCCACTCTGTGAACATCCACTCTGTAAACATCCACTCTGTAAACATCCACTCTGTAAACATCCAATCTGTGAACATCCACTCTGTGAACATCCACTCTGTGAACATCCACTCTGTGAACATCCACACTGTGAACATCCACTCTGTGAACATTGCAGTCACCTGACGCTATGAACGTGTTCAGGTTCTGCCGTCAAGGAGTGTAGCTGTGTCAGATGTAGTTAGATAGTCAGCAATACAAATTAGGTTTGTATTTGTATAGGTTTTGATGCGTGAGTGTTGTATCAGATCACTGATGCAAATCGATCTGCATGCAAATTACATGGAAAACATGTAAAGATATGAAGAAAAATGGAGTAGAGATTAATAGAGATCGATATAGGTGGACGAGATCAGAGAATCTCTAGAGATAGCGTATGAACAGCTACACTTCAGAGATAGCGTATGAACAGCTACACTTCAGAGATAGCGTATGAACAGCTACACTTCAGAGATAGCGAATGAACAGCTACACTTCAGAGATAGCGAATGAACAGCTACACTTCAGAGATAGCGTATGAACAGCTACACTTCAGAGATAGCGAATGAACAGCTACACTTCAGAGATAGCAAATGAACAGCTACACTTCAGAGATAGCGTATGAACAGCTACACTTCAGAGATAGCGAATGAACAGCTACACTTCAGAGATAGCGAATGAACAGCTACACTTCAGAGATAGCGTATGAACAGCTACACTTCAGAGATAGCGAATGAACAGCTACACTTCAGAGATAGCGTATGAACAGCTACACTTCAGAGATAGCGTATGAACAGCTACACTTCAGAGATAGCGTATGAACAGCTACACTTCAGAGATAGCGTATGAACAGCTACACTTCAGAGATAGCGAATGAACAGCTACACTTCAGAGATAGCGAATGAACAGCTACACTTCAGAGATAGCGAATGAACAGATACACTTCAGAGAGAGCGTATGAACAGCTACACTTCAGAGATAGCGTATGAACAGCTACACTTCAGAGATAGCGTATGAACGGCTGCACTTCAGAGATAGCGTATGAACAGATACACTTCAGAGATAGGGATGACAAGTAAACTTTGGTTTCCCTACACGCTCTATAGACACAGAATAAAGCATTCTGTCTAAGTGGATAAGAAACCGGGTTCACGTTCTGTTTTCAGATACACTTCAGAGATAGCGTATGAACAGCTACACTTCAGAGATAGCGTATGAACAGCTACACTTCAGAGATAGCGTATGAACGGCTGCACTTCAGAGATAGCGTATGAACAGATACAATTCAGAGATAGGGATGACAAGTAAACTTTGGTTTCCCTACACGCTCTATAGACACAGAATATAGCATTCTGTCTAAGTGGATAAGAAACCGGGTTCACGTTCTGTTTTTGATTTACCTCAATGATCTGAAGAAATCATTAGAGAAAAAGAGATACAGAGATGGAGAGAGAGAATACGGATCACATTTCAAAGAGACGTCTACAGAAACAAAGTTAACACAGCGGAACAAGCCTTTTGGGAAGCGAGACGACCTTGTCAAAATACGCCACCTCCTCGATCATCATAAGTCAAGTGTTTTTGAACGCCCACATGGACAGACTTCCAGACACACGTGGTTTTGACCTGAGGGATTCAAACATGCTTTAACAGGTCATAAATCCATATGCAGTATCTGTGGTCCTATCCATTAATCAGTCAGGTTCTAGGGTCTACACACCTAATGTGTTCTGGTGGAGAACATCTACTGTCACACACAGACAGAGCAGCTCAGACAGAGGTGTGCTATATCTGTGTTCTGGGGCTGTGCTATATCTGTGTTCTGGGGCTGTGCTATATCTCTGTTCTGGTGCTGTGCTATATCTGTGTTCTGGGGCTGTGCTATATCTGTGTTCTGGGGCTGTGCTATATCTCTGTTCTGGTGCTGTGCTATATCTGTGTTCTGGGGCTGTGCTATATCTGTGTTCTGGGGCTGTGCTATATCTGTGTTCTGGTGCTGTGCTATATCTGTGTTCTTGGGCTGTGCTATATCTGTGTTCTGGTGCTGTGCTATCTCTGTGTTCTGGGGCTGTGCTATATCTGTGTTCTGGTGCTGTGCTATCTCTGTGTTCTGGGGCTGTGCTATCTCTGTGTTCTGGTTCTGTGACTGTAAGTGATGCGAACAGAACAATATTGCAATGTTTTTGGCAGCAGCATGGAAAGGTTAGATGCCATTACAGCCTGGAATTATATTAATCATATTGTCAGCAGTGAAGTATGATGTGATTTAAACTGGCAGCTGTAAGGAATGAGTTTATTAAGAATGCCAACAGGAAGGTATGATGTCATTAGGACTGCCAAGAGTGAAGTATGATGTCATTCAGAATGCCAAGAGTGAAGTATGATGTCATTCAGAATGCCAAGAGTGAAGTATGATGTCATTCAGAATGCCAAGAGTGAAGTATGATGTCATTCAGAATGCCAAGAGTGAAGTATGATGTCATTCAGAATGCCAGGATTAAAGTATGATGTCATTCAGAATGCCAGGAGTAAAGTATGCTATCATTCAGAATGCCAGGACTAAAGTATGATGTCATTCAGAATGCCAGGAGTACAGTATGATGTCATTCAGAATGCCAGGAGTAAAGTATGATGTCATTCAGAATGCCAGGAGTGTAATTAATTAACCCTATTTCGTATTATTCCAGAGGATATCCTGTCTCCCAATAATTAACCCTATTTCCTGTTATTCCAGAGGATATCCTGTCTCCCAATAATTAACCCTATTTCCTGTTATTCCAGAGGACATCCTGTCTCCCAATAATTAATCCTATTTCCTGTTATTCCAGAGGATATCCTGTCTCCTAATAATTAACCCTATTTCCTGCTTTTCCAGAGGATATCCTGTCTCCAAATAATTAACCCTATTTCCTGTTATTCCAAAGGATATCCTGTCTCCCAATAATTAACCCTATTTCCTGTTATTCCAGAGGATATCCTGACTCCCAATAATTAACCATATTTCCTGTTATTCCAGAGGATATCCTGTCTCCCAATAATTAACCCTATTTCCTGTTATTCCAGAGGATATCCTGACTCCCAATAATTAACCATATTTCCTGTTATTTCAGAGGATATCCTGTCTCCAAATAATTAACCATATTTCCTGTTATTCCAGAGGATATCCTGACTCCTAATAATTAACCATATTTCCTGTTATTCTAGAGGATATCCTGTCTCCCAATAATTAACCCTATTTCCTGTTATTCCAGAGGATATCCTGTCTCCCAATAATTAACCCTATTTCCTGTTATTCCAGAGGATATCCTGTCTCCGAATAATTAACCCTATTTCCTGTTATTCCAGAGGATATCCTGTCTCCCAATAATTAACCCTATTTCCTGTTATTCCAGAGGATATCCTGTCTCCCAATAATAACCCTATTTCCTGTTATTCCAGAGGATATCCTGTCTCCCAATAATTAACCCTATTTCCTGTTATTCCAGAGGATATCCTGACTCCCAATAATTAACCCTATTTCCTGTTATTCCAGAGGATATCCTGTCTCCTAATAATTAACCCTATTTCCTGCTTTTCCAGAGGATATCCTGTCTCCAAATAATTAACCCTATTTCCTGTTATTCCAAAGGATATCCTGTCTCCCAATAATTAACCCTATTTCCTGTTATTCCAGAGGATATCCTGACTCCCAATAATTAACCATATTTCCTGTTATTTCAGAGGATATCCTGTCTCCAAATAATTAACCATATTTCCTGTTATTCCAGAGGATATCCTGACTCCTAATAATTAACCATATTTCCTGTTATTCCAGAGGATATCCTGACTCCTAATAATTAACCATATTTCCTGTTATTCTAGAGGATATCCTGTCTCCCAATAATTAACCCTATTTCCTGTTATTCCAGAGGATATCCTGTCTCCCAATAATTAACCCTATTTCCTGCTTTTCCAGAGGATATCCTGTCTCCAAATAATTAACCATATTTCCTGTTATTCCAGAGGATATCCTGACTCCTAATAATTAACCATATTTCCTGTTATTCCAGAGGATATCCTGACTCCTAATAATTAACCATATTTCCTGTTATTCTAGAGGATATCCTGTCTCCCAATAATTAACCCTATTTCCTGTTATTCCAGAGGATATCCTGTCTCCCAATAATTAACCCTATTTCCTGTTATTCCAGAGGATATCCTGTCTCCGAATAATTAACCCTATTTCCTGTTATTCCAGAGGATATCCTGACTCCCAATAATTAACCATATTTCCTGTTATTTCAGAGGATATCCTGTCTCCAAATAATTAACCATATTTCCTGTTATTCCAGAGGATATCCTGACTCCTAATAATTAACCATATTTCCTGTTATTCTAGAGGATATCCTGTCTCCCAATAATTAACCCTATTTCCTGTTATTCCAGAGGATATCCTGTCTCCCAATAATTAACCCTATTTCCTGTTATTCCAGAGGATATCCTGTCTCCGAATAATTAACCCTATTTCCTGTTATTCCAGAGGATATCCTGTCTCCCAATAATTAACCCTATTTCCTGTTATTCCAGAGGATATCCTGTCTCCCAATAATAACCCTATTTCCTGTTATTCCAGAGGATATCCTGTCTCCCAATAATTAACCCTATTTCCTGTTATTCCAGAGGATATCCTGACTCCCAATAATTAACCCTATTTCCTGTTATTCCAGAGGATATCCTGTCTCCTAATAATTAACCCTATTTCCTGCTTTTCCAGAGGATATCCTGTCTCCAAATAATTAACCCTATTTCCTGTTATTCCAAAGGATATCCTGTCTCCCAATAATTAACCCTATTTCCTGTTATTCCAGAGGATATCCTGTCTCCCAATAATTAACCCTATTTCCTGTTATTCCAGAGGATATCCTGACTCCCAATAATTAACCATATTTCCTGTTATTCCAGAGGATATCCTGTCTCCCAATAATTAACCCTATTTCCTGTTATTCCAGAGGATATCCTGTCTCCCAATAATTAACCCTATTTCCTGTTATTCCAGAGGACATCCTGTCTCCCAATAATTAACCCTATTTCCTGTTATTCCAGAGGATATCCTGTCTCCCAATAATTAACCCTATTTCCTGTTATTCCAGAGGATATCCTGTCTCCCAATAATTAACCCTATTTCCTGTTATTCCAGAGGACATCCTGTCTCCCAATAATTAACCCTATTTCCTGTTATTCCAGAGGATATCCTGTCTCCCAATAATTAACCCTATTTCCTGTTATTCCAGAGGATATCCTGTCTCCCAATAATTAACCATATTTCCTGTTATTCTAGAGGATATCCTGTCTCCCAATAATTAACCCTATTTCCTGTTATTCCAGAGGATATCCTGTCTCCCAATAATTAACCCTATTTCCTGTTATTCCAGAGGATATCCTGTCTCCCAATAATTAACCCTATTTCCTGTTATTCCAGAGGACATCCTGTCTCCCAATAATTAACCCTATTTCCTGTTATTCCAGAGGATATCCTGTCTCCCAATAATTAACCCTATTTCCTGTTATTCCAGAGGATATCCTGTCTCCCAATAATTAACCATATTTCCTGTTATTCTAGAGGATATCCTGTCTCCCAATAATTAACCCTATTTCCTGTTATTCCAGAGGATATCCTGTCTCCCAATAATTAACCCTATTTCCTGTTATTCCAGAGGATATCCTGTCTCCCAATAATTAACCATATTTCCTGTTATTCTAGAGGATATCCTGTCTCCCAATAATTAACCCTATTTCCTGTTATTCCAGAGGATATCCTGTCTCCCAATAATTAACCCTATTTCCTGTTATTCCAGAGGACATCCTGTCTCCCAATAATTAACCCTATTTCCTGTTATTCCAGAGGATATCCTGTCTCCCAATAATTAACCCTATTTCCTGTTATTCCAGAGGACATCCTGACCACTGTATTATATCGACTTCAGTGCCCTGTATTTCTGTCATGAAATCTTCTCAGTAGCATCATTAAACTAAGGTTATAAAGACAAATCTGCCCCAGGGCTATAACATCAGCTGTTATCTAAATAACATAATAATCTACATGTTTGAAAAACTCAGGTTAACCTGGGGTTCAATGGGGGCACATTTAACCTCATATTAATCCCTCCACTTTTATTATTATTATTAGAGACCAGTAAGTAGCTTCTTAGACACAATACATAAGAAAGCATGTTAGGACTTGTTCTAAAGCAATTCACCTCATTCTTCTCTGACTTAAAACCGACAGTGTGTGATCTGAGAGTAAACTACTCTGAGGAGAAGCCGTGTGTGAACTGAGAATTAACTACTCTGAGGAGAAGCCGTGTGTGAACTGAGAATTAACTACTCTGAGGAGAAGCCGTGTGTGAACTGAGAATTAACTACTCTGAGGAGAAGCCGTGTGTGAACTGAGAATTAACTACTCCGAGGAGAAACAGTGTGTGAACTGAGAATTAACTACTCCGAGGAGAAACAGTGTGGTCACTGGGACAGAAACGTTCTGTCTGAGACAATAAGGGACTTATTTCAAACACAGCATGAGTATTTTCCTTGGAGATATTAGTGGCATGTGACCAGGTTTGGTGAGAGCTGTTGTTGGTGCTGACCCACCTGTACATGGTCTCCATCCTCCAACAGGACCAAGTCCCATGGCCAAACCAGAGCAAAGAAGAACCACAAACACACATAGCAGCACCTGTCCAGACATCAGTGCTCCCTTCACACCGGGCCTGGATGATCACCTCCAGCTCCCAAACAGGCCCACATGTCCCCTCTGCTTCCGGTCTCCAGGCTTCCTTGGGTTTCAGCCCACAGGTCCAAGTTAGTCTCCCAAAAGTCCTCAGACGTCTCCAGCAGGTCCAGTTGAGAAGTCAATCTCCATGGAAGACTGAAGGACCAGAAGGACCATGTACCAGCAGGATGTTCTGCTAGAGTGACCAACCCCCTCCTCTGTTTGTCTGCTCCTTCAATACAAGCGTTCAGGTGGAAGTTCTGTTAAAGGAAGCACCAATGTTCAGGTCAGTAAAACAGGATTGTGTTGGTCCAAATGATCCAGTAGAATTTGTTGTCAATCTGGTAAGAATCCAAATAGGCACTAAAAAATCATCCATTTGTGCTCTCAATGGGTTAAAATATTCTAGTCATTATAAATGTCTATAGTTAGTAAATAATTAGAAGGACACTGTATGTGACAGAGGAGTTCCTCTCCTGTGATCTGTACCTGTCAGAATGTGTGTCACCTGGGTGGAGACAGCAGAGAGGAGGTGTTCTACACATATTTAAATGAGAATAAGTCAGCTGTTAGAAGGAGGTGTTGGAACTGGAGAGAGGGGGGGAGAGGGGGGAGAGAGGGAGGGAGGAGTCAGAGAGGGGAAGGAGGGAGAGAGAGAGAGGGAGGCAGAGAGGGGAAGGAGGGAGAGAGAGAGAGGGAGAGAGGGAGGAGGGAGAGAGAGAGGCAGAGGGGGAAGGAGGGAGAGAGAGAGAGAGAGGCAGAGAGGGGAAGGAGGGAGAGAGAGAGAGAGGAGGGAGAGAGAGGAGAGGAGAGGGGAGGGAGGGAGGGAGGGGGGAGGGAGGGGAGGGAGGGAGGGAGGGAGGGAGGGAGGGAGGGAGGGAGGGAGGGAGGGAGGGAGGGAGGGAGGGAGGGAGGGAGGGAGGGAGGGGGAGAGAGAGGGAGGGAGAGAGAGGGAGGGAGAGAGAGGAGGGAGGTGTCAGAGAGGGGAGGGAGAGAGAGAGAGAGGGTGAGAGAGAGAGAGCTGTCTCTATACTTCTGTCAGGGGCTGTCTCTATACTTCTGTCAGGGGCTGTCTCTATACTTCTGACAGGGGCTGTCTCTATACTTCTGTCAGGGGCTGTCTCTATACTTCTGACAGGGGCTGTCTCTATACTTCTGACAGGGGCTGTCTCTATACTTCTGTCAGGGGCTGTCTCTATACTTCTGACAGGGGCTGTCTCTATACTTCTGACAGGGGCTGTCTCTATACTTCTGACAGGGGCTGTCTCTATACTTCTGTCAGGGGCTGTCTCTATACTTCTGTCAGGGGCTGTCTCTATACTTCTGGGGCTGTCTCTATACTTCTGTCAGGGGCTGTCTCTATACTTCTGTCAGGGGCTGTCTCTATACTTCTGACAGGGGCTGTCTCTATACTTCTGTCAGGGGCTGTCTCTATACTTCTGACAGGGGCTGTCTCTATACTTCTGACAGGGGCTGTCTCTATACTTCTGTCAGGGGCTGTCTCTATACTTCTGTCAGGGGCTGTCTCTATACTTCTGACAGGGGCTGTCTCTATACTTCTGACAGGGGCTGTCTCTATACTTCTGTCAGGGGCTGTCTCTATACTTCTGACAGGGGCTGTCTCTATACTTCTGACAGGGGCTGTCAGGGGCTGTCTCTATACTTCTGTCAGGGGCTGTCTCAGGGGCTGTCTCTATACTTCTGACAGGGGCTGTCTCTATACTTCTGTCAGGGGCTGTCTCTATACTTCTGACAGGGGCTGTCTCTATACTTCTGACTGGGGCTGTCTCTATACTTCTGACAGGGGCTGTGTCTCTATACTTCTGTCAGGGCGGTCTCTATACTTCTGTCAGGGGCTGTCTCTATACTTCTGACTGGGGCTGTTCTGTCAGGGGCTGTCTCTATACTTCTGTCAGGGGCTGTCTCTATACTTCTGTCAGGGGCTGTCTCACTTCTGTCAGGTCTGTCTCTATACTTCTGACAGGGGCTGTCTCTATACTTCTGTCAGGGGCTGTCTCTATACTTCTAACAGGGGCTGTCTCTATACTTCTGTCAGGGGCTGTCTCTATACTTCTGACAGGGGCTGTCTCTATACTTCTGTCAGGGGCTGTCTCTATACTTCTGTCAGGGGCTGTCTCTATACTTCTGTCAGGGGCTGTCTCTATACTTCTGTCAGGGGCTGTCTCTATACTTCTGTCAGGGGCTGTCTCTATACTTCTGTCAGGGGCTGTCTCTATACTTCTGACAGGGGCTGTCTCTATACTTCTGACAGGGGCTTTGTATTCCTATGGAGATTCTCAGCAGGTGTTATCTTATACGTTTCTTATAGTGAAACTTCTGATCCTGTATTATCTGTTCATCTGACACCTGCTGGAAGTGCGGACACATTCACCTGTGCCCGTAGTGCATATGAGAACAGTTCCAAACCGGACCCCTCCTCAGGAAAGGGTTCTATATTGAAAAAAAAAATGGTTCCACCTTAAAACAAAGGAGTTCCTACCTACAAAAGAATAAAATGCTTTTTTCCCCTGAATATTAATATAAAGCAATATGCAACAGACCTAAACGTTACCCAAAGACTGCAAACTAGTCTGAAACTGTAGCATGTGTTGGGTGACAGTTTAGAACTCTGTAGCATGTGTTGGTGACAGTTTAGAACTCTGTAGCATGTGTTGGTGACAGTTTAGAACTCTGTAGCATGTGTTGGGTGACAGTTTAGAACTCTGTAGCATGTGTTGGGTGACAGTTTAGAACTCTGTAGCATGTGTTGGGTGACAGTTTAGAACTCTGTAGGATGTGTTGGGTGACAGTTTAGAACTCTGTAGGATGTGTTGGGTGACAGTTTAGAACTCTGTAGCATGTGTTGGGTGACAGTTTAGAACTCTGTAGCATGTGTTGGGTGACAGTTTAGAACTCTGTAGCATGTGTTGGGTGACAGTTTAGAACTCTGTAGCATGTGTTGGGTGACAGTTTAGAACTCTGTAGCATGTGTTGGGTGACAGTTTAGAACTCTGTAGCATGTGTTGGTGACAGTTTAGAACTCTGTAGCATGTGTTGGTGACAGTTTAGAACTCTGTAGCATGTGTTGGGTGACAGTTTAGAACTCTGTAGCATGTGTTGGGTGACAGTTTAGAGCCATATTACCAGTCACACATATCTGATTTGGGTTGCCTGTGTGAACATGGCCATAATATCAGTCACACATATCTGATTTAGGTTGCCTGTGTGAAAATGGCCATATTAACAGTCACGTATAATAAAGGCATTGTCTATTACAGAAGATTGACAAGTTTTCAAAAAGCTTTTATTATTTATTTACCAGTTCAATAAGTCACAGGAGCGCTACATTATTGAGGTGCCAAGTGGCATTCTGACTGTAACACTCCTAAAAATATTATTCCTTTGGATACAAATAAAGTGCTTCAGAGAGAGAGGTGAAGTGAGAGAGAAGCGCGAGAGAGAGAGAGAGAGAGAGAGAGAGAGAGAGAGAGAAGCGAGGGAAAGGGAGAGAAATGAGGAGAAATAGAGAGAAGATAAAGTAGTAACATAGATCTGATTTGGGCTGCCAGTGTGAACACAGTCATGTTAACAGACAGAGAGAGGGAGAGAGAAGTCAGATGAAAGAGAGAAGTGAGGAGAGAAGTTAGATGGGAGAGAGAGAGGGGGAGAGAGAGAGAGGTCAGATGAAAAAGAGAGAGAAGTGAGGTGAGATAGAGATTGGAGAGAACGATGTGAACTGAACAGGTCATTTGAGTTACCAGTTGGTGGCCAGACCATAACCCATGGCAATAGTGTCTCCATGGTCACCAGCTAGTCTGATGCCCACTGTCTTCTCCCGAAACTTCCTGGTTACAACTTCTTCTCCTTAGTGACGTTACCACAGTGACGTCATGTTAAGTGAAATGGAAGCAGTAGATTTTGGAACGTCGCAGGTCAGATCCAGAAAGAGAAAGGTTCCAAACAGCACACTAAACCCTGTATACTGCAGCAGAGGGCTGGGGTCAGAAGTGAGATGTTCTATAGGGACTAGGATGCCATTTGGGATGTGTGGCGAGCCGTGATGTCGTTGTTATTAGAGGTCAAGGGACTTGCGGACGATTTGTTGAGCCTGGGAGTAGAACTGTTCCCGATCTTCACGCCACATCTTAGATGCATCAACATTGGCTCCACTTTCATCATTGGGCTCTGGGAGACAGAAGGACAGAAAGATGAAAACAATCAGTACAAACAGACTGAATATCTGACCTGCTAACATGCTAACCACAGACAGACTGGATCCAGACTGCCCTGTTAACATGCTAACCACAGACAGACTGGATCCAGACTGCCCTGTTAACATGCTTACCACAGACAGACTGGATCCAGACTGACCTGCTAACATGCTAAACACAGACAGACTGGATCCAGACTGACCTGCTAACATGCTAACCACAGACAGACTGGATCCAGACTGACCTGCTAACATGCTAACCACAGACAGACTGGATCCAGACTGACCTGCTAACATGCTAAACACAGACAGACTGGATCCAGACTGACCTGCTAACATGCTAACCACAGACAGACTGGATCCAGACTGACCTGCTAACATGCTAACCACAGACAGACTGGGTCCAGACTGCCCTGCTAACATGCTAACCACAGACAGACTGGGTCCAGACTGCCCTGCTAACATGCTAACCACAGACAGACTGGATCCAGACTGCCCTGCTAACATGCTAACCACAGACAGACTGGATCCAGACTGCCCTGCTAACATGCTAACCACAGACAGCAGGATCTAGACTGACCTGCTAACATGCTAACCACAGACAGCAGGATCTAGACTGACCTGCTAACATGCTAACCACAGACAGACTGGATCCAGACTGCCCTGCTAACACGCTAACCACAGACAGCAGGATCTAGACTGACCTGCTAACATGCTAACCACAGACAGCAGGATCTAGACTGACCTGCTAACATGCTAACCACAGACAGACTGGATCCAGACTGTCCTGCTAACATGCTAACCACAGACAGCAGGATCTAGACTGACCTGCTAACATGCTAACCACAGACAGCAGGATCTAGACTGACCTGCTAACATGCTAACCACAGACAGCAGGATCTAGACTGACCTGCTAACATGCTAACCACAGACAGCAGGATCTTCTCCACACTCTGGACAGGACTCCATCTCTCAGCACTGCTCTCATAGCCCATTGGGTCATCCCCTGGAGCATGGAGGATGGAGATACACACCCGGCCATCCGGATAAACTGAAGACACATGGAGAGCAGAGAACAGGTGAAACAGACAGCAGAAACACTGTTCAATGCTGCTCAACTGACCAATTCATACCTCATCCTGTATATTGTCTCTACTTGATCCTGTATTATCTGTATAATGACTCTATACTTGATCCAGTATTGCCTTGTTGTGTCCCAATTCTTTTTGCACTCTTGTATTTTGTGTATTTATATGTTGTCTTGCACATTGTTCGCCTTATCTTGGCCAGGGCGCCGTTGTAAAAGAGAATTTTAAAATGAGAGTATTCAATCGGCCTACCTGGTTAAATAAAAAATAAAAGACCAAAGACAGAACTAAGGTCAGATTTTCCTGTAAAGCATTCAACTATAGATCAAGTGAGAGACTAGAAACCCAATAATAAATCTGAGTAGCCCAGGGTTTGGTAAATGAAAGTACAGTGGCACTGCCAGTGAGATCAACCCCACAAACCACAACATCACAGCTGGAGATCACATCCTACACACCACATCCTACACCACATCCTACACACCACATCCTACACACCACCCCACATCCTACACACCACATCCCACCCCACATCCTACACACCACATCCCACCCCACATCCTACACACCACCCCACATGTTTTAAAGAGGCTGGGAAAAGGCCACAGTTTCCATTGTGCTTCACTGCTGACTAGAGGTGTAGCATGACAAAATAACCGCTAGCGTTCAACAACAAATTAGAAATATCAGTTCAAAGACAACCATGAGTTCCCTGAATAGGACCAACGTGGAGTTAACACCTAATATTGGAGCCTTTGAACCTTCAGTAGCTCTCCTTTGTGTAGGTAGGAAGTAAGCTAGAGTGTCCCAGGCCTATGGAGACTCACAACCCAGCAATACATTTGTCACAGTAGCTAGCTGGTCCTGAGCCAAGTCAGGACAATAGACAGTCACTGATTTGGTTGTGTGAGAACATCAGTGTCCAGGGACCAGAAGCCTTTAATCATCCCAAATAACTCCTCATCAGGACAGCAGAGAGCTAGCAGCCCAGCACAGCCCAGAACTACCTGGGTTAAACCTCATATTTACAATGAGAGATACATTAATAATATACATCTACAACAACCCTAACAGCTGTAGAAAACAGTGAGCTGCTGTTTGTCTTTAGGACAATCACTAGTTCTGACAGTAAAAAAAAAAAAATATATATATATATATATATATATATACACAAAACAAATCCTGGTTTAAAAATTTACTCTGAATGAACTTACTATGTGTTCATGGTATACATTTTTTTATTCTACTAATGTTTAAATTCATGATTAGTAGAGTTGAATAAGAGTAAGCAGATACATATTCCCAGTCATAAGGATCTAGTGCTAGTAGCATTGATTCTCCTGTACAGTCAGTCATTACTGTTACAGACAAACCTCATTCAACTCACAAGGCCCAGGTTAGACTACCAAAGAACCACACCGATTTCTATAGAAAACTCCAGTATGTAACCTTAGAGGTCTGGGAGACTGACGTCAAGTTCTATAGAGACAAAATGCATATTTTGGGATTCTGTCCAAACCCCTGTGAGAAAACATGAAGCCCTGCATGGTAAACTGTGAACATGCAGAATGCCAGGGTAGAATGCCAGGGTAGAATGCCAGGGTAGAATGCCAGGGTAGAATGCCAGGGTAGAATGCCAGGGTAGAATGCCAGGGTAGAATGCCACGGTAGAATGCCAGGGTAGAATGCCAGGGTATTCAGCTGATATTGTTAAATGGAATCTCAACATTGTACAAAACTGAGCATCAGAAATGTCTGTGTCTTTCAAAAGTCGTATTTTTTCAGAATATGAAGTAAACCGATGGGGGAGATTAACCCTAAACCCTAGTTGAGAATGTCCCGATTATGATAATAAGTGACTTTCATGAACACTCTAAAACAAAACAATTGTGTGCCCAGGCAGGATCTGGGAGACTGCTATAGTCAACTGAAACATGTTGGAACCATTTGAAATGAAAGGAGAAACTAATTCCTGTGAACTCCAGGAGGTAGACAGTTAAACTAAATTCATCCTCTATTGTCCCTGTCAGCAGGATACATGCTATTCCTGAAAGCCCACCAGGTAAACCCTGGATTATGTGGCTGGCAGAATGCCACGTGTCTACTGTACATTTACATTTGCTAAACATATAGATGAAAGTGGTAATTAAATGGTACTATTATAATGACTTAGGCTGGGTTAGTGCCTGTAGAGTCAGGTTAGTGAAGAGCAGGATGTAGAGTCAGGTTAGTGAAGAGCAGGATGTAGAGTCAGGTTAGTGAAGAACAGGATGTAGAGTCAGACTAGTGAAGAACAGGATGTAGAGTCAGGTTAGTGAAGAACAGGATGTAGAGTCAGACTAGTGAAGAACAGGATGTAGAGTCAGACTAGTGAAGAACAGGATGTAGAGTCAGGTTAGTGAAGAACAGGATGTAGAGTCAGGTTAGTGAAGAACAGGATGTAGAGTCAGGTTAGTGAAGAACAGGATGTAGAGTCAGGTTAGTGAAGAACAGGATGTAGAGTCAGGTTAGTGAAGAGCAGGATGTAGAGTCAGGTTAGTGAGAACAGGATGTAGAGTCAGGTTAGTGAAGAGCAGGATGTAGAGTCAGGTTTAGTGAAGTGAAGCAGGATGTAGAGTCAGGTTAGTGAAGAGCAGGATGTAGAGTCAGGTTAGTGAAGAACAGGATGTAGAGTCAGGTTAGTGAAGAACAGGATGTAGAGTCAGGTTAGTGAAGAACAGGATGTAGAGTCAGGTTAGTGAAGAACAGGATGTAGAGTCAGGTTAGTGAAGAGCAGGATGTAGAGTCAGGTTAGTGAAGAACAGGATGTAGAGTCAGACTAGTGAAGAACAGGATGTAGAGTCAGGTTAGTGACGAACAGGATGTAGAGTCAGGTTAGTGAAGAACAGGATGTAGAGTCAGGTTAGTGAAGAACAGGATGTAGAGTCAGGTTAGTGAAGAACAGGATGTAGAGTGAAGAACAGAGTCAGACTAGTGAAGAACAGGATGTCAGACTAGTGAAGAACAGGATCAGAGTCAGACTAGTGAAGAACAGGATGTAGAGTCAGACTAGTGAAGAACAGGATGTAGAGTCAGACTAGTCAGGATGTAGAGTCAGGTTAGTGAAGAACAGGATGTAGAGTCAGGTTTGAAGAACAGGATGTAGAGTCAGGTTAGTGAAACAGGATGTAGAGTCAGGTTAGTGAAGAACAGGATGTAGAGTCAGGTTAGTGAAGAGCAGGATGTAGAGTCAGGTTAGTGAAGAGCAGGATGTAGAGTCAGGTTAGTGAAGAACAGGATGTAGAGTCAGGTTAGTGAAGAACAGGATGTAGAGTCAGGTTAGTGAAGAACAGGATGTAGAGTCAGGTTAGTGAAGAGCAGGATGTAGAGTCAGGTTAGTGAAGAACAGGATGTAGAGTCAGGTTAGTGAAGAACAGGATGTAGAGTCAGGTTAGTGAAGAACAGGATGTAGAGTCAGGTTAGTGAAGAGCAGGATGTAGAGTCAGGTTAGTGAAGAACAGGATGTAGAGTCAGGTTAGTGAAGAGCAGGATGTAGAGTCAGGTTAGTGAAGAACAGGATGTAGAGTCAGGTTAGTGAAGAGCAGGATGTAGAGTCAGGTTAGTGAAGAGCAGGATGTAGAGTCAGGTTAGTGAAGAACAGGATGTAGAGTCAGGTTAGTGAAGAACAGGATGTAGAGTCAGGTTAGTGAAGAACAGGATGTAGAGTCAGGTTAGTGAAGAACAGGATGTAGAGTCAGGTTAGTGAAGAACAGGATGTAGAGTCAGGTTAGTCAGGATGTAGAGTCAGGTTAGTGAAGAACAGGATGTAGAGTCAGGTTAGTGAAGAACAGGATGTAGAGTCAGGTTAGTGAAGAACAGGATGTAGAGTCAGGTTAGTGAAGAACAGGATGTAGAGTCAGGTTAGTGAAGAACAGGATGTAGAGTCAGGTTAGTGAAGAACAGGATGTAGAGTCAGGTTAGTGGAGAACAGGATGTAGAGTCAGGTTAGTGAGCTCAACTCATGAGAACACCGATTGTGAGGAACAGAGTCAGGTTAGTGAAGGACATTGGTTTGGTGTCAGTATTATTCTATGGTTGGTTTAGTGTCAGTATTATTCTATGGTTGGTTTAGTGTCAGTATTATTCTATGGTTGGTTTAGTGTCAGTATTATTCTATGGTTGGTTTAGTGTCAGTATTATTCTATGGTTGGTTTAGTGTCAGTATTATTCTATGGTTGGTTTGGTGTCAGTATTATTCTATGGTTGGTTTGGTGTCAGTATTATTCTATGGTTGGTTTAGTGTCAGTATTATTCTATGGTTGGTTTAGTGTCAGTATTATTCTATGGTTGGTTTGGTGTCAGTATTATTCTATGGTTGGTTTGGTGTCAGTATTATTCTATGGTTGGTTTAGTGTCAGTATTATTCTATGGTTGGTTTAGTGTCAGTATTATTCTATGGTTGGTTTAGTGTCAGTATTATTCTATGGTTGGTTTAGTGTCAGTATTATTCTATGGTTGGTTTAGTGTCAGTATTATTCTATGGTTGGTTTAGTGTCAGTATTATGCTATGGTTGGTTTAGTGTCAGTATTATGCTATGGTTGGTTTAATGTCAGTATTATGGTATGGTTGGTTTTAGTGTCAGTATTATGCTATGGTTGGTTTAGTGTCAGTATTATTCTTTGGTTGGTTTAGTGTCAGTATTATTCTTTGGTTGGTTTAGTGTCAGTATTATTCTTTGGTTGGTTTAGTGTCAGTATTATTCTTTGGTTGGTTTAGTGTCAGTATTATTCTATGGTTGGATTAGTGTCAGTATTATTCTTTGGTTGGATTAGTGTCAGTATTATTCTTTGGTTGGATTAGTGTCAGTATTATTCTTTGGTTGGATTCGTGTCAGTATTATTCTATGGTTGGTTTAGTGTCAGTATTATTCTATGGTTGGTTTAGTGTCAGTATTATTCTATGGTTGGTTTAGTGTCAGTATTATGCTATGGTTGGTTTAGTGTCAGTATTATGCTATGGTTGGTTTAGTGTCAGTATTATTCTATGGTTGGTTTAGTGTCAGTATTATGGTATGGTTGGTTTTAGTGTCAGTATGATGCTATGATTGGTTTAGTGTCAGTATTAGTCTTTGGTTGGTTTAGTGTCAGTATTATTCTATGGTTGGTTTAGTGTCAGTATTATGGTATGGTTGGTTTTAGTGTCAGTATTATTCTTTGGTTGGATTAGTGTCAGTATTATTCTTTGGTTGGTTTAGTGTCAGTATTATTCTTTGGTTGGTTTAGTGTCAGTATTATTCTATGGTTGGTTTAGTGTCAGTATTATTCTTTGGTTGGTTTAGTGTCAGTATTATTCTTTGGTTGGTTTAGTGTCAGTATTATTCTTTGGTTGGTTTAGTGTCAGTATTATTCTATGGTTGGTTTAGTGTCAGTATTATTCTTTGGTTGGTTTAGTGTCAGTATTATTCTTTGGTTGGTTTAGTGTCAGTATTATTCTTTGGTTGGTTTAGTGTCAGTATTATTCTTTGGTTGGTTTAGTGTCAGTATTATTCTATTGTTGGTTTAGTGTCAGTATTATTCTATGGTTGGTTTAGTGTCAGTATTATTCTATGGTTGGTTTAGTGTCAGTATTATTCTTTGGTTGGATTAGTGTCAGTATTATTCTTTGGTTGGTTTAGTGTCAGTATTATTCTTTGGTTGGTTTAGTGTCAGTATTATTCTATGGTTGGTTTAGTGTCAGTATTATTCTTTGGTTGGTTTAGTGTCAGTATTATTCTTTGGTTGGTTTAGTGTCAGTATTATTCTTTGGTTGGTTTAGTGTCAGTATTATTCTTTGGTTGGTTTAGTGTCAGTATTATTCTATGGTTGGTTTAGTGTCAGTATTATTCTTTGGTTGGATTAGTGTCAGTATTATTCTTTGGTTGGTTTAGTGTCAGTATTATTCTTTGGTTGGTTTAGTGTCAGTATTATTCTATGGTTGGTTTAGTGTCAGTATTATTCTTTGGTTGGTTTAGTGTCAGTATTATTCTTTGGTTGGTTTAGTGTCAGTATTATTCTTTGGTTGGTTTAGTGTCAGTATTATTCTTTGGTTGGTTTAGTGTCAGTATTATTCTTTGGTTGGTTTAGTGTCAGTATTATTCTTTGGTTGGTTTAGTGTCAGTATTATTCTTTGGTTGGTTTAGTGTCAGTATTATTCTTTGGTTGGTTTAGTGTCAGTATTATTCTATGGTTGGTTTAGTGTCAGTATTATTCTTTGGTTGGATTAGTGTCAGTATTATTCTTTGGTTGGTTTAGTGTCAGTATTATTCTTTGGTTGGTTTAGTGTCAGTATTATTCTATGGTTGGTTTAGTGTCAGTATTATTCTTTGGTTGGTTTAGTGTCAGTATTATTCTTTGGTTGGTTTAGTGTCAGTATTATTCTTTGGTTGGTTTAGTGTCAGTATTATTCTTTGGTTGGTTTAGTGTCAGTATTATTCTTTGGTTGGTTTAGTGTCAGTATTATTCTATGGTTGGTTTAGTGTCAGTATTATTCTATGGTTGGTTTAGTGTCAGTATTATTCTATGGTTGGTTTAGTGTCAGTATTATTCTTTGGTTGGTTTAGTGTCAGTATTATTCTATGGTTGGTTTAGTGTCAGTATTATTCTTTGGTTGGTTTAGTGTCAGTATTATTCTATGGTTGGTTTAGTGTCAGTATTATTCTATGGTTGGTTTAGTGTCAGTATTATGCTATGGTTGGTTTAGTGTCAGTATTATTCTATGGTTGGTTTAGTGTCAGTATTATTCTATGGTTGGTTTAGTGTCAGTATTATTCTATGGTTGGTTTAGTGTCAGTATTATTCTTTGGTTGGTTTAGTGTCAGTATTATTCTTTGGTTGGTTTAATGTCAGTATTATTCTTTGGTTGACCCGTCAGAAACCACCCATCAGAACCCCTATTCAGGTTTCCAAGTTCAAACATTTCTAAGGAGTTTTCCCTAGCCACTTTCCTATTGGTAAATATTGCTTTACACTATCCACGTTGGGTATCCGATGTAAGAAAGGTTTTACAGGCCTAAGGTGGTCTAGCAAAACTCTATCCGGCATGACTGAGGTAAAAATACAATCAGTAAGTGTCATCATGCAGTAATATATAATATCTTACTGTTGGGGTGAAACATGTCACATGTGAACCTCATCTTGGGTGGGCTGAGGGGATAATCTGAAGGGAAGGACAGGAGGGCTGGAAACACGCCACCCTCAAAACACGTGTCCTCTGGGCCCCTAGGAGAGAACACATGTTACTTGTCATGGAATAGGTTTACATAGACAGAAAACATGTTAGAAAACAGTGTACTGTTCTATACAGCCACTGTCCTAGAGGACCACTGGATTGGTCTAAAGTACTACTCTATACAGCAACTGTCCTAGAGGACCACTGGATTGGTCTAAGTACTGTTCTATACAGCCACTGTCCTAGAGGACCACTGGATTGGTCTAAAGTACTGTTCTATACAGCCACTGTCCTAGAGGACCAGTGGACTGGTATAAGTACTGTTCTATACAGCCACTGTCCTAGAGGACCACTGGATTGGTCTAAAGTACTGTTCTATACAGCCACTGTCCTAGAGGACCACTGGACTGGTCTAAAGTACTGTTCTATACAGCCACTGTCCTAGAGGACCACTGGATTGGTCTAAAGTACTGCTCTATACAGCCACTGTCCTAGAGGACCACTGGATTGGTCTAAAGTACTGTTCTATACAGCCACTGTCCTAGAGGACCAGTGGACTGGTATAAGTACTGTTCTATACAGCAACTGTCCTAGAGGACCACTGGATTGGTCTAAAGTACTGTTCTATACAGCCACTGTCCTAGAGGACCACTGGACTGGTATAAGTACTGTTCTATACAGCCACTGTCCTAGAGGACCACTGGATTGGTCTAAAGTACTGCACTATACAGCCACTGTCCTAGAGGACCACTGGATTGGTCTAAAGTACTGTTCTATACAGCCACTGTCCTAGAGGACCAGTGGACTGGTATAAGTACTGTTCTATACAGCCACTGTCCTAGAGGACCACTGGATTGGTCTAAAGTACTGTTCTATACAGCCACTGTCCTAGAGGACCACTGGACTGGTATAAGTACTGTTCTATACAGCCACTGTCCTAGAGGACCACTGGATTGGTCTAAAGTACTGCACTATACAGCCACTGTCCTAGAGGACCACTGGACTGGTTTAAATGAGTAAAATGAGTGCTCTGGTGGACAGAGGTTCAATGTATGAGAAACCACTGGTGTCCATTACATAAATGTATGAGAAACCACTGGTGTCCATTACATAAATGTATGAGAAACCACTGGTGTCCATTACATAAATGTATGAGAAACCACTGGTGTCCATTACATAAATGTATGAGAAACCACTGGTGTCCATTACATAAATGTATGAGAAACCACTGGTGTCCATTACATAAATGTATGAGATACCACTTGTGTCCATTACATAAATGTACGAGATACCACTGGTGTCCATTACATAAATGTATGAGAAACCACTGGTGTCCATTACATAAATGTATGAGATACCACTTGTGTCCATTACATAAATGTACGAGATACCACTGGTGTCCAATACATAAATGTATGAGATACCACTGGTGTCCATTACATAAATGTATCAGATACAAATTGTTTGTTTTAAGCGTTTCCGTCACTTGGTCAGATATTTTATTTTACAGCCAATCAGCTGTCACATTTGCATAAGCAACACTGCAATTTCCTTGTTTTAACTGGCTGAGTTTGAAGCATTTAAAATCTACAAGTGACCACCCAGCTAGTCACCCCAGATCAGCTGACATCCAGAAGGTTTCAGATTTATTCTGGTAGCCTCACTCTACCTCCAGAAGCTGTAATGTGATACAGATTCGAGCTGCTTCTTGGGATACACGAATATATCTAACATCAATCAGCATCGCTTGATTATAAGTAAATATGTAATAATCATTATCAGCCAAATGATTGTGCTTCTGTTGCATCATCATTTCCCTCTCTGTTGCAGGGATACAAAAAAACTAAACTAAAACAAGCTATTCCATAACTCAGTAATTCAAAAACTAAAGATAAAGTATGTAAAACATATTTGATGCTTCATATGATTTTACATTTTTAAGTAGCGGTAGATGGTCCTTTTTCATCACACAGATTTTAATTAGGAAATAGTTCCTCTCCAGAATGCTAATGTTGAGCGTATTGTCCAGTCCTCCATTAGAGAACAGGATGTTATGAGACATGATATAGCCCTCTATAATACCAGATATAATCTCATTGAACAGCTGTTGGCTCCGTGTGTGTTTCATGTGTACAGGCAGCGGTACAAACATCAGAAAACAGTAAAGAACACTCAACTCTATTAGCCCACTGTGTCTTTGTGTTTCCCAGGGTGAGGAGTAAAACACACAAGTTCAGGTCAAATTAAAGGGTCGCCACTAGAGTAGTACAATTACAGTAAGAAAGACAAAGAGCTTCAACATAACTGCAGCATGTGTGGAGACAAGCTGACATTCCTGTGTGTTCACCTGGACAGCAGCACAACAATGTATCAGAGAGTAAAGAGTATTACTGTAGTACCAGAGGGTGATGAAGTAAAGAGTATTACTAAAGTAATACACACACACAAATCAAAGCTGCTGTACTGTATTTCTGACTGTTTTTTTGGTGATACTGTAATTTGTTTATGTGTTTAAACACTTACATAATTAAAGCTTCCCATTCAAAGAAGTTTTCTTCATTTGCCGGACCTGCAATGACAGAATATAGATCACAAATGTGATCCAGATGTTTTGTTATTACAGCAACCTACTGGGGGTTTCATACAATACGTTATTTGTACACAGCTGGCAAATACTGACCGACATCCAGCTACAGAATACGTTATTTACTGAACAGGTAATAACCTAAAGTTATGATCGCTCACCTGCAACTATCCCCTCTGGAGGGTTTAGAGTCAGTTCTGGGATGGGACAGACAAATATACACATTAGAATAATAATGACATGATGTGAGGTTAATGCTACTTAACTACCAGTAAACATTAGAATAACAATGACATGACGTGAAGTTAATGCTACTTAACCATTAGCAAACATTAGAATAATAATGACATGATGTGAGGTTAATGCTACTTAACTACCAGCAAACATTAGAATAACAATGACATGATGTGAGGTTAATGCTACTTAACTACCAGCAAACATTAGAATAATAATGACATGATGTGAGGTTAATGCTACTTAACCATTAGCAAACATTAGAATAATAATGACATGATGTGAGGTTAATGCTACTTAACTACCAGCAAACATTAGAATAATAATGACATGATGTGAGGTTAATGCTACTTAACTACCAGCAAACATTAGAATAATAATGACATGATGTGAGGTTAATGCTACTTAACCATTAGCAAACATTAGAATAATAATGACATGATGTGAGGTTAATGCTACTTAACTACCAGCAAACATTAGAATAATAATGACATGATGTGAGGTTAATGCTACTTAACTACCTGCAAACATTAGAATAATAATGACGTGAGGTTAATGCTACTTAACCATTAGCAAACATTAGAATAATAATGACATGATGTGAGGTTAATGCTACTTAACTACCAGCAAACATTAGAATAATAATGACATGATGTGAGGTTAATGCTACTTAACTACCTGCAAACATTAGAATAATAATGACGTGAGGTTAATGCTACTTAACCATTAGCAAACATTAGAATAATAATGACATGATGTGAGGTTAATGCTACTTAACTACCAGCAAACATTAGAATAATAATGACATGATGTGAGGTTAATGCTACTTAACTACCAGCAAACATTAGAATAATAATGACGTGAGGTTAATGCTACTTAACCATTAGCAAACATTAGAATAATAATGACATGATGTGAGGTTAATGCTACTTAACTACCAGCAAACATTAGAATAATAATGACATGATGTGAGGTTAATGCTACTTAACTACCTGCAAACATTAGAATAATAATGACATGTGAGGTTAATGCTACTTAACTACCAGCAAACATTAGAATAATAATGACATGATGTGAGGTTAATGCTACTTAACTACCTGCAAACATTAGAATAATAATGACGTGAGGTTAATGCTACTTAACCATTAGCAAACATTAGAATAATAATGACATGATGTGAGGTTAATGCTACTTAACTACCAGCAAACATTAGAATAATAATGACATGATGTGAGGTTAATGCTACTTAACTACCAGCAAACATTAGAATAATAATGACATGATGTGAGGTTAATGCTACTTAACTACCTGCAAACATTAGAATAATAATGACGTGAGGTTAATGCTACTTAACCATTAGCAAACATTAGAATAATAATGACATGATGTGAGGTTAATGCTACTTAACTACCAGCAAACATTAGAATAATAATGACATGATGTGAGGTTAATGCTACTTAACTACCTGCAAACATTAGAATAATAATGACATGTGAGGTTAATGCTACTTAACCATTAGCAAACATTAGAATAATAATGACATGATGTGAGGTTAATGCTACTTAACTACCAGCAAACATTAGAATAATAATGACATGATGAGGTTAATGCTACTTAACCACCAGCAAACATTAGAATAATAATGACATGATGTGAGGTTAATGCTACTTAACTACCAGCAAACATTAGAATAATAATGACATGATGTGAGGTTAATGCTACTTAACTACCAGCAAACATTAGAATAATAATGACATGATGTGAGGTTAATGCTACTTAACTACCTGCAAACATTAGAATAATAATGACATGATGAGGTTAATGCTACTTAACCATTAGCAAACATTAGAATAATAATGACATGATGTGAGGTTAATGCTACTTAACTACCAGCAAACATTAGAATAATAATGACATGATGTGAGGTTAATGCTACTTAACTAGCAAACATTAGAATAATAATGACATGTGAGGTTAATGCTACTTAACCATTAGCAAACATTAGAATAATAATGACATGATGTGAGGTTAATGCTACTTAACTACCAGCAAACATTAGAATAATAATGACATGATGTGAGGTTAATGCTACTTAACTACCAGCAAACATTAGAATAATAATGACATGATGTGAGGTTAATGCTACTTAACTACCTGCAAACATTAGAATAATAATGACATGTGAGGTTAATGCTACTTAACCATTAGCAAACATTAGAATAATAATGACATGATGTGAGGTTAATGCTACTTAACTACCAGCAAACATTAGAATAATAATGACATGATGTGAGGTTAATGCTACTTAACTACCAGCAAACATTAGAATAATAATGACATGATGTGAGGTTAATGCTACTTAACTACCAGCAAACATTAGAATAATAATGATGTGAGGTTAATGCTACTTAACCATTAGCAAACATTAGAATAATAATGACATGATGTGAGGTTAATGCTACTTAACTACCAGCAAACATTAGAATAATAATGACATGATGTGAGGTTAATGCTACTTAACTACCAGTAAACATTAAAATAATAATGACATGATGTGAGGTTAATGCTACTTAACTACCAGCAAACATTAAAATAACAATGACATGATGTGAGGTTAATGCTACTTAACCATTAGCAAACATTAGAATAATAATGACATGATGTGAGGTTAATGCTACTTAACAAACCAGCAAACATTAGAATAATAATGACATGATGTGAGGTTAATGCTACTTAACCATTAGCAAACATTATAATAATAATGACATGATGTGAGGTTAATGCTACTTAACCATTAGCAAACATTAGAATAATAATGACATGATGTGAGGTTAATGCTACTTAACCATTAGCAAACATTAGAAAAATTATGACATGATGTGAGGTTAATGCTACTTAAAGATTAGCAAACATTAGAATAATTATGACATGATGTGAGGTTAATGCTACTTAACCATTAGCAAACATTAGAATAATAATGACATGATGGGAGGTTAATGCTACTTAACCATTAGCAAACATTATAATAATAATGACATGATTTGAGGTTAATGCTACGTAACCAGCAGCAAACATTAGAATAATAATGACATGATCTGAGGTTAATGCTACCTAACCATTAGCAAACATTAGAATAATTATGACATGATGTGAGGTTAACGCTACTTAACCATTAGCAAACATTGGAATAATAATGACATGATGTGAGGTTAACGCTACTTAACCACCAGCAAACATTAGAATAATAATGACATGATGTGAGGTTAATGCTACTTAACTACCAGGAAACATTAGAATAATAATGACATGATGTGAGATTAATGCTACTTAACTACCAGCAAACATTAGAATAATAATGACATGATGTGAGGTTAATGCTACTTAACTACCAGCAAACATTAGAATAACAATGACATGATGTGAGGTTAATGCTACTTAACCATTAGCAAACATTAGAATAATATTGACATGATGTGAGGTTAATGCTACTTAACCACCAGCAAACATCAGAATAATAATGACATGATGTGAGGTTAATGCTACTTAACTACCAGCAAACATTAGAATAACAATGACATGATGTGAGGTTAATGCTACTTAACCATTAGCAAACATTAGAATAATATTGACATGATGTGAGGTTAATGCTACTTAACCACCAGCAAACATCAGAATAATAATGACATGATGTGAGGTTAATGCTACTTAACCATTAGCAAAAAATAGAATAATAATGACATGATGTGAGGTTAATGCTACTTAACCATTAGCAAACATTAGAATAATTATGACATGATGTGAGGTTAATGCTACTTAACCATTAGCAAACATTAGAATAATAATGACATGATGTGAGGTTAACGCTACTTAACCATTAGCAAACATTAGAATAATAATGACATGATGTGAGGTTAATGCTACTTAACTAACAGCAAACATTATAATAATAATGACATGATGTGAGGTTAATGCTACTTAACCACCAGCAAAAATTAGAATAATAATGACATGATGTGAGGTTAATGCTACTTAACCACCAGCAAACATTAGAATAATAATGACATGATGTGAGGTTAATGCTACTTAACTACCAGCAAACATTAGAATAATAATGACATGATGTGAGGTTAATGCTACTTAACCACCAGTTCCAGTACAGCAGCAAACACAGTAACTGACGTTATCCTGAATGCTACCGGGATTCACATACATGTCAACACACAAAACACAAAAACATATGTGACTTCGGGTCTTCAAACAGTAAATTATCAAATGTTTGAAAACAGTCGATAGTGTGACTTTAATGTTCAACTGATATACCACCAGTTGCAACTCGTCCCAGTAGTGACTGTGGCTTACAGATGCTACTACTGTCTGGAGCAGGCTAACATTAGGTTAACTATATAGATAGACATGTAGATAACTATATGTGGCTTACAGATGCTACTACTGTCTGGAGCAGGCTAACATTAGGTTAACTATATAGATAGACATGTAGATAACTATATGTGGCTTACAGATGCTACTACTGTCTGGAGCAGGCTAACATTAGGTTAACTATATAGATAGACATGTAGATAACTATATGTGGCTTACAGATGCTACTACTGTCTGGAGCAGGCTAACATTAGGTTAACTATATAGATAGACATGTAGATAACTATATGTGGCTTACAGATGCTACTACTGTCTGGAGCAGGCTAACATTAGGTTAACTATATAGATAACTATATGTGGCTTACAGATGCTACTACTGTCTGGAGCAGGCTAACATTAGGTTAACTATATAGATAGACATGTAGATAACTATATGTGGCTTACAGATGCTACTACTGTCTGGAGCAGGCTAACATTAGGTTAACTATATAGACAGACATGTAGATAACTATATGTGGCTTACAGATGCTACTACTGTCTGGAGCAGGCTAACATTAGGTTAACTATATAGACAGACATGTAGATAACTATATGTGGCTTACAGATGCTACTACTGTCTGGAGCAGGCTAACATTAGGTTACCTATATAGATAGACATGTAGATAACTATATGTGGCTTACAGATGCTACTACTGTCTGGAGCAGGCTAACATTAGGTTAACTATATAGATAACTATATGTGGCTTACAGATGCTACTACTGTCTGGAGCAGGCTAACATTAGGTTAACTATATAGACAGACATGTAGATAACTATATGTGGCTTACAGATGCTACTACTGTCTGGAGCAGGCTAACATTAGGTTAACTATATAGATAGACATGTAGATAACTATATGTGGCTTACAGATGCTACTACTGTCTGGAGCAGGCTAACATTAGGTTAACTATATAGACAGACATGTAGATAACTATATGTGGCTTACAGATGCTACTACTGTCTGGAGCAGGCTAACATTAGGTTAACTATATAGACAGACATGTAGATAACTATATGTGGCTTACAGATGCTACTACTGTCTGGAGCAGGCTAACATTAGGTTAACTATATAGACAGACATGTAGATAACTATATGTGGCTTACAGATGCTACTACTGTCTGGAGCAGGCTAACATTAGGTTAACTATATAGACAGACATGTAGATAACTATATGTGGCTTACAGATGCTACTACTGTCTGGAGCAGGCTAACATTAGGTTAACTATATAGACAGACATGTAGATAACTATATGTGGCTTACAGATGCTACTACTGTCTGGAGCAGGCTAACATTAGGTTAATTATATAGACAGACATGTAGATAACTAGTTAGCTGTCGACAAGCCGCAAACTCACGCTTATACTCAGCCATAAGTCTTTTCAACGCAGTACCGGCCATTTGGGACGAATATAAACCCAAAACCATAAACAGTCAATTGTGTCTTTGTGTTTACGACGCAGCTGCTAACAGCTGATCAACTGCGCATGACCACACCTGATGGTTTGTAGGAAGCGGAAAACATAACAGGTAAATGTGACAGCGCCCCCGCCTGGACGTAGTACATGTTTACATAAACAAACCTTACACCTTATTTTACCCGAAAATGACTGAGAGCCCATTGGAATTTTGGCCAATCAACAAGGAACAGATAGTGTAAAGTGCATCGTTCTGGGACAGAACAAGTCATTTTTCATATAGCAGGCGTTTAGTCTAAATTGCTAACAAAGTGTCAGAATCAGGTTTATTTGAAGTCTTTCTACACATACAAGGAATTTCTTCTGACCCAAAGCTGCACAACTAGAACACATATTTTTCAAACATACATGAACAGTGCAAATAAAGCAAAAAAACACACAACACGAACAGACCGACAAGAGACCATGCCTGGTGGCATAAGTAATGAATACATCTAGGATGTGTCATATATATCGGAGTAGTGCAAAGAAGCAATGTCTAGATGTGTGAGCAGATTTCAAATAGCAGAATGTAGAGCAATATGTAATGATATATATACAGTTGTGCAAATAAGAGCAATGTCTGGTTATAATACAGGATGTCCACCAACGTCTATTGTATCATAGCTGAGTGGCCAGGGGGGGGGGCTAAGGGAAGACTAGTGCAAGAGACATGTTCCTCAGACTCACCACCCTGGGTTTGTGAATAGCACATTATCAGGATGGGAGGGATCTGCATCAGTGGCTGCAGCGTACCAGACGGTGATGGAGGAAGCAAAAGAACTTTACTGAAACAGGGAAGCCCTTCCCGCCCCAGGGCCAGGTGACAAAAGTTGGATAGGAAGTCTGTGATCCATTTAGAAGTGGACACAGGCACTCCCATGGAGGAGAGCTCATCCTGGAGAAGGTATTATGGTGCTGAAAGCACAGCTGAAGTCCACAATCAGCATTCTGGTGCAGGTTCTTATTTTAAAAGGTAGTGAACCTTCTTTTAAATTCCTAATGTCAATCAATTAGGCAGCAAGTCTTTCTGAACTTCTCTCAAAACATCCAGAAAAAGTATGCCAAACAGGGAAGCCAAGTATCAAACTAGATTTATTGCATACAGTAGTAAAAGAACAACAAATGTACAAATCACTGGAAAACCAGTACGATCAGCTGACCTGGTTATCTACTCAAGTCCACACAAACTTCATTAAGGAACCAGAGTGCAGTAGGACAGTTTATGGAGGTTGTCAATATTTGCAAAGACCGAAACAAAAGAAAAGTCAAAGGTAGTTGAAGTCAGGGTGGATTCCCTTTTATTTTGTCAAAATCAGTGATGCAGTGGGCCAGGTAAAAGGCAGAATCTATCAACAGTATAGCTCAACTACTCCCCCTTCAGTATGTAGGCACGGGGACAAAACAAACAGTATCAGATTAGAAAGGCAATTTGCTTCCTTTCTACAAGAGACATTAAAACAGACCTGAACCCTGACCCTTTTCAAATCACATTTGTGGTAACACAGGACAGTCATCGTTTTGGTCCCGACAGCCATGGACTCTAATGGCCTAAGAGTGTGGCATCCCAGGAAGGGCCCAAATCCAAAAAAATATGTCCAAACAGATTAAAAAAAGGACTGATTAGTCAGACCACATTTAGCAAGATTTATTGAATAAAATAAATGTATAAGATCTGTTGTACAGTTTAACAGTCCCTCACTCTGGGTTAATTAAATGCACATCACAAATGTACTGCGATTCCTAAATACCACACAAGTTTATTCACAGTGTGTAATAAAAAGAGACCGGGTGTGATTTGGAAACAGGCTCGAATGACAGTTGGACCGTCCCACCTAGAGCACATCTGTTGCCCTGTATATGAACAATAAATACATATTCTCCAAAACATGACTAAGTCAATTCTCGGCATGAATATAAATCAGAAATTAGGGACGGCACGTGCTTGTGACCATGACAACAAGAATGATGGATACGTACCAGAGAGCGAACTCGTGTCCCCACCCAAACCAACATGTTAGTATAAACACTCTCCAGCCAGGCTTGAAGCCATACTATGCTTTTATACGTATATGGGGAGAATACAAATGCACACTTCAGGAGAAGAGTAGCCAATCAGAACATAGTTAATTAAACATGCCAGTCTGGACATGGAGGTATATAGAACTGTATATAGAACCCTGCCTCCTCTCCAACTCTAACGGGGACTGGTTGGGGTGAATCGATCAAACAAAATATAAAGCTTAAAGGTTATTAAAAAACAAAACGATTAGCTGGGTGGATGCTTCTCTTTACGCGTGTCTGCCTCAGGGAGAGGGGTCTATACAAGTTTAAGAGGAGCCGCCAGTCTGTTGTTGAAATACATCAATAGTATCCTCATCTTCCATCTCAAGCTGTGAACACAAATGTTTTAGCAAGTTAAAGGAATGGTGATCCAAACAGAATATTTAGAATAGTTCACTACTGTGCATTCAGGTAAAAAACAATTAATGTTTTCCCCAGACCTCTCATCTAATATCAGATATTCATTTTTGGAGTAGAAGATTAGTGTCACCAACCTGTGCAGGTGTGTCCGTTTCATTGATTGGCTGTCCGTCAAACCTAAATCTTATCTGTCTAATTGACAACCCCTAAAAAATATGAGGGAGAGTTTAAATTCACAATAGAGAACCATTTGGATGATTGAGATCAGGATTTCATTGGTCAATTTCAAAGATATACATCGATTCAGGCTAGGAGGAATGTAAATCATTAACGTAAAGCTGTACCTGTCTTTCACAGTATGCTTTCATCAGCTTGCTGAGAGGAGTGTGCCTTTTAATTTTAAACTGGACGACCGACCCATCTTGACCTGCAACCTTCAGGTTGATATGGTCGTTTTCAGTCTTTACTCCTTCCTGAAAACAAAGTAAGACAAGGCTCAGATTCACATCAGTTATGCATTAACTGCAGAACAGAATGTATGGCTTAGGTTAATTTCTCCCAAGGAACCTAAACACAAATTGTAACATGTTAACTAACTGATGAACTACAAGTTGAACACTAATTAGTAATTTGCATGGAATTATAGGACCTTTGCATTAGATATATAGATATTGATTGTCTGGCAAAATGTGTTTTGCATTTCCGTTAGAAATGTTCTATATACCCTACCTACAGCAACCCCAAACTAACCTAGTTAGCCAGTTTGCTAGCTATCTGGTCAGCCCAAAATGGTGAGGCAGTATCGGAGGAGCATCATGCTAACGTTAGCGTGCTAGCCAGTTTGCTAGCTATCTGGTCAGCCCAAAATGGTGAGGCAGTATCGGAGGAGCATCATGCTAACGTTAGCGTGCTAGCCAGTTTTCTAGCTATCTGGTCAGCCCAAAATGGTGAGGCAGTATCGGAGGACCAGCATCATGCTAACGTTAGCATGCTAGCCAGCTAACGTTAGCATGCTAGCCAGCTAACGTTAACGTTAGCATGCTAACGTTAGCATGCTAGCCAGCTAACGTTAGCATGCTAGCCAGCTAACGTTAGCATGCTAGCCAGCTAACGTTAGCATGCTAGCCAGCTAACGTTAGCTCAAAAAGCCGCAAAATGCAAACGTCTGTCCTCATTCCAATGGGCGCAGAAAAGCCACAATCCATGGCGCAGTTTCAATGAAAGACGGTCGCATCGACGTAAAATACTGTACAATACAAAGCATACGCCGGAAACTATATAAACCCCATGAATACCTGAGCGCATCGTTTAGATAGACGGCTTGTTGTCCAAGTTAGTTTAGCTAGGTAGCATCCGCAAAACGTAACAAGGATAAAACCCGCACACCGACCAACCTTTGTTTTCGCTTTTACCCGCTCAAATGCGAAATCTAGCACCACATACTCTTGATCGGCAGAACACAAACACATATTCCCGAAATAACCTCACATATAGAACATTTCTTACCTTTGGCTTTTCTTCGGACATTGTATGGCTAGTTAGTGCTAAGAGAATTACTATTTTACAGACAGCTGGCTAAATATTTGCGCCTTTTCACCTCACCCCCGTCTTCACCGTTTCGATGAGGCGCGCGCATTGGGATTTTAAACGCTAATTGGCTCACTGGCATCACGTGTCTATTTTTCCTCGGGACCGAGCACACATGAACGCGCAAATCTGTTTTATACGCGCTCCCGTGAATTAGGCAAGATCTAAATATATTCTGTGCTGCAGAATCCATTAAATATTTTAGTTTGCTATCTGTTGTTGCTTAACTCTTTTTGATAACATTGATATTATTACAATCTTTGTGGACAAAACTATAAACGCAGTCCGATTAAAGGAATTTATTAGACAATTGATTTAAAAAATCTCAATAATAATAAAACGTACAGCTTAATTCTAAGAATGGTGAAAAAACTGCTTCACAAACACTTCAAAACGTTACTATTAAAGTTTATATAAAATTTTTGATTTAAGAAAAATGGCAGTCACACACCTAAACACCAACTATGAATTTATGGCTAATTGCCACACGCCGGACCTCTGATATGGAGGTAAATGAGAAAGTACATTTCTCTTAGATTTTGTGGTACCCATAAGATTAACAGTAGAGGCGAAGTGACATGTTACAGTTTAAAACTTAACAGAAGAGGCAGAGGAACATTCTATAGCGTAAAGCGTGACAAAAGAGAAACAAAGCAACATTCTATCGCTAACAAGCTTGATAGATGTCCGACAGCAACATGCTAAAGCTTAAATTTTAATAGAAGAGAGGGAAAGCAACATACTAAAGCTAAAATCTAGACAGAGGAGAGGTAAAGCAACATGCTAAAGCTGAAAGCTAGACAGAGGAGAGGTAGAGCAACAAGCTAAAGCTAAAATCTAGACAGAGAAGAGGTAAAGCAACATGCTAAAGCTAAACAGAAGAGAGGTAGTGCAACATGCTAAAGCTAAACAGAAGAGGTAGAGCAACATGCTAAAGCTAAAAGCTAGATACTGGAGGTAAAGCAACATGCTAAAGCAAAAGGCTAGATACTGGAGGTAGAGGAACATGCTATTAGGGCTGTAGTCAACCAAAGAAATGCTTAGTCGACCTAAGTCTTGTCCTGCGCAACGATTAGTCGACTAAAAATAAAAAAAAAGGTTGTGATGTTTTGCATTTTGATTGAACATTTATTAAACAATTGTCATAGAGCTTTTCTGAAACAACAACGAAAAATCATCAATAATACATAAAACTATAATAATAATAATAAACATTTTTGAAAATTAAGTGATTGTTATTAACTGCAAAGTGAGGAGCTCGGTCCAAGGTCTATAGTGACAGTCACAATCGCGCACCTGACCACACCACACTAGAGGTCTGCTACCCGACCCCGACGGGTCCCGAAAAATGTTCGGGGTTCGGGTTAATGTTTAATGAACAGCTTCGGTTTCGGTTTGTAAGTAAGAAAAACTAAAAAGGCTATATATAGTTTGCGTGCTGTCACCGTGTGCTTTGCCTGTTTGCTGTGTGTTGTGGTGACCGGCACGCGAGACGAGTCAGAGAAAGTACATGCGTGCGCAGATGTGCAGTGTGCACTACATGCTATAGGCTACACACAGACACAGGCGCTCCCTCTCTCTCTCTCTCTCTCTCTATGTAACGTTATTTGTTTACCGTGTCAAGCAATTATTAAATAGAACATATTGCAAAAATGTTTCTTGATGTAAGAAACAGAGTGGACCTCGGGGTCAGGTCGGGTTCTGGTCGGTTTCGGGCTTAACATGTAAATGTAACTGTCGGGTCAAATGATCGCGGGTACAGGCCGGGTTCGGGCTTCAGTTTAAAGCCCGTGCAGACCTCTACACCACACGCTACAAAAGGCAGCAGTGCAGCCAGCGACGTGTGGTTCCCGAGTGTTCTACGCGTGCGCTAAACTGTGGCGCTGTTACAAAACAGCCTACATTAAAGCATTTAAAGTTGGGGATAAAACATAGGGTAATTATATTTAGAATACAGTAATATATAACTGCGTATAAAGGAATAAATATCAAGGAGTAAATCAATTAAAATGTCTTTATTGGTGTAAAAAAATATATGCAACTGGTCGACCAATGAACATGTCAGTCGACCAAGACGACTTCGACCGATTAGTCGACTAAACGACTAAAGTTGACAGCCCTACATGCTATAGCTAAAAGCTAGACAGGAGAGGTAGAGCAAAATGCTAAAATGAAAAGCTAGACAGATGAAAGGTAGAGCAAAGTGCTATAGCTCTGTTGTTGAAGTATTGCACTACAATTTACTATGGCATGTATGTTATTTGGCTACATTTTAAGGCAGCACAAAGTGACAAAACATTAGGATTTTATGAACTTAATATAAAAGAACAAACTAAATTACACAACCATTTCCAAACCATATTCACTCATAAAAAGCAAAGGGCAGGTAACATTAAAACATATATATACTCAACTAAATATATACTGTAGATTATATTTAATTTGTTGAAATAGTCAAAATTTTTCATCTAAATTGAGTACTTCTGAAGGCTACATTGTAGACACATTAATGGGAGAAATAACAAATGTTTCCCTAAAATGTCTGTAAATACATTTGCAGAGATGTTGGTAGTGATACCTAACAGCAAATCCTCCTGACTTCAGACTCTCAAACCCTAACACGAGATAGGCTACAGCAAACCCTAAGGCTGGCCCACACCAGAACTGGCTAGCCCAGACCAGAACAGGCTAGCCCAGACCAGAATAGGGTAGTCCAAACAATGTTTGCTGGGAAAGTGAATGTTTTTTTTAAGGCAGTTAACATATTTCTCATCATCTCATCTCATCTTCAACCGCTTATCCGGGTCGGGTCGCGGGGTAGCAGCTCTAGCAGGGGACCCCAAACTTCCCTTTCCCGGGCAACATTAGCCAGCTCTGACTGGGGAATCCCGAGGCGTTCCCAGGCCAGTGTGGAGATATAATCTCTCCACCTAGTCCTGGGTCTTCCCCGAGGTCTCCTCCCAGCTGGACGTGCCTGGAACACCTCTCTAGGGAGGCGCCCAGGTGGCATTCTTACAAGATGCCCGAACCACCTCAACTGGCTCCTTTCTATGCAAAGGAGCAGCGGCTCTACTCCGAGTTCCTCTCGGATGACTGAGCTTCTCACCCTATCCCTAAGGGAGAGGCCAGCCACCTTTCTGAGAAAACCCATTTCGGCCGCTTGTACCCGCGATCTCGTTCTTTCGGTCATGACCCAGCTTTCATGACCATAGGTGAGGGTAGGAACAAAGATTGACCGGTAGATCGAGAGCTTTGCCTTTCGGCTCAGCTCTCTTTTCGTCACAACGGTGCGGTGAAGCGAATGCAACACCGCCCCCGCTGCTCCGATCCTCTGACCAAACTCCCGCTCCATTGTTCCCTCACTCGCGAACAGGACCCCGAGGTACTTGAACTCCTTCACTTGGAGTAAGGACTCATTCCCTACCCGGAGTAGGCACTCCACCGGTTTCCTGCTGAGAGTCATGGCCTCAGATTTAGAGGTGCTAACCCTCATCCCAGCCGCTTCACACTCGGCTGCGAACCGATCCAGTGAGTGCTGAAGGTCACCGACCGATGAGGCCATCAGGACCACATCATCCGCAAAAAGCAGTGATGTGACCATCAGCCCACCGAACGGGAACCCCTCCCCCCCATGACTACGCCTTGATATCCTGTCCATGAATATTACAAACAGGATTGGTGACAAAGCGCAGCCCTGGCGGAGGCCAACCCCCACCGGGAACGAATCCGACTTACTGCCGAGGACACGGACACAGCTCATGCTTTGAGCGTACAGAGATTGGATGGCCCTGAGAAGAGACCCCCTCACCCCATACTCCCGCAGCACCTCCCACAAAGATCCCGGGTACCCGGTCATACGCCTTCTCCAGATCCACAAAACACATGTAGACTGGATGGGCATACTCCCAGGCCCCCTCCAGGATCCTTGCGAGAGTAAAGAGCTGGTCCGTGGTTCCCGGCCAGGACGAAAACCGCATTGTTCCTCTTCAATCTGAGGTTCGACTATTGGCCGAACCCTCCTTTCCAGCACTTTGGAGTACACTTTACCAGGGAGGCTGAGGAGTGTGATACCTCTGTAATTGGCACACACTCTCTGGTCCCCCTTTTTAAAGAGGGGAACCACCACCCCGGTCTGCCACTCCTCTGGCACTGTCCCAGACTTCCATGCAATGTTGAAGAGGCGTGTCAACCAAGACAGCCCTTCCCCACCCAAAGCTTTTAGCATTTCTGGACGAATCTCATCAGTCCCTGGGGCTTTGCCACTGTGGAGTTGTTTGACTACCTCAGCGACTTCCCCCAGGGAAACTGACGATGACCCTCCATCAGCCTCCAGCTCTGCCTCTGTACTAGAGGGCGTGTAGGTCGGATTCAGGAGCTCCTCAAAATGCTCTTTCCAGCGCCCGATCACATCATCAGTTGAGGTCAACAGTGTCCCATCCTTACTGTACACAGCTTGGATGGTTCCCGTTTTCCCCTTCTGAGGTGCCGAACGGTTTTCCAGAAGCATTTTGGTGCCGACCGAAAGTCCTTCTCCATAGCTTCTCCAAACTTCTCCCACACCCGCTGCTTTGCCTCTGACACGGCAGCGGCTGCAGCCCTTCGGGCCTGTCGGTACCCTGCAACTGCCTCCGGAGTCCCCAGGGCTAGCATATCCCTGAAGGCCTCCTTCTTCAGTCGGACAGCTTCCTGACCACCGTGGTCCACCACGGTGTTCTGGTTACCACCCCTTGAGGCACCTAGGACCTTGAGACCACAGCTCACCGCCGCAGCTTCAGCAATAGAAGCTTTGAACATTGCCCACTCAGGTTCAATGCCCCCAACCTCCACAGGGATGCTTGAAAAGCTCCGCCGGAGGTGTGAGTTGAAGATCTTTCGGACAGGGCCTCCTCCAGACGTTCCCAGTTCACCCGCAACCCACATATTTCTAACCAGCTGAAATAAAACCGATGCAGTGAATGTTATAGGATTTCCGAAATCAAAAACTGTAAAAACACAAAGACAATACACACAATAAAAATCCAACAGTAGCATTTATGAATCATATAATGAACACTATGACATCATTAACAATGTGTAGTACTCCTCATAGTATTTAACTCTCAAACTCCAGTTAAAGTCTACTGCCTTTTCCCCACTTTCCTCTGACTAGGGACTCATTCAGACCCGAA
This sequence comes from Dallia pectoralis, assembly GCA_029465975.1. Lineage (NCBI taxonomy): Eukaryota > Metazoa > Chordata > Actinopteri > Esociformes > Umbridae > Dallia > Dallia pectoralis. The sequence continues at coordinate 999,113 of CM055738.1, read as the reverse complement.
ACACCAGGTAGGTGACATTCATTCACAAGACACAACAGAACCGAGCCAGCAGAACCAGGTAAGTGAAAAGTTGAACACAGATCTTATAAGCTGTATTAACACACATAGCCCAGTGAAAGATTTACCTCAGTTTAGACAGCAATGTCAACAAAGTCCAACTAAAATATAACCCAATAATACCCACTCAAAATATCTGATTAAATAAGTGAAGACATGTTAGTGGTCAGGGATAATAATTCAATTGAATGTGTAATATGAGCCTGTAGTGAACCAGAACAACTAGCATTCAACAGACTGTGTCACATTCACTAGGGCAGAAACAGGCGCTGTTTCTAAATGGAGGGTGGAAATGGAGTGTTAATATGGAGTGTGGAAATTGATGTTAAAATGGAGTGCTGTAATGGAGGGTGGAAATGGGTGTTGAAATGAAGGGTGTATATGGAGTGTTTAAATAGAGGTTGGAAATGGGTGTTGAAATGAAGGGTAAAAATCAGTGTTGAAATGGAGTGTTAATATAGAGTGTGGAAATTGATGTTAAAATGGAGTGTTGTAATAGGTGTTAGTATGGAGTGTGGAAATGGTTGGTGGAAATGGGGTGTTGTAATGGAGGATGGAAATGGAGTGTTGAACTGGAGGGTGGAAATGGGTGTTAGTATGGAGTGTGGCAATTGGAGTGTTGAAATGGAGGGTGGAAATGGAGTGTTTAAATGGAGGCTGGATATGGGTGTTGAAATGGAGGGTTGAAATGGAGGGTTGAAAATGGATTGTTGAAATGCAGGGTTGAAATGGAGTGCTGTGCTGTACAATCTATCTGAATTTGTACAATTGAAATGATTATTGTTAATAATAAAAATAAAACAAATCTACTGGTTGTACCTGGTAAAGAGTCACTGGTGTTCATCTGTTAATATGTCTTTTTGTAAAAAAAACATTTTACCATCACTCAAAACTACACAGATGTTACAAGTAATGATGAAATCATTAACAGTACTAAAATACATTAAATAGTTTCCATGTGATTGAAGTAAGCAGCACAGTATACTTTAATTATCTTCAAATCTGGCATAAGGATTCTCCTTGTTCAAACCTAAAAAATAAAATAATACAGTATCAATATGACTGCTAAGAATTCAAGTATGAATCGATTGTTATACTGGTGGACATTTTCAGGTCACAATACAAACTTCACAATAATCGGTTAAAATGAATAAAGCCTCTTACCATATTTGGACCTGATCTCATCATGTCTCAGCCGCATTTCATTTTTCCTGTTTTGCCGAAAAAAAGACAGGTGTTCAGATACTCGTTAATAACTAAGACAGGTGTTAAGATACTCGTTAATAACAAAGACAGGTGTTCAGATACTCGTTAATAACAAAGACAGGTGTTCAGATACTCGTTAATCACAAAGACAGGTGTTCAGATACTCGTTAATAACAAAGACAGGTGTTCAGATACTCGTTAATAACAAAGACATGTGTTCAGATACCCGTTAATAACAAAGACAGGTGTTCAGATACTTGTTAATAACAAAGACAGGTGTTCAGAAACTCTTTAATAACAAAGACAGGTGTTCAGATACTCGTTAATAACAAAGACAGTTGTTAAGATACTTGTCAATAACAAAGACAGGTGATCAGATACTCGTTAATAACAAAGACATGTGTTCAGATACCCGTTAATAACAAAGACAGGTGTTCAGATACTTGTTAATAACAAAGACAGGTGTTCAGAAACTCTTTAATAACAAAGACAGGTGTTCAGAAACTCTTTAATAACAACGACAGGTGTTCAGAAACTCGTTAATCACCATCCATCAGGGGGAGTTTAATAAATATTATATTTTTTATTGTTCAGCGACCAAAGTGGACTATTTATCCGCTACAGGGAGGATAAATGGTGCTGGAGCTATTTGGCCGGCCTGCCACCAGGGGGCACTACTTAGAATCTTGAATCTACTGGTGGTAAATGCTATGTAGAAGATGTCAGAAGTTGCATAATAATGTGTTTGTTTGGTGGTCTGGTTTAGGAATAAAGCATCAGCATTTAGACCTTGGGGATAAGTACCAGCACACTACACCCAGTTTCCAACTACAGGTCAGACATTAATAACTCTAGGTTACCTCTCCTCTTGGCGAACCTTCCTTGCGTCAGCTTGTTTCTCCATCGCGGCGTCAGCCTTTGTATCCCTAAAAAGATGGAGTGGACACCAGTAAAACAGAGAGGCAAGCCTTCTGGCCCATTACATTCAAAAGACAGTAATATATCACCCTCTGGTTCCCGGCAAAACTAAAAGATTGGTTATCTGAATGTGATGGGCTAGAAGGACTAAAATTAGCACATGCCAGCTAGTATACCAGACTAAGATTAGCACATGCCAGCTAAAATACCAGACTAAGATTAGCACATGCCAGCTAGTATCACAGACTAAGATTAGCACATGCCAGCTAGTATACCAGACTAAAATTAGCACATGCTAGCTAGTATCACAGACTAAGATTAGCACATGCTAGCTAGTATCACAGACTAAGATTAGCACATCCTAGCTCCTATGTAGGGCTGCATTGTTTCTCCATTTCCTGGCAGAGTATGAGATAGACAAGTGTATCAGTGAATCAGATTAACTTAACAATGGTGCATTATAGTCTGACTGAGTGTGTGGTACTCTGTGAGGGAGGTGTTGACAGAGGTGCAGACGGAGGTGCTGACGGAGGTGCTGTCAAATCCCTCACATGTGACTCCCATGTGTCCAGCTTGATAACATGATATTGGACACAATACCGTAAAAATATGGCACCAATGTGGACCTTCTACCAGACGGAACATCATCCACCCGTTTTAGATTCACATCCATGTTTATTAGTAACCGGGTTGTCTTTACACATAGAAACATTTATTCATCTGAGATCTGCTTACATGGTCTTCTTAGTCCTACAGCATCGGTAACAGCAGACCATCACAGCAATGATAATCACTCCAGCTATCACTGATATAGTGATTATCAGGGCCTGGAAGTTTACTGAGTCACAGAACAGAAAATATGTCACTGAAAACACAGGTGGTCCTATAAAACAGTACACGATTTCCCATATAGTACACCACTATAGCACCCTGACTATATAATATAGTACACCACTATAGCACCCTGACTATATAATATAGTACACCACTATAGCACCCTACTGACTATATAATATAGTACACCACTATGCCACCCTACAGACAATATAATATAGTACACCACTATAGCACCCTACCTACTATATACTATAGCACCCTACATACTATATAATATAGTACACCACTATAGCACTCTACATACTATATAATATAGTACACCACTATAGCACCCTACATACTATATAATATAGTACACCACTATAGCACCCTACAGACTATATAATATAGTACACAACTATAGCACCCTACTGACTATATAATATAGTACACCACTAAAGCACCCTACAGACTATATAATAAAGTACACCACTATACCACCCTACAGACTATATAATATAGCACACCACTATAGCACCCTACTGATTATATAATATAGTACACCACTATAGCACCCTACTGACTATATAATATAGTACACCATTATCGCACCCTACTGACTATATAATAAAGTACACAACTATAGCACCCTACAGACTACATAATATAGCACACCACTATAGCACCCTACTGACTATAAAATATAGTACACCACTATAGCACCCTACTGACTATATAATATAGTACACCACTATAGCACCCTACATACTATATAATACAGTACACCACTATAGCACCCTACATACTATATAATATAGTACACCACTATAGCACCCTACAGACTATATAATATAGTACACAACTATAGCACCCTACTGACTATATAATATAGCACATAAAAGTATGTAGTAATATATAACAGTAGTAATATATAACAGTATGTAGTAATATATAACACTATGTAGTAATATATAACAGTATGTAGTATTATGTAACAGTATGTAGTAATATATAACAGTATGTAGTATTATATAACAGTATGTAGTATTATATAGCAGTATGTAGAAATATATATAACAGTATGTAGTATTATATAACAGTATGTAGTAATATATAACAGTATGTAGTAATATATAACAGTATGTAGTATTATATAACAGTATGTAGTAATATATAACAGTATGTAGTAATATATAACAGTATGTAGTAATATATATAAGAGTATGTAGTAATATATATAACAGTATGTAGTATTATATAACAGTATGTAGTATTATATAGCAGTATGTAGAAATATATATAACAGTATGTAGTATTATATAACAGTATGTAGTATTATATAACTGTATCTAGTATTATATAACAGTATGTAGTAATACATAACAGTATGTAGTAATATATAACAGTATTTAGTATTATATAACAGTATGTAGTAATATATATAAGAGTATGTAGTAATATATATAACAGTATGTAGTATTATATAACAGTATGTAGTATCCATACCCCAGCAGAGTCCCCATCGAGCCTCTGGTAGGGAACACAGGCTTTTGGAGGGCAGGATGGTCCTGACGGGGTAGTCCAGACACTGCAGGTTTGACCTGCACCACAGACACTATAACATGTATCACAGACCATGTTATGCACCACAGACACTATAACAAGCATCACAGACCATGTTATCAATCACAGACACTATAACATGTATCACAGACCATGTTATGAATTACAGACACAATAACATGCACCACAGACCATGTTATCAATCACAGACACTATAACATGTATCACAGACCATGTTATGCACCACAGACACTATAACATGCATCACAGACCATGTTATGAATTACAGACACAATAACATGTATCACAGACCATGTTATGAATTACAGACACAATAGCATGCATCACAGACCATGTTATGAACCACAGACACAATAACATGCATCACAGACCATGTTATGAATTACAGACACTATAACAAGTATCACAGACCATGTTATGAACCACAGACACAATAACATACATCACAGACCATGTTATGAACCACAGACACAATAACATAGATCACAGACCATGTTACCAATCACAATCGCTTCTTAAATTACCAATGATTGAGTCTAATTTTGAAAAGGTTTAAATCTTCTCAGACTGATAGAGATGTGTGGTCTTACTGTCACATTCTTCAGACATTCCTCACAACTGGTGTTTGATTTGGAAGCACAATCTGGGGGGGGGGGGATAGTAATTAGTAACTAACAGTAGCTTCGATGTCAGGATAATATGCATTAAATGTATTTATAACAACGTTATCAGTCCTGTGTTGTTGCGTTTACGTTAATGCTACAGTACGTAAACCGCAGTACATAAACCACAGTAAGTAAACCTGCAGTAGGTAAACCTGCAGTACGTAAACAGCAGTACGTAAACCACAGTAGGCAAACTATAGTACGTAAACTACAGTACGTAAACTACAGTACGTAAACTACAGTAGGTAAACTACAGTATGTAAACCAGTACGTAAACTACAGTATGTAAACCAGTACGTAAACTACAGTACGTAAACTACAGTAGGTAAACCACAGTACATAAACTACAGTACGTAAACCAGTACGTAAACTACAGTACGTAAACTACAGTACGTAAACCAGTACGTAAACTACAGTACGTAAACCAGTACGTAAACTACAGTACGTAAACCAGTACGTAAACTACAGTACGTAAACCAGTACGTAAACTACAGTGCGTAAACTACAGTACGTAAACTACAGTACGTAAACTACAGTACGTAAACTACAGTACACTGTAGATCTACGTGTGCGTAGTGTTTAACTATATAGGTGTGATACAATATGATTCATACAATTAAGCTGTCAACCAGTCATGTGGATCTTATGACACACACACACACACACTCGCGCACACACACACACACACACACACACACACACACACACACACACACACACACACACACACAGTCACACACACACACACACACACGCGCACACACACACACACACACACACACACACACACACACACACACACACACACTACACAACTACTTTACTAAACCCCTAATCTTAAACGTAACCCAAGTCAGCTACACTTATTGTCAAAGTGAGGGCTGATCAAATGTTTATAGGTATAATCATAGTCTCACTAAGACAGGAAAACACAAAAACACACTTCCTGACGAAATCATCTGGGGAGAAAGTATTTAGAATGTAGTTATTAAAAAGTAAACTGGATAACTTACTTTGGGTTGGACCTGAAGTCTGACCGGAGACATTTGTCCAAAGATATACTAGAAAAACAAGCAAGAAAGGCAAACGTCTTAAGATTCCGGACATGTTCTCCATGTAAAACAATGACGACCAAGGTGACTGTAGTTTCACTGTAGTTTGAGCGAGTTATATCATGTGCTTTCCTCCGATTGATCCCAATCAAGCTACCAGCTATCCAAATAAAAAACCAGCCAAAAAAACGAATTTCCTATAGTGTTTTCGGTATTTTTTGTGCACTTAAATGTCTTCAAATCGTGTTTCCTCAGGTTTTAGGGTCTGTACTGCTGCTGTCTGTACTGGCTGGTTTACTGGCTGCTGCTGTCTACAGCCGCCCTACTGGCTGGTTTACAGGCTGGTTTACTGACGTCATGAGGGTGTTTTGAATCCCCGTGGTTATGGGTTCAAGTTTAACCTGAACACGATATAACAAACACAGAATAACATTAAGTGCAAAGTCTATAGGACTTTATTGTATCTGAAGAAGCTCCAACAAAAAATACAAATCCGTTTATCAGCATAGACCCCAGAAAACACACGTTATGTTGCTTAAATAAATACATTAGAGAGCAGACAGTCCAACATGCCCTCCTGTAACATAACATTTATATAAATACATTACATTACCCAGCAGACAGTCCAGCATGCCCTCCAGTAACATAACATTTATATAAATACATTACCTAGCAGACAGTCCAGCATGCCCTCCAGTAACATAACATTTATATAAATACATTACATTACCTAGCAGACAGTCCAGCATGCCCTCCAGTAACATAACATTTATATAAATACATTACATAGCAGACAGTCCAGCATGCCCTCCAGTAACATAACATTTATATAAATACATTACATTACCTAGCAGACAGTCCAGCATTCCCTCCAGTAACATAACATTTATATAAATACATTACATTACCCAGCAGACAGTTCAGCATGCCCTCCAGTAACATAACATTTATATAAATACATTACATTACCTAGCAGACAGTCCAACATGCCCTCCTGTAACATAACATTTATATAAATACATTACATTACCCAGCAGACAGTCCAGCATGCCCTCCAGTAACATAACATTTATATAAATACATTACATAGCAGACAGTCCAGCATGCCCTCCAGTAACATAACATTTATATAAATACATTACATTACCTAGCAGACAGTCCAGCATGCCCTCCAGTAACATAACATTTATATAAATACGTTACATTACCCAGCAGACAGTCCAGCATGCCCTCCAGTAACATAACATTTATATAAATACGTTACATTACAGAGCAGACAGTCCAGCATGCCCTCCAGTAACATAACATTTATATAAATACATTACCTAGCAGACAGTCCAGCATGCCCTCCAGTAACATAACATTTATATAAATACATTACATTACCCAGCAGACAGTCCAGCATGCCCTCCAGTAACATAACATTTATATAAATACATTACCTAGCAGACAGTCCAGCATGCCCTCCAGTAACATAACATTTATATAAATACGTTACATTACCCAGCAGACAGTTCAGCATGCCCTCCAGTAACATAACATTTATATAAATACATTACATAGCAGACAGTCCAGCATGCCCTCCAGTAACATAACATTTATATAAATACATTACATTACCTAGCAGACAGTCCAGCATTCCCTCCAGTAACATAACATTTATATAAATACGTTACATTACCCAGCAGACAGTCCAGCATGCCCTCCAGTAACATAACATTTATATAAATACGTTACATTACCTAGCAGACAGTCCAGCATGCCCTCCAGTAACATAACATTTATATAAATACGTTACATTACATAGCAGACAGTCCAGCATGCCCTCCAGTAACATAACATTTATATAAATACATTACATTACCTAGCAGACAGTCCAGCATGCCCTCCAGTAACATAACATTTATATAAATACGTTACATTACCCAGCAGACAGTCCAGCATGCCCTCCAGTAACATAACATTTATATAAATACGTTACATTACAGAGCAGACAGTCCAGCATGCCCTCCAGTAACATAACATTTATATAAATACGTTATCTAGCAGACAGTCCAGCATGCCCTCCAGTAACATAACATTTATATAAATACGTTAACTAGCAGACAGTCCAGCATGCCCTCCAGTAACATAACATTTATATAAATACGTTATCTAGCAGACAGTCCAGCATTCCCTCCAGTAACATAACATTTATATAAATACGTTATCTAGCAGACAGTCCAGCATGCCCTCCAGTAACATAACATTTATATAAATACGTTACATTACCCAGCAGACAGTTCAGCATGTCCTCCAGTAACATAACATTTATATAAATACGTTACATTACCTAGCAGACAGTCCAGCATGCCCTCCAGTAACATAACATTTATATAAATACGTTACATTACCTAGCAGACAGTCCAGCATGCCCTCCAGTAACATAACATTTATATAAATACGTTACATTACCCAGCAGACAGTTCAGCATGCCCTCCAGTAACATAACATTTATATAAATACATTACATAGCAGACAGTCCAGCATGCCCTCCAGTAACATAACATTTATATAAATACATTACATTACCTAGCAGACAGTCCAGCATTCCCTCCAGTAACATAACATTTATATAAATACGTTACATTACCCAGCAGACAGTTCAGCATGTCCTCCAGTAACATAACATTTATATAAATACGTTACATTACCTAGCAGACAGTCCAGCATGCCCTCCAGTAACATAACATTTATATAAATACGTTACTTAGCAGAAAGTCCAGAATGCCCTCCAGTAATATAACATTTATATAAATACGTTACATTACCTAGCAGACAGTCCAGCATGCCCTCCAGTAACATAACATTTATATAAATACGTTACATTACCCAGCAGACAGTTCAGCATGTCCTCCAGTAACATAACATTTATATAAATACGTTACATTACCTAGCAGACAGTCCAGCATGCCCTCCAGTAACATAACATTTATATAAATACGTTACTTAGCAGACAGTCCAGAATGCCCTCCAGTAATATAACATTTATATAAATACGTTACATTACCTAGCAGACAGTCCAGCATGCCCTCCAGTAACATAACATTTATATAAATACGTTACATTACCTAGCAGACAGTTCAGCATGTCCTCCAGTAACATAACATTTATATAAATACGTTACATTACCTAGCAGACAGTCCAGCATGCCCTCCAGTAACATAACCTTTATATAAATACATTACATTACAGAGCAGACAGTCCAGCATGCCCTCCAGTAACATAACATTTATATAAATACGTTACATTACCCAGCAGACAGTTCAGCATGTCCTCCAGTAACATAACATTTATATAAATACGTTACATTACCTAGCAGACAGTCCAGCATGCCCTCCAGTAACATAACATTTATATAAATACGTTACTTAGCAGACAGTCCAGAATGCCCTCCAGTAATATAACATTTATATAAATACGTTACATTACCTAGCAGACAGTCCAGCATGCCCTCCAGTAACATAACATTTATATAAATACGTTACATTACCTAGCAGACAGTTCAGCATGTCCTCCAGTAACATAACATTTATATAAATACGTTACATTACCTAGCAGACAGTCCAGCATGCCCTCCAGTAACATAACATTTATATAAATACGTTACATTACCTAGCAGACAGTCCAGCATGCCCTCCAGTAACATAACATTTATATAAATACGTTATCTAGCAGACAGTCCAGCATGCCCTCCAGTAACATAACATTTATATAAATACATTACATAGCAGACAGTCCAGCATGCCTTCCAGTAACATAACATTTATATAAATACGTTACATTACCTAGCAGACAGTCCAGCATGCCCTCCAGTAACATAACATTTATATAAATACGTTACATTACCCAGCAGACAGTCCAGCATGCCCTCCAGTAACATAACATTTATATAAATACGTTACATTACCTAGCAGACAGTCCAGCATGCCCTCCAGTAACATAACATTTATATAAATACGTTACATTACCTAGCAGACAGTCCAGCATGCCCTCCAGTAACATACCATTTGTTTATTGACATTAGGACTGTCTATGGGGGTGGATGCAACAACATAGTGGATTTTTCATAATTTTATAATATCCAAACTTTCCAGCGACATTATGCACCCTTGTTTGTGGCACAGGCCCTCCCTGGATTGAACCCCTGTGCTAGTAGTCTAGTTTTTAAATATATTTGAAAGTCATTGTACATCAATAAATCCACTGTAAACTACAACACCTGACTCAACATCTAAGTGCCTGTCATCTTGATTTGAAACTGATCCAGATTATATTACATTGACGAATAATGCTGTATAGATGCTTGACCAGTACGGCTGAAGTATGATGTTTCATCAGTCTCATATGAAATGTCGACTATTCTGTTATAAACTATGTTATCAGGATGTACACTATGATACAGAGCTTTCTCAAATAAGTATATTAGAGACCGTTTTTAAAGGATAAAGGGGTACAAACTGTGGTCTGCATAAGCACAGAATTGAGAGAATCCAGAACCTTTGGATGGATTAAAGTCTAAAGATCCTGTGAAGGTGCAAACCTGCAGCCAACATCAACAGTTACAGTGATCAGCATTTAATACCATGTCACCATAGGTCCTATATACAAAGCGAGAAACAACCAAACATGTTATGAAATACAATCATTTATTAAAGCATTTTGTAAGTCAAATTGTATTTTCAGATTATCTTCTCTCTCCTGATCAGCAGACATTTTATAGTAAGTCCAGTAAATAACGTGGAACGTAACAGCCTGGGTGGGTCTGGTTCTGGGTGTGGGTCTGGTTCTGATGTAGCTGCCAGCAGCCCACCTGAGGAAACACAGACTGTATGCATCCCAAATTGATAGGATGCTAGATTTCCTTTTCATATTGCCAAAATGTTATGTTATTCCACATGTTATGGACCATATTATAGGTAACACACATGTTGTGGACCATAGCAGTCCTGTCCAGACCCTCAGTAATACACAGAATAAATACCCCAATCACCCCCCCCACACACACACGATTAACTACTATAAAAACTATGTATTAGAAAATCATTAACAAAACAAACCTTCAGAGTTTCCAAGGCATAAAACATTCTGATAAAGAACAGTTTAAACCACAAAGCATTAAAGGAACAGCAGGTACATTAATTAGCCAGAAAGATATATATTAACCACAGTCTTTAGTATAAATAAATAATAATCTAAATGTAGTAATTATACAGAGTAACTGACTATATATTGGTTTGTTCCATTCATATTTCACTTATTAAAGGTAGGTATAATTTCACCAAAGATAAAAGTATATGTTGTTAAAACCCTTTAAGGCGCTGGGTAAAATGAGAGCTATGGCGACTGGTATAACTGCTTATAACAGTCTGGTGATTACCCTGATGCAGACCTCTGGAGGACGCCATTCCTGAAAGGCAAAACTATTCATTATAATACTAGATGAATAACACAATGGACGGAAGCAATACAATAATTTAAGGCATTGAAATATGAAGACGCCAACTCCAAGTGGTCTGGGAATGGACCCATATTCCTAATGGATTCCATATTCCTAATCAAACCATAGCGGAAGACTGTCACCCCTACTTCCTGTGGCAACCTGGTACCAGCCTACCCCTACTTCCTGTGGCAACCTGGTACCAGCCTACCCCTACTTCCTGTGGCAACCTGGTACCAGCACCCCTACTTCCTGTGGCAACCTGGTACGAGCCTACCCCTACTTCCTGTGGCAACCTGGGACCAGCCTACACTGGGGACTATACAAATCACTTCTTGTCATTAGAAATACACAAATGTGTGGCACTCAGCACCCAGTCCATAGTTTAGGCTGTCAGAAGGCCTTATCAAAGTTCATACATCTCTGTGGTGAACAGTTCATACATCTCTGTGGTGAACAGTTCATACATCTCTGTGGTGAACAGTTCATACATCTCTGTGGTGAACAGTTGAACTTCTGGAAGCACTATAACAGGTATTTTTGGCCAGGGCCGGTTCTTGGCATAAGTGACAAAAGCGTTCATTAAGGGCCCCAGCCATTTGACTTCGAGGGAGCAATCCAACAGCCAAGGGGCTCCTCTGCTTAGGGCCGATAAAAGGCTAGAGCCGGTTGAATCCAAATCCTTTGGAAAGTCATTTGAAATAGTGGGTTTTATGCAGAAAGTCAACTGATGCTATGTGATCGTTTGACTGTAATTGGTCAAAACCATTAATAATAGGATTTAAATAATGACAGACTACACAGACAGTCAGTTATTCAGTCTGTCAATGGGTGGAGAGAAGAAAAGCTGCTCAGATTTTAGTTCCACCCATTGGACTATGAATGATCTCAAAGTTGTCTTGATGTTCAAGTTTAGGGAACAGTGCTTTCAGACTCTCCAGACATCTGGGTGACGTCTATTGTCTTCAGTGTCCCTGCTTCCTAGTCTGTTATTCAGGGTGGTGGGTTGACATCTGTTCCTACTTCCTAGTCTTTTATTCAGGGTGGTGGGTTGACGTCTGTCCGGTCATCTGGTCCAGGATCATCTGATCCAGTTTGTACCGTAGCTGGACACTGACTTGACACTGCATCTTTTCTTCACTATCATGTTGATGTAGGCTTTCATGATCTTTGTGATTTCGACAACCTGCAAACCAAACCAATTATGAGTGTTTGACATCACATAATTATCCAAAGAACATCAAGTAAAATATCCACAGAACTAAGACATATCAAATACATATTTTTAGGCAGTCACTGCAGATAACAAATACCTAATTTCAGAGTTGATAATGTCTCAATGGGCAATGTAAAGTACCTGTGGTGTCTCGATGGGCAATGTAAAGTACCTGTGGTGTCTCGATGGGCAATGTAAAGTACCTGTGGTGTCTCGATGGGCAATGTAAAGTATCTGTGGTGTCTCGAAGGGCAATGTAAAGTACCTGTGGTGTCTCGAAGGGCAATGTAAAGTACCTGTGGTGTCTCGATGGGCAATGTAAAGTACCTGTGCTGTCTCGAAGAACATCTCCCTCTCATCAACTGTGATCTTATATGTGGTGGCTTGAGGAGCTCCAAAGAAGATAATGTGTTCATAAGGGAACGTTTCTAGAGGTTTAGGATCTCCTCTCTTGTAGACTGACACATTCTCTGCACTTACACCCAGCCACAGGTCATGGGGAAAACCGCCTTCTTTACACTGAGGAGAGGGAGGTACAGGTCATTAGGAAACCTCGTTTACACTGAGGAGAGGGAGTTACAGGTCATTGGGAAACCTCCTTTACACTGAGGAGAGGGAGGTACAGGTCATAGGGAAATCTGCACATGCAGTCAGGTACATGCAGTCAGGTACATGCAGTCACGTACCTCAACATCGAACAGGGTGGACCCGTATCCTGGCCACTCTTTGATGATATTCATGTACTTTAGCATAGCAGAGTGCTGATCCACACCCTGGAGCCGGGACCACTTCTCTAAGATTGATGCCCTGGTGGCGGAGGTCTCCTCCTTCACCCACATCTCAAGCATCTGAAAAATAATTCCCTGATATTTGACTTGCACAAAGGCACAACGACAGCCAACAGAATCACAGAAACCCTCTGGGATTCAAACCGGCAACCCCGGTAACCACTAGGGTACCTGCTCCTCCTCCATCTTCTGTTTCTTCATGGAGCCCGTCTTCAGCCCGCTGCGTCTCAGAGTCCCGTCCAAGAAGCTGGTTCGCCTCCGCTCCAGGGTGTGTCCTCCAGGCCCCGCCCCTCCTGCTGCTCCCCCCTATACAAAACACATGGCACTTAAATATTCGAGGTGTGGTCTCCAGGCCCCGCCCCTCCTGCTGCTCCCGCCTAAACAAAACACATGACACTTAAATATTTGGGGTGTGGCCTCCAAGCCCCACCCCCAATTTGCAAAAATTCTGAAAGCAGGCAAAAAAATGATTTGCATGTGCATTTCAAGCTCAAATCAAAAAGTTTGTCCCCGTAATTCTTACAAAGAGTTGGTTACGAAATTGCGACTTTGTGACTTGCGACTTTAAATGTGTTCAAACTTCATTGTACAAGCTTGTGAAATATTGCCACCAAACACAAACTGAATGTACGTTGTGAAGATAAGCTTGTAAGCACAGCTCTGAAATGTCAAACAAAATGTTTTAGATATGCATGTGTTGACAGGTTTAATATTCCATATCATTTTGTATTTGGAACAGATCATTTTCACACAAACAGACCTTAGGATAGTTTAGAATGTGGGAGCGAAGCACAGACCTTAGTATAGTTGAGAATGCGAGAACGAAGCCTCCCCACAGGATAGACGTTGTCCAGAGACCAGCTGACATGGGTCTTGTCTCCGTGGAGGAACTGGAGACGCAGTGCAGCCAGATGTTGTAGTGTGTCCTCTGGTGCCGGAAAATGACCACTGGTCAGAGACTCATGGGCCTGAAGGACAGAACAAGTGAGACCCAGTGAGTCAGAGAATTCATAAATATATAGAGAAATATATAGAGACCCAGTGAGTCAGAGAATTCATAAATATATAGAGAAATATATAGAGACCCAGTGAGTCAGAGAATTCATAAATATATAGAGAAATATATAGAGACCCAGTGAGTCAGAGAATTCATAAATATATAGAGAAATATATAGTGACCCAGTGAGTCAGAGAATTCATAAATATATATAGAGAAATATATAGAGACCCAGTGAGTCAGAGAATTCATAAATATATAGAGAAATATATAGAGACCCAGTGAGTCAGAGAATTCATAAATATATAGAGAAATAAATAGAGATCCAGTAAGTCAGAGAATTCATAAATATATAGAGAGAAATATATAGAGACCCACTGAGTCAGAGAATTCATAAATATATAGAGCGAAATATATAGAGACCCAGTGAGTCAGAGAATTCCTAAATATATAGAGACCCAGTAAGTCAGAGAATTCATAAATATATAGAGAAATAAATAGAGACCCTAGCAGAGTTCTGTAACTCCCGTTCCATGAGTGGAATTGAGCTCCATAAGTGCTCTCTAAATGTTTACACTGCTGCATTCTCATTGGCTGACGCCAAGTATATTCAAATGCAAATACATTCAAATTATTAGACAGGTGGCCCCTAGTGCAGGTTATACCAATTGGAACAGCGCTCCGGCTATGGGTTATACAATGTATAACTGTCATGGACAAAACCTGAAATGTGTTCCTGAATGGCCGTTACAGAAACACATGCAGAGAAACAGGTTCTGTGAGGATAGAACTCACCTGTTCAAACATGAAAGCAAACTCCACCCCCTCCTTGGGCATGCTCTCTACATCCAGAAAACAGTAGAGCTTAAAGTACAGTTTCCACTGACCCTTTAGCTCAACTTCCTCACTGCCGGACAACCTGGAAATCAATCAATGAATTAGTGAACCAATGACAACCTCAAAATCAATCAATCAAGCAGTAAACCAATGACAAGCTGGAAACCAATCAATCAGTAAACCAACGACAAGCTGGAAACCAATCAAGCAGTAAATAAATGACAATATGGAAATCAATTAATTAATCAGTAAACTTATGACATCTGGAAGTGAACCAATCGATCAGTGAACCAATGATGATCTGGTGGAGAACTAATTGATCAGTTCACCTAAATGAACCAGCACCAACAGGTGTGTGAGATACAGTCATTATTCCTCAATATGGGTTATGTCCACAGATCCTAGGAGTCTTCCTGTTATTCCTCAATAAGGGTTATGTCCACAGATCCTAGGAGTCTTCCTGTTATTCCTCAATATGGGTTATGTCCACAGATCCTAGGAGTCTTCCTGTTATTCCTCAATATGGGTTATGTCCACAGATCCTAGGAGTCTTCCTGTTATTCCTCAATATGGGTTATGTCCACAGATCCTATCTGCCTGGTAATTGACCGGTATCTGCCGGGTATTTGACCGGTATCTGCCGGGTATTTGACCGGTCTCTGCCTGGTATTTGACCGGTATCTGCCTGGTAATTGACCGGTATCTGCCGGGTATTTGACCGGTATCTGCCTGGTATTTGACCGGTATCTGCCTGGTATTTGACCGGTATCTGCCTGGTATTTGACCGGTATCTGCCGGGTATTTGACCGGTATCTGCCTGGTATTGGACCGGTATATGCCTGGTATTGGACCGGTACATGCCTGGTATTTGACCGGTACATGCCTGGTATTGGACCGGTACATGCCTGGTATTTGACCGGTACATGCCCGGTGACATGCTTACCTCTCGAACTTGGCGAGTACGTCAGCCACCATTACCCGGCTCTCCACAGCCCGATCCACGCAGTTGTTGTGTTCGAACAGAGCAAACATGTTTCTGCTATCCTCCATGGCCAGGCCTCTGATCAGCTTCTCCACCACCTGGGGGCGTCCCAGAGCCAAGGGTCACTGATTACAGATTACCAGCACATGTAGAGCTGGAGACAAACCCTAACCAGCAGGACAAAGAGAGACCAACCCTAACCAGCAGGACAAAGAGAGACCAACCCTAACCAGCAGGACAAAGAGAGACCAACCCTAACCAGCAGGACAAAGAGAGACCAACCCTAACCAGCAGGACAAAGAGAGACCAACCTAACCAGCAGGACAAAGAGAGACCAACCCTAACCAGCAGGACAAAGAGAGACCAACCCTAACCAGCAGGACAAAGAGAGACCAACCCTAACCAGCAGGACAAAGAGAGACCAACCCTAACCAGCAGGACAAAGAGACCAACCCTATCCAGCAAGACAAAGAGAGACTAACCTTAACAAGCAAGACAAAGAGAGACCAACCCTAACCAGCAAGACAAAGAGAGACCAACCCTATCCAGCAAGACAAAGAGAGACTAACCTTAACAAGCAAGACAAAGAGAGACCAACCCTAACCAGCAAGACAAAGAGAGACCAACCCTATCCAGCAAGACAAAGAGAGACTAACCTTAACAAGCAAGACAAAGAGAGACCGACCCTAACCAGCTGGACAAAGAGAGACCAACCCTAACCAGCAGGACAAAGAAAGACCAACCCTAACCAGCAGGACAAAGAGACCAACCCAAACCAGCAAGACAAAGAGAGACCAACCCTATCCAGCAAGACAAAGAGAGACTAACCTTAACAAGCAAGACAAAGAGAGACCAACCCTAACCAGCAAGACAAAGAGAGACCAACCCTATCCAGCAAGACAAAGAGAGACTAACCTTAACAAGCAAGACAAAGAGAGACCAACCCTAACCAGCAAGACAAAGAGAGACCAACCCTATCCAGCAAGACAAAGAGAGACTAACCTTAACAAGCAAGACAAAGAGAGACCAACCCTAACCAGCAAGACAAAGAGATACCAACCTTAACCAGCAATACACTGAGAGACCAACCCTAACCAGCAGGACAAAGAAAGACCCAGCAGGACAAATAGAGATGAAACCTAACCAGCAGGACAAAGAGACCAACTCTAACCAGCTGGACAAAATGAGACCAACCTTAACCAGCAGGACAAAGAGAGACCAACCCTAACCAGCAGGACAAAGAGAGACCAACCCTAACCAGCAGGACAAAGAGAGACCAACCCTTACCAGCAGGACAAAGAGAGACCAACCCTAACCAGCAGGACAAAGAGACCAACCCTAACCAGCAGGACAAAGAGAGACCAACCCTAACCAGCAGGACAAAGAGAGACCAACCCTAACCAGCAAGACAAATAGAGACCAACCCTAACCAGCAAGACAAATAGAGACTAACCTTAATGAGCAGGACGATAACCAGCAACCATGAATGACTGACAGAATCACTGTATTTTCACAAACACGGCTCCTTGTGGAAAGCAGGTCGTGACTAATTCTGAGACTGCCATTTAAAGAGCAAAGCATTATGGGTTACCTCTCCAGCGGTGGTGTGTGAGTTGATGGAGATCTTGCAGGAGCCTCCACCGTGACAATAGACTGTCGTTGTCATCTCCTGTCTGGTCAGCAGAGCGATGATCTCCTCCTGAGATGGGACATATTCCCTGGCCTTAGTCCTCTTCAGAGACTCACTTATGAAGTGAGCAAACATGTCAACCTCCGTCCCAGGAAACTGCTCCTTCACCCTGGGAAGGACAAAAGCAAGATAACGAGACAACCAGTCTACTAAAGAAAGTCAAGGATGATGTGTCCGAGAATGTGGATATTCAGTTTAGTGATGTATAAATACACTACAGGCTGTGGGAACGGAAAACCTGACAGGGATTAGGATCAGAAGGAAACTGAAAAAAGTGGATATTTGGAGAATGACTTGGGCACCTGAGATAATTTACAGGTGGCAGTTAAGCATATATAAATGAAATACCTCTTATGATGGAACTCAAGGTTATATAAATGATGGAACTCAAGTATATATATATATATAAATGAAATACCTCTTATGATGGAACTCAAGGTTATATAAATGATGGAACTCAAGTATATATATATATATAAATGAAATACCTCTTATGATGGAACTCAAGGTTATATAAATGATGGAACTCAAGGTTATATAAATGATGGAACTCAAGGTTATATAAATGATGGAACTCAAGGTTATATAAATGATGGAACTCAAGTATATATATATATATAAATGAAATACCTCTTATGATGGAACTCAAGGTTATATAAATGATGGAACTCAAGTATATATATATATAAATGAAATACCTCTTATGATGGAACTCAAGGTTATATAAATGATGGAACTCAAGGTTATATAAATGATGGAACTAAAGGTTATATAAATGATGGAACTCAAGGTTATATAAATGATGGAACTAAAGGTTATATAAATGATGGAACTCAAGGTTATATAAATGATGGAACTCAAGTATATATATATATATATATGAAATACCTCTTATGATGGAACTCAAGGTTATATAAATGATGGAACTCAAGGTTATATAAATGATGGAACTCAAGGTTATATAAATGATGGAACTCAAGTATATATTTAAAAGAAATACCTCTTATGATGGAACTCAAGGTTATATAAATGATGGAACTCAAGGTTATATAAATGATGGAACTCAAGTATATATATATATAAATGAAATACCTCTTATGATGGAACTCAAGGTTATATAAATGATGGAACTCAAGGTTATATAAATGATGGAACTCAAGGTTATATAAATGATGGAACTCAAGTATATATTTAAAAGAAATACCTCTTATGATGGAACTCAAGGTTATATAAATGATGGAAATGATGGAACTGAAGGTTATATAAATGATGGAACTCAAGTATATATATATAAATAAATAAGTATATATATATAAATGAAATACCTCTTATCATGGAACTCAAGGCTATATAAATGATGGAACTCAAGAATATATATAAATGAAATACCTCTTATGATGGAACTCAAGTATATATATAAGAAAAAACCTCTTATGGTGGAACTCAAGTATATATAAAAAATACCTCTTATGGTGGAACTCAGGTGTTCCTAAATAAAATACCTGTTAAGGTGGAACTCTGGTGTTCCTAAATAAAATACCTCTTAAGGTGGAACTCTGGTGTTCCTAAATAAAATACCTCTTAAGGTGGAACTCTGGTGTACATAAATACCTCTTCAGGTGGAACTCTGGTGTACATAAATACCTCTTCAGGTGAAACTCTGGTGTACATAAATACCTGTTAAGGTGGAACTCTGGTGTTCCTAAATAAAATACCACTTAAGATGGAACTCTGGTGTTCCTAAATAAAATACCTCTTAAGGTGGAACTCGGGTATACATAAATACCTCTTCAGGTGGAACTCTGGTGTACATAAATACCTCTTCAGGTGGAACTCTGGTGTTCCTAAATAAAATACCACTTAAGGTGGAACTCTGGTGTACATAAATACCTGTTAAGGTGGAACTCTGGTGTTCCTAAATAAAATACCTCTTCAGGTGGAACTCTGGTGTTCCTAAATAAAATACCACTTAAGGTGGAACTCTGGTGTACATAAATACCTGTTAAGGTGGAACTCTGGTGTTCCTAAATAAAATACCTCTTCTGGTGGAACTCGGGTGTACATAAATACCTCTTCAGGTGGAACACTGGTGTACATAAATACCTCTTCAGGTGGAACTTGAGGTAGCGCAGGATGCCCCTGCTGGGCAGGAAGGTGCAGCTCATACAGGTGAGCAGGTGCCAGTGGGCGCAGTTTGCCGGCCCATTAGGATGAGGAACATGGTTGGTCTGCTTGATGAGCTGGCAGTAGACCTCATCCCTGAGTGGGCGCAGATCCTGGCACGTCTGGAGAATTCCCTGGATAATGGGAGCCGGGTCGGACACAGACTCCATCTCCTGCAGAGAGTTAAAGATCTTCACCGCCTCATCCTGAAGGCTGGCGTAACCCTTCTCCCTTTGGACTGAGGGAGGAGATAAGGAAGGAGTAGAATTAGAAAGGAGATAAGGAAGGAGTAGAGGACATAAGCAAGGAGTAGAGTAGATAAGGAAGGAGTAGAGGACATAAGGAAGGAGTAGAATTAGAGAGAGGAGATAAGGAAGGAGTAGAGGACATAAGAAAGGAGTAGAGTAGATAAGGAAGGAGTAGAGGTAGAGGGGTTTCATAGATGAGCCTGTTTATGGCTTAAATGAAACACAACTTGTGTATTCTGCCCGTGTTGCAGGTGAAGTGGTTTCTGGGTAAAGTGGCAGTAGCGCTAACTTACGGTGAATGTTCACCTCCCTGTACGGCAGAGGTAACAAAGGAGAATGCAGTGGGTGCTGGGTGTATCTCAGAATAGGGTTCCTCCAGTAGGTCTGTTCCACGGCCTCCATGTTCAGACTGCTCTCCTAGGAAGGCCACAAAATATGAAGGTTGCACATTGGTTCAAAAGTGAGCACAGCACACAGCTGGGCATGAGCCAATAACAGCACACAGTGGGCATGAGCCAATCACAGCACACAGCTGGGCATGAGCCAATCACAGCACACAGCTGGGCATGAGCCAATCACAGCACACAGCTGGGCATGAGCCAATCACAGCACACAGTGGGCATGAGCCAATCACAGCACACAGCTGGGCATGAGCCAATCACAGCACACAGCTGGGCATGAGCCAATCACAGCACACAGCTGGGCATGAGCCAATCACAGCACACAGCTGGATATGGCCAATCACAGCACACAGCTGGGCATGAGCCAATCACAGCACACAGCTGGGCATGAGCCAATCACAGCACACAGCTGGGCATGAGCCAATCACAGCACACAGCTGGGCATGAGCCAATCACAGCACACAGCTGGACATGAGTCAATCACTGCACACAGCTGGATATGGCCAATCACAGCACGGCACACAGCTAAATGAACAGAATAACATTTCCTGAAACTAAGATCTTAAATATGCGAACACCTAAAAGAAAGGAACAGTCCAACCCCTCGTCTAACCGAACAATATTGGCCTAGTGCAATACATCACTTCACCACACTGTGGCACTACATCCTAAAGGACCATGAGTTAGCTTTGAAATAAAGGGGAATATGGCACAGAAACAGGCATGGCAGCAGACTACAGTGTTCATGAATGTTAGAACAACATCCCAGTATAATGGCCTCTGATTGGCTGTACCTTCAGATCCCTGATTAGCTGCTGTGTCGGCGTCTCTATGGGGACCTTGGTGTCGATGGCGCCCTGTATGGCAGACGACCAACGCATGGCCTCGTTCAGGAGTTTGGTGTAAAGGCGGTACGAGTGTTTACGTCCATGAATGATGATGTTCCAGTAACCTGGGAGTTCAGAAATAGACAGAGGTCATTTCCTATGGAGCCTCAATTCCCAACACTTCCCAACACACCAGAGGAAACAGTAAAATGATATATCATATGGGAGTTCAGAAATAGACAGAAGTCATTTCCTATGGAGCCTCTATTCCCAACACTTCCAAACACTTCCCAACACAATAGAGGTAACAGTAAAGTGGAAAGTCATACAAGCTCACCAGTGTCCTTGAAGATCTTCTCATCGGGCTGGACCACAGAACAGAGGCTGTTCAGGACCAAAGTACCCAATTTGGAAACACTGCGCTCTGAAGACTTGTAGTAGTCCAGAGAACTGGAGGTCAGAACAAACCACCTCTTCTTCAGCTTCAGACTGCTGCTCTTAGAACTGGACCTTATTTCTTTGTAAAGCCAACCTGAAATGAATGGAAACAGACAGAGATCAACGAGAGAGAAAGAGAGAGAAAGAGAGAGAATGAATGGAGATAAAGAAGCGAGAGGAAAGAGTGAGATAGAAAGAATGAGAGAGAGAGAGAGAGAGAGAGAGAGAAGTTGAAGATAGTGAGAGGAGGGTTGAATAATCTGGCAGGTATTATGTCCAGTCCTGAAAACAAATGATGGACTTTTACATGTAAGTAGTGGTTCCAAACTGACTGATACAAATGACATTATTATAACACAAAACTGTAGACTAACTGTAGACAAACTGTAGACAAACTGTAGACAAACTGCAGACAAACTGTAGACAAACTGCAGACTAACTGTAGACAAACTGCAGACAAACTGCAGACAAACTGCAGACAAACTGCAGACTAACTGTAGACAAACTGCAGACTAACTGCAGACAAACAGCAGACTAACTGTAGAAAAACTGCAGACAAACTGTAGAAAAACTGCAGACAAACTGCGGACAAACTGCGGACAAACTGCGGACTAACTGCAGACTAAATGCAGACAAACTGAAGACTGACTGAAGACTGACTGAAGACTGACTGAAGACTGACTGTAGTCCTGTCCAATCGGAGATCCTTTTAAATACTTTTATAACCACGTATGTGACTAACCTCTGACCAGGAAGTCCTGACCATCCACCCGAGCATCTGCTTTAGGTTTCTGCAACAAGCCGATCCAGTGATGCATCTCCTCAGCTGTATCCGTATTGCAGTGGATCACTCGGTTTGCAGTGATGATCACAAATGAGTTGGCTCTGTCAGGGTTGTCTGAAGCGCACACAGAGTCTATCAGGCCTACATCCAAAGTTCCCTGCAAAAACATTAGAGCATGTTTAGACCACTGGAAGGTGGAGAAGTGGCTGATAGATGGAGGTGATGGAAGAGTGACTGACAGATGGAGGTGATGGAGGAGTGAGTGATAGATGGAGGTGATGGAGGAGGACTGATAGATGGAGGTGATGGAGGAGTGACTGATAGATGGAGGTGATGGAGGAGTGACTGATAGATGGAGGTGATGGAGGAGTGACTGATAGATGGAGGTGATGGAGGAGTGACTGATAGATCGAGGTGATGTAGGAGCGACTGATAGATGGAGGTGATGGAGGAGTGACTGATAGATGGAAGTGATGGAGGAGTGACTGATAGATGGAAGTGATGGAGGAGTGACTGATAGATGGAGGTGATGGAGGAGTGACTGATAGATGGAGGTGATGGAGGAGTGACTGATAGATGGAGGTGATGGAGGAGTGACTGATAGATGGAGGTGATGGAGGAGTGACTGATAGATGGAGGTGATGGAGGAGTGACTGATAGATGGAGGTGATGGAGGAGTGACTGATAGATGGAGGTGATGGAGGAGCGACTGATAGATGGAGGTGATGGAGGAGTGACTGATAGATGGAGGTGATGGAGGAGTGACTGATAGATGGAGGTGATGGAGGAGCGACTGATAGATGGAGGTGATGGAAGAGTGACTGACAGATGGAGGTGATGGAGGAGGACTGATAGATGGAGGTGATGGAGGAGTGACTGATAGATGGAGGTGATGGAGAAGTGACTGATAGATGGAGGTGATGGAGGAGCGACTGATAGATGGAGGTGATGGAGGAGTGACTGATAGATGGAGGTGATGGAGGAGTGACTGATAGATGGAGGTGATGGAGGAGCGACTGATAGATGGAGGTGATGGAGGAGTGACTGATAGATGGAGGTGATGGAGGAGTGACTGATAGATGGATGTGATGGAGGAGCGACTGATAGGTGGAGGTGATGGAGGAGGACTGACCACTGCGTTTTTGGGGTTGGCCTGTTCATGGTGCATCTCCATCAGCTGTTCTGGAGTGGCACTGTGGACACGACTCAGCATGTTGAACCAGCCACTATATACATAGAGGGAGGGAGAGAGTGTGAGAGAGGGAGAGAGTGTGAGAGAGGGAGAGAGTGAGAGAGGGAGAGAGTGTGAGAGAGAGGGAGAGAGTGTGAGAGAGTGAGAGAGGGAGAGAGTGTGAGAGAGGGAGAGAGTGAGAGAGAGGGAGAGAGTGAGAGAGAGAGTGTGAGAGAGGGAGAGAGTGAGAGAGAGGGAGAGAGTGAGAGAGAGGGAGAGTGGGAGGGAGAGAGTGAGAGAGAGAGAGAGAAGGAGGGAGAGTGGGAGAGTGAGGGAGAGAGAGTTTGAGTGGGAGGGAGAGAGTGAGAGAGAGAGAGAAGGAGGGAGAGTGGGAGAGTGAGGGAGAGGAGTGAGAGAGAGTTTGAGTGGGAGGGAGAGAGAGAGTGGGAGAGAGACATAGAAAGAGAGGGTGAGAGAATGTAAGAATGGCACAGCAACACACAAATTGACCACTAGATGGAGCTCAGGTCTGAACAGGTCAACAGCTGCTGTATTTACATGTATCAGTCTAGCACATTACTGGTTGGTTCTGTATTAGGTAAACCAGGTCAGGGGTTTAGTGAGTCGGTATTAGGTAAACCAGGTCAGGGGTTTAGTGAGTCGGTATTAGGTAAACCAGGTCAGGGGTTTAGGTAAACCAGGTCAGGGGATGCCAGGCCTACCTGGCATCCTCAGGTGTCTCAGCGTAGATGTGGTAGGTCCTCTCTTCTGTCATGATGTTCAAGGCATTCTCCTTCTCATGGTTGTCCACTATGTTCCTGACACAAGAACACAGTGTAAAGGGATGATGACAGGTTAGATGGATGATGTCAGGGTGACAAATATGTAATGAATAAGTCTAGTCTGGTTGTAGTTCATATGGAATAGGTCTAGTCTGGTTGTAGTTCACTACATATGGAATAAGTCTAGTCTGGTTGTAGTTCACTACATATGGAATAAGTCTTGTCTGGTTGTAGTTCACTACATATGGAATAAGTCTAGTCTGGTTGTAGTTCACTACATATGGAATAGGTCTAGTCTGGTTGTAGTTCACTACATATGGAATAGGTCTAGTCTGGTTGTAGTTCACTTAATATGGAATAAGTCTGGTCTGGTTGTAGTTTACTACATATGGAATAAGTCTAGTCTGGTTGTAGTTCACTACATATGGAATAAGTCTTGTCTGGTTGTAGTTCACTACATATGGAATAAGTCTAGTCTGGTTGTAGTTCACTACATATGGAATAGGTCTAGTCTGGTTGTAGTTCACTACATATGGAATAGGTCTAGTCTGGTTGTAGTTCACTTAATATGGAATAAGTCTGGTCTGGTTGTAGTTCACTACATATGGAATAGGTCTAGTCTGGTTCTAGTTTACTACATATGGAATAAGTCTAGTCTGGTTGTAGTTCACTACATATGGAATAGGGTCTTACTTGGCGGCGCGGACATCAATGGTGCCCTTCAGTTTCTCTTCACTGTCGTTCTCAAAGTACATAAGTTTGTTTCCCCTAAGAATAAACCAGCGCTGCTTCCAGTTTCTCCGGGACAGAGTGGACATTCCTCCACCTTTCTTATAGAGCCAGCCACTCTTCAGACTGTCCTGCTTGGCTCTGAACCACATGAAGGTCTCGTCCTTCAACACACACCACCTTCTTCGCCACGGGATCATCAGACCACCTGAAAGGGAGCACTCAAAGTCCTTTAACACCACCTCGAACACTCTGCAAATTTACACCACCCCGAACACTCTGCAAATTTACACCAACCCGAACACTCTGCAAAGTTACACCACCCCGAACACTCTGCCAATTTACACCACCCCAAACACTCTGCCAATTTACACCACCCGAAACACTCTGCCAATTTACACCACACCAAACACTCTTCAAGTTTACACCACCCGAAACACTATGCAAATTTACACCACACCAAACACTCTTCAAATTTACACCACCCCAAACACTGCCAATTTACACCACCAAAAACACTCTGCCAATTTACACCACCCCAAACACTCTGCCAATTTACACCACCCGAAACACTCTGCCAATTTACACCACACCAAACACTCTTCAAGTTTACACCACTTGAAACACTATGCAAATTTACACCACACCAAACACTCTTCAAGTTTACACCACCCGAAACCCTCTACCAATTTACACCACCCCAAACACTCTGCAAATGTACACCACCACAAAAAGGCATAACCCATATGACATATAGAGCATGACACTTTCCCAGAGTTGAGCACTTTGTAGGGAGCAGAGTGTTATTTGGGACGTCAGTAGGGCTGCAACTAACGATTATTTTTATAATCAATAAATCTGTCCATTATTTTTTCGATTAATCGATGAATCGGATAAAAACTAAAAAGCATTAATATCCAACAGTGCAATTCACAGTCAAAAAATGTTCAGAAAGTGCATAAACAGGTTGCTCCTTGAACATCCCTGAGCTAATGAATAATAAAAAGTGCACAACAATGTTTATTTTTATTAAGGACCTATAAAGAAAAATACAATTCAGAAAACTTAAAATGATTTGTTTGAACCTCATACTTATTCTCTACACTACACTCACAGACGTACACAGTCACAAAACTCTCACTCACAGACGCACACAAAAACTCTCCGCATCACGCACACACCAACTCTCCGCATCAAGGACTCCAACGTGTTTCCGTTTAAGGTGCTGTATCACCGTGGTGCTCCCGTGCCATATGTCATGTCGCTTTACTGTGAAATGCTCCCACACTTTGGATGACTTCGGTCGAACTGATGTTGCCGACTCCGCCATCAAAACAACGTTGCAGCTCCGCACCGCACTCAACTCAATTGCTTTTATCTCAGCGACTGAGTGGCGTGTCGCGCGACACAACGTGTCGATAAAATGAAATTCGTTGCCAACTTTTTTAATTATTGATTTTTATCGATTTTATCGATTCGTTGTTGCAGCCCTAGACGTCAGTACTCACTCTTCATGTAGAGGTAGCTGTGGAAGTATGGAGGCCCAGTGCCATTCAACAGAGACACTCTGCCATTGGAGAGCTCTTCATCTGTGTCCACATAGCCATCAGTACTGGTCTCACTGTCTATAAACTAATGAGAACATTTATAATCAGACGTTATATTACATAGCCATCAGTACTGGTCTCACTGTCTATAAACTAATGAGAACATTTAGAATCAGACGTTATATTACATAGCCATCAGTACTGGTCTCACTGTCTATAAACTAATGAGAACATTTATAATCAGACGTTATATTACATAGCCATCAGTACTGGTCTCACTGTCTATAAACTAATGAGAACATTTAGAATCAGACGTTATATTACATAGCCATCAGTACTGGTCTCACTGTCTATAAACTAATGAGAACATTTATAATCAGACGTTATATTACATAGCCATCAGTATGTGTGTAATATGAAGTGTGTAATATGACGTGTGTAATATGACGTGTGTAATATTATGAAGTGTGTAATATGACGTGTGTAATATGACATGTGTAATACCAAGTGTGTAATATGATGTGTAATATGAAGTGTGTAGTTTGACGTGTGTAATATGACGTGTGTAATATGAAGTGTGTAATATGATGTGTGTAATATGACGTGTGTAATATTATAAAGTGTGTAATATGACGTGTGTAATATGAAGTGTGTTATATGAAGTGTGTAATATGACGTGTGTAATATGAAGTGTGTAATACGAAGTGTGTAATATGACGTGTGTAATATGACGTGTGTAATATGACGTGTGTAATATGAAGTGTGTAATATGAAGTGTGTAATATGATGTGTGTAATATGAAGTGTGTAGTTTGACGTGTGTAATATGACATGTGTAACATGAAGTGTGTAGTTTGAAGTGTGTAATATGACGTGTGTAATATTATGAAGTGTGTAATATGACGTGTGTAATATGACGTGTGTAATATGAAGTGTGTAATATGATGTGTGTAATATGAAGTGTGTAGTTTGACGTGTGTAATATGACGTGTGTAACATGAAGTGTGTAGTTTGACATGTGTAATATGACGTGTGTAGTTTGACGTGTGTAACATGATGTGTGTAATATGATGTGTGTACCGGTAATATAAAGTGTGTAATATGACGTGTGTAATATGACGTGTGTTATATGATGTGTGTAATATGAAGTATGTAATATGAAGTGTGTAATATGACGTGTGTAGAATGACGTGTGTAATATTATGAAGTGTGTAATATGACATGTGTAATATGAAGTGTGTAATATGAAGTGTGTAGTTTGACGTGTGTAATATTATGAAGTGTGTAATATGACATGTGTAATATGATGTGTGTACCTGTAATATAAAGTGTGTAATATGACGTGTGTAATATGATGTGTGTAATATGATGTGTGTAATATGATGTGTGTAATATGACGTGTTTAATACTAACGGAGTCTGAAGAGCCTCTGAATGAGTCCAAGCTGTTCTGAGTACATGATGACTTCCTCAGCACTTCCTCATCCGTAGCATGTCCGTCTGTGGTGCTGGCTGCGTCTCCTGAGCCCATACTCCCCTGCACCTCCTCATACTCCTCCTGGTCGTAGTCTGACTCTGTGTCTGGCAGGTCGCTGAAAGACATCTCCTCTCGCTCCTCTCTCTTTCCCACGGCCGTTGGGACAGTCACAGAGGCCAGCACCTCTTCACTTCTCACTTGGGAAGCTTCTGGTTCTCTGGTTGGCATAACATCTAGTCTGGTTGGCATAACATCTAGTCTGGTTGGCATAACATCTAGTCTGGTTGGCATAACATCTAGTCTGGTTGGCATAACATCTAGTCTGGTTGGCATACCATCTAGTCTGGTTGGCATACCATCTCGTCTAGTTGGCATACCATCTAGTCTGGTTGGCATACCATCTCGTCTGGTTGGCATAACATCTATTCTTCTCTGTATGTTGTCTGGCATGGTGACCACCCTGGCAGAGGGTCTATCGGGCATTATGACCTCCTGCCTTCTAGGTACTTTGTCTGGAGCCACCTCTATCCTCCTGGTGGGTTGGTGGCAGAGAGCTTTACCTCCTCCGTTGGTGAGGGCTGTTAGAGGAGCGGGCGAGAGGTGCACACTGGCAGTGAGCCCGTGGGAGGTGAGGGGGGAGTACACTGGAGGGCAACATGGAGCCTTGGAGAGGGCCAGAGCCTGGGCTACCAGCCCCTCAGCGAAGGCTGGTGGAGGAGGAGGCAGTGAGAAGAACACCTCCTGATCCAGTTGGACCTCCACAGGAGAAGGGATGTCAGGGAGCGGGATGCCAGTCCCGGGATGCTCCTCCTCTGCATGGAAGCCCTCATCCACCTCCTCCTCGTCTGGGGCCTGGGGAGTGGGGGAGTCAGCAGAGTCATGAAGGTTCTCCTCACTGGACAGGCTCTGCTCCAAGCCTCCAAAGTCCAGGAGCTCCAGGAACTCTGTGGCCACTCGAGATGCCTCCTTCTCTAGTTGGTAGATCTCAGCGTCCCTCCTCTGACGAAGTTCCTCCCTACTAACCCCCAGACCGTCTCCTAGCATGGACACCCCCTCCTCCCTCTGTCGCTGGAGCCGCTCAATCTCCTTCTCCAACCGAAGGATCTCCTCCATTTGACGTGACTCCTCCTCAGAGGTGTGGGTGAGCACAGAGTTTGAGAGGGACGGAACCCTAGGAGAGACAGAAAGAAGGGCAGAAAGAGGGACAGAGAGAGACAGACAGACAGAAAAAGGGACGGAGAGAGAGACAGAAAGAGGGACAGAGAGAGACAGACAGACAGAAAAAGGAACGGAGAGACAGACAGAAAGAGGGACACAGAGAGACAGACAGACAGAAAGAGGAACGGAGAGACAGACAGGAAGAGGGACAGAGAGAGACAGACAGAAAAAGGGACGGAGAGAGAGACAGAAAGAGGGACAGAGAGAGACAGACAGACAGAAAGAGGAACAGAGACAGACAGGAAGAGGGTCGGAAAGAGACAGACAGAAAGAGGGTTAGATAATACAATCAATGTGAATTCTCACAAACAAAAAAATAATACGACTAATCTGATACAGAAAGAGAGAGTAGGCATTGTGATCACAGCTACTACTAGCCACTGTGATCACAGCTACTACTAGCCACTGTGATCACAGCTACTACTAGCCACTGTGATCACAGCTACTACTAGCCACTGTGATCACAGCTACTACTAGGCACTCTGATCACAGCTACTACTAGCCACTGTGATCACAGCTACTACTAGGCACTCTGATCACAGCTACTACTAGCCACTGTGATCACAGCTACTACTAGGCACTCTGATCACAGCTACTACTAGCCACACTGATCACAGCTACTACTAGCCACTCTGATCACAGCTACTACTAGCCACTCTGATCACAGCTACTACTAGCCACTGTGATCACAGCTACTACTAGCCAGTGTGATCACAGCTACTACTAGCCACTGTGATCACAGCTACTACTAGCCACTGTGATCACAGCTACTACTAGCCACTGTGATCACAGCTACTAATAGCCACTGTGATCACAGCTACTACTAGCCACTGTGATCACAGCTACATATTGCCACTGTGATCACAGCTACTAATAGCCACTGTGATCACAGCTACTACTAGCCACTGTGATCACAGCTACTAATAGCCACTGTGATCACAGCTACTAATAGCCACTGTGATCACAGCTACTAATAGCCACTGTGATCACAGCTACTACTAGCCACTGTGATCACAGCTACTACTAGCCACTGTGATCACAGCTACTACTAGCCACTGTGATCACAGCTACTAATAGCCACTCTGATCACAGCTACTAATAGCCACTGAGATCACAGCTACTACTAGCCACTGTGATCACAGCTACTACTAGCCACTCAGATCACAGCTACTACTAGCCACTGTGATCACAGCTACTACTAGCCACTGTGATCACAGCTACTACTAGCCACTGTGATCACAGCTACTACTAGCCACTGTGATCACAGCTACTACTAGCCACTGTGATCAAAGCTACTAATAGCCACTGAGATCATACCTGTTTTTAGTTGTTGCATTCTCTTTGTTCTCCTCTTCCTGAATGTTGAATCGTTTCTTCTCGTTTCTCCTGGCTGCTTCCTGCTCCTGTTGCCGTCTCTCCTCCTCTATCCTCTTCAACTCCTCAAGCTCCGACACCCTCCGTCTTTCCACCTCCTCTCTCCTCATTTGCTCCTCTTCCAGCCTCCTGTTCTCTTCTACTCTCCTCCTTTCCTCCTCCTCCTCCCTCTGTCTCTTTTCTTTCTCCTCTCTCATCCTCTCCTCCTCTCTCCTCCTTTTCTTCTCAGAGAGATGGTGGTAGAGAGTTCTGGCCACCCGACCACGCTGGTGTTTTTGGAGAATGATGGCAGCAGCGCGTAGCTGCAGGAACAGATGTCTCCAGAAGTGGGCCTTGTAGTTCTTCTGTATGGTGACAATACTGGCCAGGACACGCTTATAGTGCTTCCTATGGGACAAGATGGACACAGGAAACATTATACCAGTTTTGGTTTTGCTCATCTTGTGATACTGAGTACAAAAGAGTTGTCTAAAGCGTCACTAATGATAAAACTGTGTGCCGAATGCTTAAAATGTAAATTTAAAATGGTATTGTTTCAAGCAAATTAACAAACTTTAAAATGCTAGCTGCATATTCGCGACCTATTTTAGGGTTACAATATTTTAATTGATGATTAGCATTTCAGTGCTTGCTAGGAAATTAGCTAGGCATAGTTAGCTAGTTAAATTAGTTGTATGCTATTTAATGTGGCAAGCTAACGTTAGCTAATACCATTATAATCTAAACTAGGCAAATTAAACCTTAAACTAGGTGGTTAGCATAGTTAGCATGGTTAGCATTAAGGCACCAACAGCTCCTGTAAACGTATTTATATTTTTATCTTCATAACATAGTTATGTGTCCCACATATTATCTGCACACTAGTATGGCTTTTTTACTTTGGAAACCTACCACTGGCTATTGCACGCGCACAAATGCACAATTATTTTAGGTCAGACTTTACATTTCTGCTTAAAAAACAGTGAAATACGGTGAATTGCCTCCCTAATATAGTGGATATAAAAAGTCTACACAGTCCTGCCAGGTTTTATGATGTGAAAAAATGAGAGAAAGATAAATCCTGTCAGAACTTCTTCCACCTTTAATGTGACTTATAACGTGAACATTTCAATTGAAAAACAAACTGAAAACCTTACAATGACCTGGTTGCATAAGTGTGCACACCCTCTTATAACTGGGGATGTGGGTGTGTTCAGAATCAACCAATCACATTCAAACTCATGTTAAATAGAAGTCATTACACACCTGCCATCATTTAAAGTAACTCTGATTAATCACAAATAAAGGTCAGCCGTTCCAGTAGTTCAATTTTTTTCCAAGGACTAGCTGGTACTATCCCCCAGCCTAAACCACCACTGGACTAGCTGGTACTATCACCCAGCCTAAACCACCACTGGACTAGCTAGTACTATCCCCCAGCCTAAACCACCACTGGACTAGCTGGTACTATCCCCCAGCCTAAACCACCACTGGACTAGCTAGTA
This sequence comes from Dallia pectoralis, assembly GCA_029465975.1. Lineage (NCBI taxonomy): Eukaryota > Metazoa > Chordata > Actinopteri > Esociformes > Umbridae > Dallia > Dallia pectoralis. The sequence goes on along the minus strand of CM055738.1, from coordinate 966,185 downwards.
CTATCCCCCAGCCTAAACCACCACTGGACTAGCTGGTACTATCCCCCAGCCTAAACCACCACTGGACTAGCTAGTACTATCCCCCAGCCTAAACCACCACTGGACTAGCTAGTACTATCCCCCAGCCTAAACCACCACTGGACTAGCTGGTACTATCCCCCAGCCTAAACCACCACTGGACTAGCTAGTACTATCCCCCAGCCTAAACCACCACTGGACTAGCTGGTACTATCCCCCAGCCTAAACCACCACTGGACTAGCTGGTACTATCCCCCAGCCTAAACCACCACTGGACTAGCTGGTACTATCCCCCAGCCTAAACCACCACTGGACTAGCTGGTACTATCCCCCAGCCTAAACCACCACACCACTCCCCCAGCCTAAACCACCACTGGACTAGCTGGTACTATCCCCCAGCCTAAACCACCACTGGACTAGCTGGTACTATCCCCCAGCCTAAACCACCACTGGACTAGCTGGTACTATCCCCCAGCCTAAACCACCACTGGACTAGCTGGTACTATCCCCCAGCCTAAACCTAGGGCTAGCCCAAGCCAACTGAATCATATAGACACATAGATCATTATTATTATTATTCTATTCATACTAATGATGAAAGGAGATGATGATGAAGAATGTGACCATCACCTACCTCGCCACATAGCTCAGTATGTGCGCCCGGATCACCATGCCTGCCCGTCGCAGCACCTCCTCCAGATCCTCCTCCAGCCTGTGTTCCAGCGCCTCCTTCAGGAACACCTGATGGACAGGATACACGGCAATATCACAGCCGGGAATAAATGGTTAGTTCCTGTATATGGTTGATGCTTGAGGTCTGGGTTGGTGTTAGCCGGGCTGCCTTTAGCCGGGCTGAGCCGGGCTGCCTTTAGCCGGGCTGACTTTAGCCGGGCTGCCTTTAGCCGGGCTGCCTTTAGCCGGGCTGACTTTAGCCGGGCTGCCTTTAGCCGGGCTGACTTTAGCCGGGCTGCCGGGCTGCCTTTAGCCGGGCTTTAGCCGGGCTGCCTTTAGCCGGGCTGCCTTTAGCCGGGCTGCCTTTAGCCGGGCTGCCTTTAGCCGGGCTGACTTTAGCCGGGCTGCCTTTAGCCGGGCTGCCTTTAGCCGGGCTGCTGTTAGCTTCTATCTGGGACCAGTTAAGCTGGGGTCAGCTAGATTCAGCTATTGTCACACAGCAGAGCGAGCAAGACGTGCTCTCCCTGACCACAGAAGAATGCAACTATAACGTTGTCCAACAACTTTGTCTAATGTCCTGTCTGGTTCTCTGTTGATCTGCTGTATGTCTGTCTGGTTCTCTGTTGATCTGCTGTATGTCTGTCTGGTTCTCTGTTGATCTGCTGTATGTCTGTCTGGTTCTCTGTTGATCTGCTGTATGTCTGTCTGGTTCTCTGTTGATCTGCTGTATGTCTGCCTGGTTCTCTGTTGATCTGCTGTATGTCTGTCTGGTTCTCTGTTGATCTGCTGTATGTCTGCCTGGTTCTCTGTTGATCTGCTGTATGTCTGCCTGGTTCTCTGTTGATCTGCTGTATGTCTGCCTGGTTCTCTGTTGATCTGCTGTATGTCTGCCTGGTTCTCTGTTGATCTGCTGTATGTCTGCCTGGTTCTCTGTTGATCTGCAGTATGTCTGCTTGGTTCTCTGTTGATCCTCCTCTTCTATGGGTTTCTGTATTGCTGCTGCTACGGCTCTAACTAACACTAACATGACTAGGCAAAGGAAGAAGGATTGTGGAGATGTCTGCCTGGTTCTCTGTTGGGATGTCTGCCTGGTTCTCTGTTGGAGAGATGGATGTCTGCCTGGGGAGAGATGTGGGTTTCTGGAGCTCTAACTAACACTAACATGACTAGGCAAAGGAAGAAGGATTGTGGAGAGGGAGGGAGAGATGGAGGGAGAGATGTGGAGAGAGAGGGAGATGGAGGGAGGGAGAGAGAGAGAGAGGGTGGGAGAGGGAGAGAGAGAGGGAGAGAGGAGAGGATGGCACTCCTCCAAAAACAGACCACACCCTCCTCCTTTCTCTCTACTCCACATCTTTAACCCTTCACCTCCTCTGTCTATTTCCTGCTTACTGGGTTATCAGATGTTTCAGGAATCACAGCTGCTACTGAATCCCCTCACACCTCCCCCTCATATGTCCCACATCACCTACACCACCTCTACACCACCCCTACACCACCGCCACAACACCCCTACACACACCACCCCTACACCACCTACACCACCTACACCACTCCTACACCACCGCCACACCACCCCTACACACACCACCCCTACACCACCTCCACACCACCCCTACACCACCTCTACACCACCCCCTACACCACCTCTACACTACCTACACCACCCCTACACCACCTCCACACCACCTCTAAACCACCCCTACACCACCTCCACACCACCCCTACACCACCTACACCACCCCTACACCACCTCTACACCACCCCCACACCACCCCTACACCACCTACACCAACTCTACACCTCTACACCACCCCTACACCACCTCCACACCACCCCTACACCACACCACCCCCACACCACCTACACCACCTCTACACCACCCCCACACCACCCCTACACCACCCCCACACCACCCCTACACCACCTACACCATCCCACACCACCTACACCCTCCCACACCACCTACACCACCCCTACACCACCTACACCCTCCCCCATACAGAATACTGCTGTTCAATGTCACGCACATATAACAAAAGGGTTTCTTTAACTAAAAAAGCACTGGAATTTCAGACACGGCTAAAAAGTGATTCTCAAACCATCCATAACAAAGCCCTTATCTGCAAAGAGATGAACTCAGAGGAAGAATTCACAGACCCAAACAAACCCCCACCGACCCCACAGAACCAAACAGACCCCACAGACCCAAACAGACCCCACAGACCCAAACAAACCCCACAGACCCCAACAGACCCAAACAGACCCCACAGACCCAAACAGACCCCACAGACCCAAACAGACCCCACAGACCCAAACAGACCCCAAAGACCCAAACAGACCCCACAGACCCAAACAGACCCCAAAGACCCAAACAGACCCCACAGACCCAAACAAACCCCACAGACCCAAACAGACCCAAACAGACCCCACAGACCCAAACAGACCCCACAGACCCAAACAGACCCCACAGACCCAAACAGACCCCACAGACTCAAACAGACCCCACAGACCCAAACAGACCCCCCTCAAACAGACCCCCAGACCCAAACAGACCCCACAGACCCAAACAGACCCCACAGACCCAAACAGACCCCACAGACCCAAACAGACCCCACAGACCCAAACAGACCCCACAGACCCAAACAGGCCCCACAGACCCAAACAGACCCCACAGACCCAAACAGACCCAAACAGACCCCATAGACCCAGACAGACCCCATAGAACCAAACAGACCCCATAGACCCCACAGACCCCAACAGACCCACACAGATCCCACAGACCCCAACAGACCCCACAGACCCCACAGACCCAAACAGACCCCACAGACCCAAACAGGCCCCACAGACCCAAACAGGCCCCACAGACCCCAACAGACCCCACAGACCCAAACAGACCACACACACCCAAACAGACCCCAACAGACCCCCTCTACCTTAGTCTTTCCCAGCTGCCAGTCTTTCCTGGCAGGGTCATATGACATCAGCAGCTCCGTGCTCCTCCCCCTGTGATCACCTGTTGGACACCTGACGTCTTTCAAAATCACCCGATACCTGCAGACAAAAGAGAAACAATGGTTCGAAATAACACAGAACAAAGAACCCAGAGCACAGAACACGAGGAATAGAACGCGGGGAAGAAAATGCGGGGAACAGAACGCGGGGAAAAGAACACGAGGAACAGAACACAGAACCAACGAGAGTAACAGAATGTCTTGTCACATTATAAACAACCACATTACAATAATCTATCTATAATAATCTATATGAACTAATTAGCCACATGCATCCAACAAGACAGAGAAGCAGAAGCATTTCTAAATGTTTCTATTAGGCTGTAATCACTGTCGTGTTAAATGCAAGTATAAGGTCTGTCACCAACAGTGACTCATGCTGAGAGCTGGACACAATGACACACAGACAAACAGAGGGACACAGACAGACAGACAGACAAACAGACTGACAGACACACACACAGACACACAGACACACAGACACACACACACACACACACACACACAAACACACACACACACAGACACACACACACAGACACACAGACACACACACAACACACACACACACACACACACACACACACACACACACACACACACACACACACACACACACACACACGCAGGCAGACAGACAGACAGACAGATGGTGACCTGCTGTAGAAGTCCATAAAGGTCCTGCGTACAGGAAACCCAGCCCTGCGGATCTTCACTGTCTCCAACATCCCAGAATACCTCAGCTGATTGAGGACCACATCTGGGTCAAACACGTTGGGGTTCTGTGGAGTAAACAACCAAGCAGTCAGATCACTAGAACATGAGTGGTACCACAAGGTCCTGTTTTAGTGACAGCATTTCAGTAGCAACAGTTTGAAGTATTTGGCAGTTTTTTCTGCATTAAGTGCCAGCCCACTCTATTGTTCAGAATAAGGGCCAGCCCACTCTGTTGTTCAGAATAAGGGCCAGCCCACTCTATTGTACAGAATAAGGGCCAGCCCACTCTATTGTTCAGAATAAGGGCCAGCCCACTCTATTGTACAGATTAAGGGCCAGCCCACTCTATTGTACAGAATAAGGGCCAGCCCACTCTATTGTTCAGAATAAGGGCCAGCCCACTCTATTGTACAGATTAAGGGCCAGCCCACTCTATTGTACAGAATAAGGGCCAGCCCACTCTATTGTACAGAATAAGGGCCAGCCCACTCTATTGTACAGATTAAGGGCCAGCCCACTCTATTGTACAGATTAAGGGCCAGCCCACTCTATTGTACAGATTAAGGGCCAGCCCAATCTATTGTACAGATTAAGGGCCAGCACACTCTATTGTACAGAATAAGGGCCAGCCCACTCTATTGTACAGATTAAGGGCCAGCCCAATCTATTGTACAGAATAAAGGCCAGCCCACTCTATTGTACAGATTAAGGGCCAGCCAACTCTATTGTACAGATTAAGGGCCAGCCCACTCTATTGTACAGAATAAGGGCCAGCCCACTCTATTGTACAGAATAAGGGCCAGCCCACTCTATTGTACAGATTAAGGGCCAGCCCACTCTATTGTACAGAATAAGGGCCAGCCCACTCTATTGTACAGAATAAGGGCCAGCACACTCTATTGTTCAGAATAAGGGCCAGCCCACTCTATTGTACAGAATAAGGGCCAGCCCACTCTATTGTACAGAATAAGGGCCAGCCCACTCTATTGTACAGAATAAGGGCCAGTCCACTCTATTGTACAGAATAAGGGCCAGCCCACTCTATTGTACAGAATAAGGGCCAGCACACTCTATTCTACAGAATAGAGTAATGAGTGAGCGCTCAACAAATGAACCATAAGCACTATGGTAAACAGAGTCCAGAGAATGTCAGCATGCATGGAAATAACAACCCCATCACCTAGCCATGTGGTGGTTGCCTTGCGGTGCTAGCCTTGCGGTGATAGCCTTGTGGCGCTAGCCTTGCGGCGCTAATCTTGCGGCGCTAGCCTTGTGATGCTAGCCTTGTGGTGCTAGCCTTGTGATGCTAGCCTTGTGATGCTAGCCTTGTGGCGCTAGTCTTGTGGGGCTAGCCTTGTGATGCTAGCCTTGTGATGGTAGCCTTTTGATGCTAGCCTTGTGGCGCTAGCCTTGTGGCGCTAGCCTTGTGATGGTAGCCTTGTGATGCTAGCCTTGTGGTGCTAGCCTTGTGATGCTAGCCTTGTGGTGCTAGCCTTTTGATGCTAGCCTTGTGGCGCTAGCCTTGTGGCGCTAGCCTTGTGATGGTAGCCTTGTGATGCTAGCCTTGTGGTGCTAGCCTTGTGATGCTAGCCTTGTGGTGCTAGCCTTTTCCAGTCTAAATGTATTCATAATGTTCTAAATGTCATTTATTAAGCTAGGTTTGTTGAGGGCCCAAGCAAACCAGTCCCCCTCTGCCACAGCATTAATTAACATCTTATCAAACGGTCGGCATGTCAGTGGAACAGCAACGGCCATCCCACAACTCACTGCAGCTGTGACTGTTCAGACGTGACTCCTGACCCCTGACCTCTGGCTAAGGAGAGGCCCTGTGCAGGAAGAATGTCCTGGCAAAGGGCTGTTGTCACACAGACACAAAGAGAATGCCTCACAGAACCAAGGAAGGTCCAGGAACACTCAGAACATTCTGTCCTGATAGCAGATCCTTACTGGATCGGAGGGTGCTTCCCAAATTTGACCCTATTCCCTGCATAATTAAACACTTTACACCAGGTCTCACATGAAAGTGGCATACTTTTGGTTATGGTTATTTGGGAGAGCCTTAGATAGGGGAAAGGAGCCAGACTGAGGCATGATAAACATAATTGTGTGAGAGAGAATAGTAACATAGTGCTTCTGGGAATATATTTCAATAAACCAATAAAGCAAATAGACATTAAAACATGAGGACAGAGAAGACCTCAATGACGACACAGCAGTAAAGCAGGAGACAGTAACCAGACCAGGAGACAGTAAACATACAGGACACTGAAAAGCAGGAGACAGTAAACATGAGGATAGTGTTGGTGTAGTGTTGAGGATAGTGTTGGTGTAGTGTTGAGGATAGTGTTGGTGTAGTGTTGAGGACAGTGTTGGTGTAGTGTTGAGGACATTGTTGGTGTAGTGTTGAGGATAGTGTTGGTGTAGTGTTGAGGATAGTGTTGGTGTAGTGTTGAGGACAGTGTTGGTGTAGTGTTGAGGACAGTGTTGGTGTAGTGTTGAGGACAGTGTTGGTGTAGTGTTGAGGACAGTGTTGGTGTAGTGTTGAGGATAGTGTTGGTGTAGTGTTGAGGACAGTGTTGGTGTAGTGTTGAGGACAGCGTTGGTGTAGTGTTGAGGACAGTGTTGGTGTAGTGTTGAGGATAGTGTTGGTGTAGTGTTGAGGACAGTGTTGGTGTAGTGTTGAGGACAGTGTTGGTGTAGTGTTGAGGACAGTGGTGGTGTAGTGTTGAGGACAGTGTTGGTGTAATCTACCTTGGCCATGTTGGGTTTGATGCAGCGGATGAAGAATGGGTTGGACACACTCAGTGTGTTCATCAGGGAGTGGAGTGAGTCCTGCAGAACAACCACAACCTGTTACCGGGACAACCTGTGTACTCTATTTCTACGCACCCAACCAGACAGGGCAGGTCTGTACTGTGCCTGGGCAGGTCTGTACTGTGCCTGGGCAGGTCTGTACTGTGCCTGGGCAGGTCTGTACTGTTTTTATCAGGTCTGTACTGATAGAGCTCACTGAACTGTGAGCTGACTGTGGGTTAGGGGTCAGGGAGTAGGGTTAGAGGCCAGGGAGTAGGGTTAAAGGTCAGGTAGTAGGGTTAGAGGTCAGGTAGTAGGGTTCTCATCCTGAACTGTGAGCTGACTGTGGGTTAGAAGTCAGGGAGTAGGGTTAGAGGTCAGGTAGTAGGGTTAGAGGTCAGGTAGTAGGGTTAGAGGTCAGGTAGTAGGGTTCTCACCCTGAACTGTGAGCTGACTGTGGGTTAGAAGTCAGGGAGTAGGGTAAGAGGTCATGTAGTAGGGTTAGAGGTCTGGTAGTAGGGTTAGAGGTCTGGTAGTAGGGTTAAAGGTCTGGTAGTAGGGTTAGAGGTCAGGTAGTAGGGTTAGAGGTCTGGTAGTAGGGTTAGAGGTCTGGTAGTAGGGTTAGAGGTCAGGTAGTAGGGTTAGAGGTCTGGTAGTAGGGTTAGAGGTCAGGTAGTAGGGTTAGAGGTCTGGTAGTAGGGTTAGAGGTCAGGTAGTAGGGTTAGAGGTCTGGTAGTAGGGTTAGAGGTCTGGTAGTAGGGTTAGAGGTCAGGTAGTAGGGTTCTCACCCTGAACTGTGAGCTGACTGTGGGTTTGCGTCGGGCAGTTCCCATCTTCAGAGTCTCCTCTCCATTCCTGCTCCCCACACGTTCAAAAAGGTCATAGATAAAGTCATACCTGTAGCACACATGGAACATTGAATTATAATTTCTCTTTAACACATTTCAAACAGTCTGCATATTCACCTTGTGTACTACTTAAGCACTATTAAATAATGTTCAATTATTCTTTCACCTGATTTTGAGTACCGGTACATGTACATTCTAAAATGTATTACTATTTCTCTGAAAACCAGGAGACAGTAAACATACAGGACACTGAAAACCAGGAGACAGTAAACATACAGTACACTGAAAACCAGGAGACAGTAAACATACAGTAAACTGAAAACCAGGAGACAGTAAACATACAGTACACTGAAAACCAGGAGACAGTAAATATACAGGACACTGAAAACCAGTAGACAGTAAACATACAGTAAACTGAAAACCAGGAGACAGTAAACATACAGGACACTGAAAACCAGGAGACAGTAAACATACAGTAAACTGAAAACCAGGAGACAGTAAACATACAGTACACTGAAAACCAGGAGACAGTAAACATACAGGACACTGAAAACCAGGAGACAGTAAACATACAGGACACTGAAAACCAGGAGACAGTAAACATACAGGACACTGAAAAGCAGGAGACAGTAAACATACAGGACACTGAAAACCAGGAGACAGTAAACATACAGGACACTGAAAACCAGGAGACAGTAAACATACAGGACACTAAAAACTCACTTGCTGTCTTTCAGCATATTTAAAATATCATCTCTGAATGTGTCTCGGTTTTTTTCAAGGATGCCTCTCACATCATATAGAACCTGGAAGACAGATAGGGAAGAAGAGATATTTAGAGTCAGCTCAGCAGAATATTGGCATGTGTGACAACATGTCTCATTAGTGTGATTACCTCTCCTGATAGTGAGAGAGACTCAACATGTCTCATTAGTGTGATTACCTCTACTGATAGTGAGAGAGACTCAACATGTCTCATTAGTGTGATTACCTCTACTGATAGTGAGAGAGACACAACATGTCTCATTAGTGTGATTACCTCTACTGATAGTGAGAGAGACTCAACATGTCTCATTAGTGTGATTACCTCTCCTGATAGTGAGAGAGACTCAACATGTCTCATTAGTGTGATTACCTCTACTGATAGTGAGAGACTCAACATGTCTCATTCGTGTGATTACCTCTACTGATAGTGAGAGAGACTCAACATGTCTCATTAGTGTGATTACCTCTCCTGATAGTGAGAGAGACTCAACATGTCTCATTAGTGTGATTACCTCTACTGATAGTGAGAGAGACTCAACATGTCTCATTAGTGTGATTACCTCTACTGATAGTGAGAGAGACTCAACATGTCTCATTAGTGTGATTACCTCTCCTGATAGTGAGAGAGACTCAACATGTCTCATTAGTGTGATTACCTCTACTGATAGTGAGAGAGACTCATGTCTCATTAGTGTGATTACCTCTACTGATAGTGAGAGAGACTCAACATGTCTCATTAGTGTGATTACCTCTACTGATAGTGAGAGACTCAACATGTCTCATTAGTGTGATTACCTCTACTGATAGTGAGAGAGACTCAACATGTCTCATTAGTGTGATTACCTCTACTGATAGTGAGAGAGACTCAACATGTCTCATTAGTGTGATTACCTCTACTGATAGTGAGAGAGACTCAACATGTCTCATTAGTGTGATTACCTCTACTGATAGTGAGAGACTCAACATGTCTCATTAGTGTGATTATGTCTCATTAGTGTGATTACCTCTACTGATAGTGACTCAACATGTCTCATTAGTGTGATTACCTCTACTGATAGTGAGAGAGACTCAACATGTCTCATTAGTGTGATTACCTCTACTGATAGTGAGAGAGACTCAACATGTCTCATTAGTGTGATTACCTCTACTGATAGTGAGAGAGACTCAACATGTCTCATTAGTGTGATTACCTCTACTGATAGTGAGAGAGACTCAACATGTCTCATTAGTGTGATTACCTCTACTGATAGTGAGAGAGACTCAACATGTCTCATTAGTGTGATTACCTCTACTGATAGTGAGAGAGACTCAACATGTCTCATTAGTGTGATTACCTCTACTGATAGTGAGAGAGACTCAACATGTCTCATTAGTGTGATTACCTCTACTGATAGTGAGAGAGACTCAACATGTCTCATTAGTGTGATTACCTCTACTGATAGTGAGAGAGACTCAACATGTCTCATTAGTGTGATTACCTCTACTGATAGTGAGAGAGACTCAACATGTCTCATTAGTGATTACCTCTACTGATTCAACATGTCTCATTAGTGTGATTACCTCTACTGATAGTGAGAGAGACTCAACATGTCTCATTAGTGTGATTACCTCTACTGATAGTGAGAGAGACTCAACATGTCTCATTAGTGTGATTACCTCTACTGATAGTGAGAGACACAACATGTCTCATTAGTGTGATAGTGAGAGACTCAACATGTCTCATTAGTGTGATTACCTCTACTGATAGTGAGAGACTCAACATGTCTCATTAGTGTGATTACCTCTCCTGATAGTGAGAGAGACTCAACATGTCTCATTAGTGTGATTACCTCTACTGATAGTGAGAGACACAACATGTCTCATTAGTGTGATTACCTCTACTGATAGTGAGAGAGACTCAACATGTCTCATTAGTGTGATTACCTCTACTGATAGTGAGAGAGACACAACATGTCTCATTAGTGTGATTACCTCTACTGATAGTGAGAGAGACACAACATGTCTCATTAGTGTGATTACCTCTACTGATAGTGAGAGAGACTCAACATGTCTCATTAGTGTGATTACCTCTACTGATAGTGAGAGAGACTCAACATGTCTCATTAGTGTGATTACCTCTACTGATAGTGAGAGACTCAACATGTCTCATTAGTGTGATTACCTCTCCTGATAGTGAGAGACTCAACATGTCTCATTAGTGTGATTACCTCTACTGATAGTGAGAGAGACACAACATGTCTCATTAGTGTGATTACCTCTCCTGATAGTGAGAGACACAACATGTCTCATTAGTGTGATTACCTCTCCTGCGTAGTGCTTGATGCCAAACTGGTGATCTGTCACTCTGGGCTTCACGTAGTACTGATTGGTCTGGGCACACAGGAGCAGACAGGAACAGAGAGAGAAATAATCTTTCATACTGCAATTTACGATCCCATTTATAACCTCTTATATCAGTCAGGTAAAATGTACCAATCTGCAGCCACATCTGCAATATTTCTATACAGACAGAGCTGGTGTACAGAATAAATGTCTTAATAGTGCCACAGACACCCAACAGAGAGCATTGCATCTGACGTTAACATCCTCTATACTGTAGTGTGTGTGTGTGTGTGTGTGTTACTAGTGTGTTTGTACTCACTGCGTGTCGACTGTGTAACTTCTCTAACAATGTGATGTCTGTGCCTTTAGGAAAACGACTCTCTTCGTTGATCAACGCCAACATGCCCAGCTTCTAAAGAGAGGAAGATGATGAAGAGGAGAAATAATAAATGGGGTAAATAATACAGATGAGTCAAAGACTGAATGACTTGTTTAGACGTCTAATAGTGAAGTGATTAGTTGGGTCTCACCTTCTCAATCAGATCCAGGCACTCTGCATTATCTGACCAGTCAATCGCCTCCCACTGGATGCCCTCTCTGTGGACACATTAAACACATGCAGACCAGTGAGTTACCCACTGGATGCCCTCTCTGTGGACACATTAAACACATGCAGACCAGTGAGTTACCCACTGGATGCCCTCTCTGTGGACACATTAAACACATGCAGACCAGTGAGTAACCCACTGGATGCCCTCTCTGTGGACACATTAAACACATGCAGACCAGTGAGTTACCCACTGGATGCCCTCTCTGTGGACACATTAAACACATGCAGACCAGTGAGTTACCCACTGGATGCCCTCTCTGTGGACACATTAAACACATGCAGACCAGTGAGTTACCCACTGGATGCCCTCTTTGTCGACTGTTACCGTAACCCGACCCATACCCCTTACCGTAACCATACCCCTTACCGTAACCATACCCCTTACTGTAACCCGACCCGTACACCTTACCGTAACACATGCACGCACACACAACATGATATGAAGGTTATAAGGCTTCACACAGCTGTTATAAGCATGTGATGGTATTGTACCTGTTGTACTCCAGCTGTTCCAGAGAGAAGATGTGTTTGTTGAAATATTCCTGAAGTTTCTCATTGGCGTAGTTGATGTTGAACTGTTCAAATCTGTTTACCTGGAAGAGAGGTCACACACGTGTACTGTGGAACTACTGACCCAACCTCACACCTGTCAGGGTCTCTCTGAACACTAGACCTACTGACCCAACCTCACACCTGTCAGGGTCTCTCTGAACACTAGAACTATTGACCCAACCTCAGATCTGTCAGGGTCTCTGAACACTAGAACTACTGACCCAACCTCACACCTGTCAGGGTCTCTGAACACCAGACCTACTGACACAACCTCACACCTGTCAGGGTCTCTCTGAACACTAGAACTACTGACCCAATCTCACACCTGTCAGGGTCTCTGAACACTAGAACTACTGACCCAACCTCACACCTGTCAGGGTCTCTGAACACTAGAACTACTGACCCAACCTCACACCTGTCAGGGTCTCTGAACACTAGAACTACTGACCCAACCTCACACCTGTCAGGGTCTCTGAACACTAGAACTACCGACCCAACCTCACACCTGTCAGGGTCTCTGAACACTAGAACTACTGACCCAACCTCACACCTGTCAGGGTCTCTGAACAATAGAACTGACCCAACCTCACACCTGTCAGGGTCTCTGAACACTAGAACTACTGACCCAACCTCACACCTGTCAGGGTCTCTGAACACTAGAACTACCGACCCAACCTCACACCTGTCAGGGTCTCTGAACACTAGAACTACTGACCCAACCTCACACCTGTCAGGGTCTCTGAACACTAGAACTACCGACCCAACCTCACACCTGAGAGTATTATGTACAGGCTATTTAACTAGGTTCGGCAACACACTTGAACAACTAATAGATTTTACCTCAAAGTTCTCAAAGCCGAAGATGTCCAAGATGCCGATGGACTTGAAGTTCTCCTTCCCTCTGATCTTCTGATTGATCCGAGTGATGATCCAGGAGAAACTCTGGGAGTACAATGCCATGGCAACCGAGTCACGTGAGTCCACTGCCTGTCAATCACATTAACCAGCCAATGAAATTATTAGTTCTTAAACAGATCCTCCCATATGTTTGAGTATGAGTGTAACCTGGTGATGTTTTACTGTTAACATGGTTGATTCTCTATATGTATGAGTGTAACCTGGTGATGTTTTACTGTTAACATGGTTGATTCTCTATATGTATGAGTGTAACCTGGTGATGTTTTACTGTTAACATGGTTGATTCTCTATATGTATGAGTGTAACCTGGTGATGTTTTACTGTTAACATGGTTGATTCTCTATATGTATGAGTGTAACCTGGTGATGTTTTACTGTTAACATGGTTGATTCTCTATATGTATGAGTGTGACCTGGTGATGTTTTACTGTTAACATGGTTGATTCTCTATATGTATGAGTGTAACCTGGTGATGTTTTACTGTTAACATGGTTGATTCTCTATATGTATGAGTGTAACCTGGTGATGTTTTACTGTTAACATGGTTGATTCTCTATATGTATGAGTGTAACCTGGTGATGTTTTACTGTCAACATGGTTGATTCTCTATATGTATGAGTGTAACCTGGTGATGTTTTACTGTTAACATGGTTGATTCTCTATATGTATGAGTGTAACCTGGTGATGTTTTTCTTTAAATATACAGTGGTATGGTATTGTTGAATTCATATTACATGTTAATGAACTCCTGGACAGGATATTAGTGTAATACCAGACCACAATAGGACAGCACTATATTTCATGTGTGGGAGTAGCTATCATATTCAATAGAGAATTCAGCCGGACAGAAGTCAGGGCTCCCGGATCTCCGTCAGAGTTACTGCAGAAGAATGGCTGTTTGTCCAGGATATGACCGTGGGGGAGGGGGGGGGGTAATGTCAGCCTGTTTCCTACTGTACACGACCCAGTGGGTTAGGGTTCAAATGGAGACACAGAGGGACACACAGAGAGGGAGACACAAAGAGGGAGACACAGAGAGAGAAACATAGAGGGATACATAGAGAGAGAGAAACAGAGAGGGAGACATAGAGAGAGAGAAACAGAGGGAGAAACAGAGAGGGAGAAACAGAGAGAGAAACATAGAGGGAGAAACAGAGAGGGAGGAACAGAGAGGGAGAAACAGAGAGGGAGGAACAGAGAGGGAGACATAGAGGGAGACATAGAGAGAGAGAAACAGAGGGAGAAACAGAGAGGGAGAAACAGAGAGGGAGAAACAGAGAGGGAGAAACAGAGAGGGAAAAACAGAGGGAGACACAGAGAGAGAGAAACAGAGAGGGAGACATAGAGAGGGAGACATAGAGAGAGAGAAACAGAGAGGGAGGGACAGAGAGGGAGGGACAGAGAGGGAAGGACAGAGAGAGAGAAACAGAGAGGGAGGGACAGAGAGGGAGGGACAGAGAGGGAGGGACAGAGAGAGAGAAACAGAGAGGGAGGGACAGAGAGGGAGGGACAGAGAGGGAGGGACAGAGAGAGAGAGAAACAGAGAGGGAGGGACAGAGAGGGAGGGACAGAGAGGGAGGGACAGAGAGAGAGAAACAGAGAGGAGAAACAGAGAGGGAGGGACAGAGAGGGAGGGACAGAGAGAGAGAAACAGAGAGGGAGGGACAGAGAGGGAGGGACAGAGAGGGAGGGACAGAGAGAGAGAAACAGAGTGGGAGGAACAGAGGGAGAAACAGAGAGAAAGAAACAGAGAGGAGAAACAGAGTGGGAGAAACGGAGAGGGAGAAACAGAGAGGGAGAAACAGAGAGGAGAAACAGAGTGGGAGAAACAGAGAGGGAGAAACAGAGAGGGAGAAACAGAGAGGAGAAACAGAGAGGGAGAAACAGAGAGGGAGGAACAGAGGGAGAAACAGAGTGGGAGAAACAGAGAGGAGAAACAGAGTGGGAGAAACAGAGAGGGAGAAACAGAGAGGGAGAAACAGAGAGGAGAAACAGAGAGGGAGAAACAGAGAGGGAGGAACAGAGGGAGAAACAGAGAGGGAGAAACAGAGAGAGAAACATAGAGGGAGAAACAGAGTGGGAGAAACAGAGAGGGAGAAACAGAGAGGGAGAAACAGAGAGGAGAAACAGAGGGGAGAAACAGAGTGGGAGAAAACAGAGAGAAACAGAGAGGGAGAAACAGAGAGGGAGGAACAGAGGGAGAAACAGAGAGGGAGAAACAGAGAGAGAAACATAGAGGGAGAAACAGAGGGAGAAACAGAGTGGGAGAAACAGAGAGAGAAACAGAGGGAGAAACAGAGAGGGAGGAACAGAGGGAGAAACAGAGAGGGAAAAACAGAGAGGGAGAAACAGAGAGGGAGACACAGAGTGGGAGAAACAGAGAGAGAAACAGAGAGGGAGAAACAGAGAGGGAGGAACAGAGGGAGAAACAGAGAGGGAGAAACAGAGAGGGAGAAACAGAGAGAGAGAAACAGAGAGGAGAAACAGAGAGAGAAACAGAGAGGGAGGGACAGAGTGGGAGGGACAGAGAGGGAGAAACAGAGGGAGAAACAGAGGGAGAAACAGAGAGGGAGAAACAGAGAGGGAGAAACAGAGAGAGAAACAGAGAGGAGAAACAGAGAGAGAAACAGAGAGGGAGGGACAGAGTGGGAGGGACAGAGAGGGAGAAACAGAGGGAGAAACAGAGAGGGAGGGACAGAGAGGGAGAAACAGAGAGGGAGAAACAGAGAGGGAGGGACAGAGAGGGAGAAACAGAGAGGGAGGGACAGAGAGGGAGAAACAGAGAGGGAGGAACAGAGAGGGAGAAACAGAGAGGGAGAAACAGAGAGGGAGGGACAGAGAGGGAGAAACAGAGTGGGAGGGACAGAGTGGGAGAAACAGGCTCTCGTGCTATTCCTCGGGCAGAACTCGAAACAGAATATTGGATTTTAATGTAATAGATAAGTTCATTACATTACTTACATTTCCTCAAATACAGAGAGATACAAATGGGAATTAAGATTAAGATTGAGAATTTAGTATTTCAGTTCATGTTCCATAAACCAGCTAAATATTTCTCTGGCTCCCAAAGAACATAAATTCTACTTCTGTCTAAGCTTTTATTGTGCTGCTGAGATCATTATCACAGGGTTTTACAGGACAAGGGATCAGACCAAAAGAGCAGGAAATGGGCCATAGTCACGCTAAGGACTCAGAAAGAAGGAGAGATATGAAAGAGAAGGAGTGGTGGGAGGGGGGGGGATGGGGAAGAGAAAGAGATATGGAAAGAATGGGGGAGTAGGGGGAGAAGGGAAAATAGGTATGGGAGAGAGGGAAAGGAATGGAGAGAAGAGGAGAGAGGGTGAGGAATGGAGAGAGGGGGAGGGAGGGTGAGGAATGGAGAGGGGGAGGGAGGGTGAGGAATGGAGAGGGGGAGGGAGGGTGAGGAATGGAGAGAGGGGGAGGGAGGGTGAGGAATGGAGAGAGGGAGGGAGGGGGAGGAGGGGGAGGAATGGAGAGAGGGGGAGGGAGGGTGAGGAATGGAGAGAAGAGGAGAGAGGGTGAGGAATGGAGAGAGGGGGAGGGAGGGTGAGGAATGGAGAGGGGGGGGAGGGGGAGGAATGGAGAGAAGAGGAGAGAGGGTGAGGAATGGAGAGGGGGAGGGAGGGTGAGGAATGGAGAGAGGGGGAGGGAGGGGGAGGAATGGAGAGAAGAGGAGAGAGGGTGAGGAATGGAGAGGGGGAGGGAGGGGGAGGAATGGAGAGAGGGGGGGGAGGAATGGAGAGAGGGGGAGGGAGGGGGAGGAATGGAGAGAAGAGGAGAGAGGGTGAGGAATGGAGAGAGGGGGAGGGAGGGTGAGGAATGGAGAGAAGAGGAGAGAGGGTGAGGAATGGAGAGAGGGGGAGGGAGGGTGAGGAATGGAGAGAGGGGGAGGGAGGGGAGGAATGGAGAGAAGAGGAGAGGGTGAGGAATGGAGAGGGGGTGAAATATGGAGAGAGGGTGAGGAATGGAGAGGGGGAGAGATGGAGAGAGGGTGAGGAATGGAGAGGGGGAGAGATATGGAGAGAGGGTGAGGAATGGAGAGGGGGAGAGATATGGAGAGAGGGTGAGGAATGGAGAAAGGGGGAGAGATATGGATAGAGGGTGAGGAATGGAGAGGGGGAGAGATATGGAGAGAGGGTGAGGAATGGAGAAAGGGGGAGAGATATGGAGAGAGGGTGAGGAATGGAGGGGGAGAGAAATAGGGAGTGATATGGGGAGAGATATGGGAGAGGGGGAGTGAGGGGAAGGGGGAGGAAGGGCCTGTCTTGCAGGAAAAAACAAGACAGAAAAAGGCCTGATACTGATTCCAAATACTGGGCTGCCTCGTTGAACTATGCTGGGACAGGGGCAGTGTGGCATGGGGGGGCAAGTAAGGTGTGTACTGGGTGTGGTCAGTCAAGGTGTGGCACTGGGTCTGGTCAGTCAGGGTGTGGCACTGGGAGTGGTCAGTCAGGGTGTGGCACTGGGTGTGGTCAGTCAGGGTGTGGCACTGGGAGTGGTCAGCCAGGGTGTGGCACTGGGAGTGGTCAGTCAGGGTGTGGCACTGGGAGTGGTCAGTCAGGATGTGGCATTGGTGTGGTCAGTCAGGGTGTGGCATGGGGGGTGGAGAGTCAGGGTGTGGCACTGGGCGTGGTCAGTCAGGGTGTGGCATGTTGGGACAATTAAGGTGTGGCACTGGGCGTGGTCAGTCAGGGGGTGGCATGTTGGGACAATTAAGGTGTGGCACTGGGTGTGGTCAGTCAGGGTGTGGCACTGGGTGTGGTCAGTCAGGGTGTGGCATTGGTGTGGTCAGTCAGGGTGTGGCCCTGGGTGTGGCCAGCATTGGGTGTGGCTGTAGTCAGTCAGGGTGTGGCATGTTGGGACAATTAAGGTGTGGCACTGGGAGTGGTCAGTCAGGGTGTGGCATGTTGGGACAATTAAGGTGTGGCACTGGGAGTGGTCAGTCAGGATGTGGCATTGGTGTGGTCAGTCAGGTGTGGCACTGGGAGTGGTCAGTCAGGGTGTGGCCCTGGGTGTGGTCAGTCAGGGTGTGGCATGTTGGGACAATTAAGGTGTGGCACTGGGAGTGGTCAGTCAGGGTGTGGCATGTTGGGACAATTAAGGTGTGGCACTGGGAGTGGTCAGTCAGGGTGTGGCATGTTAGGACAATTAAGGTGTGGCACTGGGCGTGGTCAGTCAGGGGGTGGCATGTTGGGACAATTAAGGTGTGGCACTGGGTGGTCAGTCAGGGTGTGGCACTGGGTGTGGTCAGTCAGGGGTGTGGCATTGGTGTGGTCAGTCAGTGTGGCCTGGGTGTGGCCAGTCAGGGTGTAGCATGTTAAGGACAGTGGGTGTAGCACTGGTGCAGTCAGTCAGGGTGTGGCACTGGTGTAGTCAGTCAGGGTGTATTAGCATTGGTGTGATCAGTCAGGGTGTGGCATGTTGGGACAATTAAGGTGTGGCACTGGGAGTGGTCAGTCAGGTGTGGCATTGGTGTGGTCAGTCAGTGTGGCCTGGGTGTGGCCAGCGTGGGTGTGGCTGGTCAGCCAGGGTGTGGCACTGGGAGTGGTCAGTCAGGGTGTGGCATGTTGGGACAATTAAGGTGTGGCACTGGGAGTGGTCAGTCAGGGTGTGGCATGTTGGGACAATTAAGGTGTGGCACTGGGAGTGGTCAGTCAGGGTGTGGCATGTTGGGACAATTAAGGTGTGGCACTGGGAGTGGTCAGTCAGGGTGTGGCATGTTGGGACAATTAAGGTGTGGCACTGGGAGTGGTCAGTCAGGGTGTGGCATGTTGGGACAATTAAGGTGTGGCACTGGGAGTGGTCAGCCAGGGTGTGGCACTGGGAGTGGTCAGTCAGGGTGTGGCATGTTGGGACAATTAAGGTGTGGCACTGGGAGTGGTCAGTCAGGGTGTGGCACTGGGAGTGGTCAGTCAGGGTGTGGCATGTTGGGACAATTAAGGTGTGGCACTGGGAGTGGTCAGTCAGGGTGTGGCATGTTGGGACAATTAAGGTGTGGCACTGGGAGTGGTCAGTCAGGGTGTGGCACTGGGAGTGGTCAGTCAGGGTGTGGCATGTTGGGACAATTAAGGTGTGGCACTGGGAGTGGTCAGTCAGGGTGTGGCACTGGGAGTGGTCAGTCAGGGTGTGGCATGTTGGGACAATTAAGGTGTGGCACTGGGAGTGGTCAGTCAGGGTGTGGCACTGGGTGTAGTCAGTCAGGGTGTGGCATGTTGGGACAATTAAGGTGTGGCACTGGGAGTGGTCAGTCAGGATGTGGCATTGGTGTGGTCAGTCAGGTGTGGCACTGGGAGTGGTCAGTCAGGGTGTGGCAGTGGTCAGTCAGGGTGTGGCATAGGGGGTGGAGAGTCAGGGTGTGGCACAATCAAGGTGTGGCACGTCAGGGGGTGGCATGTCAGGTGTGGCAGGGTGTGGTCAGTCAGGTGTGGCATTGGTGTCAGTCAGGTGTGGCATTGGTGACAGTCAGGGGTGGCCCTGGGTGTGGCCAGCATTGGTGTTTGGCTGTGGCCAATCTAGGTGTGTCAGTCAGGGTGTGGCATTGGTGTGGCTGGGTCAGGGTGTGGCCCTGGGTGTGGCCAGCATTGGGTGTGGCACTGGGAGTGGTCAGCCAGGGTGTGGCACTGGGAGTGGTCAGTCAGGGTGTGGCACTGGGCGTGGTCAGTCAGGGTGTGGCATGGTGGGACAATTCAGGTGTGGCACTGGCGTGGCCAGCATTGGGTGTGGCATGTTGTGGACAATTAAGGTGTGGCACTGGGTGTAGTCAGTCAGGGTGTGGCATGTTGGGACAATTAAGGTGTGGCACTGGGAGTGGTCAGCCAGGGTGTGGCACTGGGAGTGGTCAGCCAGGGTGTGGCACTGGGAGTGGTCAGTCAGGGTGTGGCATGTTGGGACAATTAAGGTGTGGCACTGGGAGTGGTCAGTCAGGGTGTGGCATGGGGGTGGAGAGTCAGGGTGTGGCATGTTGGGACAATTAAGGTGTGGCACTGGGAGTGGTCAGCCAGGGTGTGGCACTGGGAGTGGTCAGTCAGGGTGTGGCACTGGGAGTGGTCAGTCAGGGTGTGGCATGTTGGGACAATTAAGGTGTGGCACTGGGAGTGGTCAGCCAGGGTGTGGCACTGGGAGTGGTCAGTCAGGGTGTGGCATGTTGGGACAATTAAGGTGTGGCACTGGGAGTGGTCAGTCAGGGTGTGGCATGTTGGGACAATTAAGGTGTGGCACTGGGAGTGGTCAGTCAGGGTGTGGCACTGGGAGTGGTCAGTCAGGGTGTGGCATGTTGGGACAATTAAGGTGTGGCACTGGGAGTGGTCAGTCAGGGTGTGGCATGTTGGGACAATTAAGGTGTGGCACTGGGAGTGGTCAGTCAGGGTGTGGCATGTTGGGACAATTAAGGTGTGGCACTGGGAGTGGTCAGTCAGGGTGTGGCATGTTGGGACAATTAAGGTGTGGCACTGGGAGTGGTCAGTCAGGGTGTGGCATGTTGGGACAATTAAGGTGTGGCACTGGGAGTGGTCAGTCAGGGTGTGGCACTGGGAGTGGTCAGTCAGGGTGTGGCATGTTGGGACAATTAAGGTGTGGCACTGGGAGTGGTCAGTCAGGGTGTGGCATGTTGGGACAATTAAGGTGTGGCACTGGGAGTGGTCAGCCAGGGTGTGGCACTGGGAGTGGTCAGCCAGGGTGTGGCACTGGGTGTGGTCAGTCAGGGTGTGGCATGTTGGGACAATTAAGGTGTGGCACTGGGAGTGGTCAGTCAGGGTGTGGCATGTTGGGACAATTAAGGTGTGGCACTGGGAGTGGTCAGTCAGGGTGTGGCATGTTGGGACAATTAAGGTGTGGCACTGGGTGTAGTCAGTCAGGGTGTGGCATGTTGGGACAATTAAGGTGTGGCACTGGGAGTGGTCAGTCAGGGTGTGGCATGTTGGGACAATTAAGGTGTGGCACTGGGAGTGGTCAGTCAGGGTGTGGCATGTTGGGACAATTAAGGTGTGGCACTGGGAGTGGTCAGTCAGGGTGTGGCATGTTGGGACAATTAAGGTGTGGCACTGGGTGTAGTCAGTCAGGGTGTGGCATGTTGGGACAATTAAGGTGTGGCACTGGGAGTGGTCAGTCAGGGTGTGGCATGTTGGGACAATTAAGGTGTGGCACTGGGAGTGGTCAGTCAGGGTGTGGCACTGGGAGTGGTCAGTCAGGGTGTGGCATGTTGGGACAATTAAGGTGTGGCACTGGGAGTGGTCAGTCAGGGTGTGGCATGTTGGGACAATTAAGGTGTGGCACTGGGAGTGGTCAGTCAGGGTGTGGCACTGGGAGTGGTCAGTCAGGGTGTGGCATGTTGGGACAATTAAGGTGTGGCACTGGGTCTGGTCAGTCAGGGTGTGGCATGTTGGGACAATTAAGGTGTGGCACTGGGTGTGGTCAGTCAGGGTGTGGCATGTTGGGACAATTAAGGTGTGGCACTGGGTGTAGTCAGTCAGGGTGTGGCATGTTGGGACAATTAAGGTGTGGCACTGGGTGTGGTCAGTCAGGGTGTGGCATGTTGGGACAATTAAGGTGTGGCACTGGGAGTGGTCAGTCAGGGTGTGGCATGGGGGTGGAGAGTCAGGGTGTGGCATGTTGGGACAATTAAGGTGTGGCACTGGGAGTGGTCAGTCAGGGTGTGGCATGTTGGGACAATTAAGGTGTGGCACTGGGTGTGGTCAGTCAGGTGTGGCATTGGTGTGGTCAGTCAGGGTGTGGCATGTTGGGACAATTAAGGTGTGGCACTGGGAGTGGTCAGTCAGGGTGTGGCATGGGGGTGGAGAGTCAGGGTGTGGCATGTTGGGACAATTAAGGTGTGGCACTGGGTGTAGTCAGTCAGGGTGTGGCATGTTGGGACAATTAAGGTGTGGCACTGGGTGTAGTCAGTCAGGGTGTGGCATGTTGGGACAATTAAGGTGTGGCACTGGGAGTGGTCAGTCAGGGTGTGGCATGTTGGGACAATTAAGGTGTGGCACTGGGTCTGGTCAGTCAGGGTGTGGCATGTTGGGACAATTAAGGTGTGGCACTGGGTGTAGTCAGTCAGGGTGTGGCATGTTGGGACAATTAAGGTGTGGCACTGGGTGTAGTCAGTCAGGGTGTGGCATGTTGGGACAATTAAGGTGTGGCACTGGGTCTGGTCAGTCAGGGTGTGGCATGTTGGGACAATTAAGGTGTGGCACTGGGTGTGGTCAGTCAGGGTGTGGCATGTTGGGACAATTAAGGTGTGGCACTGGGTGTAGTCAGTCAGGGTGTGGCATGTTGGGACAATTAAGGTGTGGCACTGGGTGTAGTCAGTCAGGGTGTGGCATGTTGGGACAATTAAGGTGTGGCACTGGGTCTGGTCAGTCAGGGTGTGGCATGTTGGGACAATTAAGGTGTGGCACTGGGAGTGGTCAGTCAGGATGTGGCATTGGTGTGGTCAGTCAGGGTGTGGCATGTTGGGACAATTAAGGTGTGGCACTGGGAGTGGTCAGTCAGGGTGTGGCATGTTGGGACAATTAAGGTGTGGCTGACATATGACAGGGAACAGACATGTTAATGACATATGACAGGGAACAGACATGTTAATGAAAGGAAACAGACATGTTAATGACATATTACAGGGAACAGACATGTTAATGAAAGGAAACAGACATGTTAATGATATATGACAGGGAACAGACATGTTAATGACATATGACAGGGAACAGACATAATAAAGAAAGGGAACAGACATATTAATGACATATGATAGGAAACAGACATGTTTATGACATATGACAGGGAAAAGACATATTCATTACATATGACAGGTAACAGACATTAATGACTAATGACAGGGAAGAGACATATTAATGACATATGACAGGGAACAGACATATTAATTACATATGACAGGGAACAGACATTAATGACATATGACAGGGAACAGACATATTAATGACATATGACAGGGAACAGACATATTAATGACATATGACAGGGAACAGACATTAATGACATATGACAGGGAACAGACATATTAATGACATATTACAGGAAACAGACATATTAATGACATATGACAGGAAACAGACATTAATGACATATTACAGGAAACAGACATGTTAATGACATATGACAGGAAACAGACATTAATGACATATGACAGGGAACAGACATGAATGACATATGACAGGGAACAGACATATTAATGACATAGGACAGGGAACAGACATATTAATGACATATGACAGGGAAAAAACATTAATGACATATGACAGGGAACAGACATATTAATGACATATGACAGGGAACAGACATTAATGACATATGACAGGGAACAGACAGGCAATAGCAGGGGAGAATAGAAAGCTGTTTGTGATTGGTCAGAATAACTGTGTGACCAGTAACTCCTGACATTACAGTAAAACTCTCCGATCAGATATATCATGAGATCTGTATTTGTTTCTGATGTCAGATCCAGGCTCCATTACAGTGACACTCTGGAGGGACTGCGGAGGAGACTGACGGGGGAGGAGACTGACGGGGGGAGGAGATTGACGGGGATAGGAGACTGATGGGGGGAGGAGACTGACTCCTCAGTACTGATTGACAATTATTGTACAATTATAAACAACGCTGCTGTAATATGTTAACATTTGATCAACCCAGAAATAATTTGGTCAAATATCTCCATGTTCTGTGACACAATGTGGGTAAATCTCACCTAACAATTAGTCAGTCAATAATGTTCATTAGAGTGCTGTTGGATTTTCCCCCTAATGTTCATTTTTACACAGAAATATTGACAGCAGAATGTAGTCAAACATGGACCTTATGGACCTGGCAGTTGGTCAAGAGTAACTGACAGAAGATCTGGTCTCCTCCACACCTCTCTCTCTCTGGTCTCCTCCACACCTCTCTCTCTCTCTCTCTCTGGTCTCCTCTACTCCTCTCTCTCTGGTCTCCTACACTCCTCTCTCTCTCTGGTCTCCTACACTTCTCTCTCTCTGGTCTACTACACTCCTCTCTCTCTCTGGTCTCCTACACTTCTCTCTCTGGTCTCCTACACTTCTCTCTCTCTGGTCTACTACACTCCACTCTCTCTCTGGTCTCCTACACTTCTCTCTCTCTGGTCTCCTACACGCCTCTCTCTGGTCTCCTACACTCGTCTCTCTCTGGTCTCCTACACTCCTCTCTCTCTGGTCTCCTACACTCCACTCTCTCTCTGGTCTCCTACACTTCTCTCTCTCTGGTCTCCTACACTCCTCTCTCTCTCTGGTCTCCTACACTCCTCTCTCTCTGGTCTCCTACACTCCTCTCTCTCTGGTCTCCTACTTGCCTCTCTCTCTGGTCTCCTACACTCCTCTCTCTCTGGTCTCCTACACTCCTCTCTCTCTGGTCTCCTACACTCCTCTCTCTCTGGTCTCCTACTTGCCTCTCTCTCGCTGGTCTCCTACACTCCTCTCTCTCTGGTCTCCTACACTCCACTCTCTCTCTGGTCTACTACACTCCACTCTCTCTCTGGTCTCCTACACTTCTCTCTCTCTGGTCTCCTACACTTCTCTCTCTTTGGTCTACTACACTCCACTCTCTCTCTGGTCTCCTACACTTCTCTCTCTCTGGTCTCCTACACTCCTCTCTCTCTCTGGTCTCCTACACTCCTCTCTCTCTGGTCTCCTACACTCCTCTCTCTCTGGTCTCCTACACGCCTCTCTCTCTCTGGTCTCCTACACTCCTCTCTCTCTGGTCTCCTACACTCCTCTCTCTCTGGTCTCCTACACTCCACTCTCTCTCTGGTCTCCTACACTTCTCTCTCTCTGGTCTCCTACACTCCTCTCTCTCTCTGGTCTCCTACACTCCTCTCTCTCTCTGGTCTCCTACACTCCTCTCTCTCTGGTCTCCTACACTCCTCTCTCTCTGGTCTCCTACACTCCTCTCTCTCTGGTCTCCTACACTCCTCTCTCTCTGGTCTCCTACACTTCTCTCTCTCTGGTCTCCTACACTCCTCTCTCTCTCTGCTCTCCTACACTCCTCTCTCTCTCTGCTCTCCTACACTCCTCTCTCTCTGGTCTCCTACACGCCTCTCTCTCTTTGGTCTCCTACACTCCTCTCTCTCTCTGGTCTCCTACACGCCTCTCTCTCTCTGGTCTCCTACACTCCTCTCTCTCTGGTCTCCTACACTCCTCTCTCTCTGGTCTCCTACACTCCTCTCTCTCTGGTCTCCTACACTCCTCTCTCTCTGGTCTCCTACACTCCTCTCTCTCTGGTCTCCTACACTCCTCTCTCTCTCTGGTCTCCTACACTTCTCTCTCTCTGGTCTCCTACACTTCTCTCTCTCTGGTCTACTACACTCCACTCTCTCTGGTCTCTTACACTCCTCTCTCTCTCTGGTCTCCTACACTCCTCTCTCTCTGGTCTCCTACACTCCACTCTCTCTCTGGTCTCCTACACGCCTCTCTCTCTGGTCTCCTACACTCCACTCCTTGCCCTCCTCCTCTCACCTCCTTTTGTAGTAATTTGTGCTCCTCCAGCAGTCATAAACTCGATGTTTCCCATCAGAAGAACAGCAGACAGCCCTCACTGAACTCCATCCTCCTGAAGAACACCACCCTCATCCCTGCCTTTACACCACCCTACATCCCACTGTCCAACCACCCGTCCCACAGTACACCACCAGAGATGAAGAACACCACCACCCTACATCCTACAGTATCCCACCACCCACCCTACATCCCACAGTACACCACCCTACATCCCACTGTCCACCACCACCCTACGTCCCACAGTACACCACCACCCTACATCCCACAGTACACCACCACCCTACATCCCACAGTACACCACCCTACATCCCACTGTCCACCACCACCCTACGTCCCACAGTACACCACCACCCTACATCCCACTGTACACCACCACCCTACATCCACAGTACACCACTACATCCCACAGTACACCACCACCCTACATCCTACAGTACACCACCACCCTACATCCCACTACACCACCACCCTCTCCCACAGTACACCACCACCCTACATCCCACTGTACACCACCATCACCTTCCCACAGTACACACCACCCTACATCCCACTGTACACCACCACCCTACGTCCCACAGTACACCACCACCCTACGTCCCACTGTACACCACCACCCTACATCCCACTGTACACCACCACCCTACATCCCACTGTACACCACCACCCTACATCCCACAGTACACCACCACCCTACATCCCACTGTACACCACCACCCTACGTCCCACAGTACACCACCACCCTACATCCCACTGTACACCACCACCCTACGTCCCACAGTACACCACCACCCTACATCCCACTGTACACCACCACCCTACATCCCACAGTACACCACCACCCTACATCCCACTGTACACCACCACCCTACATCCCACTGTACACAACCACCCTACATCCCACAGTACACCACCACCCTACGTCCCACTGTACACCACCCTACATCCCACTGTCCACCACCACCCTACGTCCCACAGTACACCACCACCCTACATCCCACAGTACACCACCACCCTACATCCCACTGTACACCACCACCCTACATCCCACTGTACACCACCACCCTACTCCCACAGTACACCACCACCCTACATCCCACAGTACACCACCACCCTACATCCCACTGTACACCACCACCCTACATCCCACAGTACACCACCACCCTACATCCCACAGTACACCACCACCCTACATCCCACAGTACACACCACCACCCTACATCCCACTGTACACCACCCCTCCACCACCACATCCCACCTACATCCCATCCCAGTACACCACCACCCTACATCCCACAGTACACCACCACCTACATCCCACCATCCCACTGTACACCACACCCTCCACACCCTCATCCCACAGTACACCACCACCCTACATCCCACTGTACACCACCACCCTACATCCCACTGTACACCACCACCCTACATCCCACAGTACACCACCACCCATCCCACTGTACACCACCACCCTACATCCCACTGTACACCACCACCCTACATCCCACAGTACACCACCACCACCACTGTACACCACCACCCTACATCCCACAGTACACCACCACCCTACATCCCACAGTGTACACCACCACCCTACATCCCCACAGTACACCACCACCATCCCACTGTACACCACCACCCCTACATCCCACTGTACACCACCACCCTACATCCCACTGTACACCACCACCCTACATCCCACTGTACACCACCACCCTACATCCCACTCCCACAGTACACCACCACCCCATCCCACAGTACACCACCACCCTACATCCCACAGTACACCACCACCCACATCCCACTGTACATCCCACCACCACCCTACATCCCACTGTACACCACCACCCTACATCCCACTGTACACCACCACCCTACATCCCACAGTACACCACCACCCTACATCCCACCACATCCCACCACCACCCCACCCTACATCCCACAGTACACCACCACCCTACATCCCACTGTACACCACCACCCCATCCCCACTGTACACCACCACCCTACATCCCCCACACCCTACACATCCCACATGTACACCACCACCCTACATCCCACTGTACACCACCTATCCCACAGTACACCACCACCCTACATCCCACTGTACACCACCACCCTACATCCCACAGTACACCACCACCCTACATCCCACAGTACACCACCACCCTACATCCCACAGTACACCACCACCCTACATCCCACAGTACACCACCACCCTACATCCCACAGTACACCACCACCCTACATCCCACCGTACACCACCACCCTACATCCCACAGTACACCACCACCCCACAGTACACCACCACCCCATCCCACAGTACACCACCACCCTACGTCCCACAGTACACCACCACCCTACATCCCACTGTACACCACCACCCTACTCCCACAGTACACCACCACCCTACATCCCACTGTACACCACCACCCTACATCCCATCCCACTGTACACCACCACCCTACATCCCTGTACACCACCACCCTACACTGTCCCACAGTACACCACCACCCTACATCCCACTGTACACCACCACCCTACATCCCACAGTACACCACCACCCTACATCCCACTGTACACCACCACCCTACATCCCACAGTACACCACCACCCTACATCCCACAGTACACCACCACCCTACATCCCACTGTACACCACCACCCTACATCCCACAGTACACCACCACCACGTCCCCTACATCCCACAGTACACCACCACCCTACATCCCACAGTACACACCACCCCATCCCACAGTACCACACCACCACCCTACATCCCATCCCAGTACACCACCACCCTACATCCCCTACACCACATCCCACTGTACACCACCACCCTACATCCCACAGTACACCACCACCCTACATCCCACAGTACACCACCACCCTACATCCCACTGTACACCACCACCCTACATCCCACAGTACACCACCACCCTACATCCCACAGTACACCACCACCCTACATCCCACAGTACACCACCACCCTACATCCCACAGTACACCACCACCCTACATCCCACAGGCCACCTACATCCCACCGTACACCACCACCCTACAACATCATACACCATCACCCTACATCCCACAGTACACCACCACCCTGCATCCCACAGTACACCACCCTACATCCCATCCAATATACGTGGACGTCAATTTAACATGGCCACCTACCCTTAACATCATTGCAGACCAGCTGCACCCCTTAAAGGTATTCCCTGATGGCAGTAGCCTCTTTCTGCATGATAGTGTGTCCTGCCACACTACACAAATGGTTTAGGAATGGTTTGAGGAACATGATGTAGAGTTCAAGGTGTTTCCCTGGCATGACATAATGTCTTGGTACCAGATACCACAGGACATATTCATATTAGACATAATGTCTTGGTACCAGATGACACAGGACATATTCATATTAGACATAATGTATTGGTACCAGATACCACAGGACATATTCATATTAGACATAATGTCTTGGTACCAGATGCCACAGGACATATTCATATTAGACATAATGTCTTGCTGCCAGATACCACAGGACATATTCATATTAGACATAATGTCTTGCTGCCAGATACCACAGGACATATTCATATTAGACATAATGACTAGGTACCAGATACCACAGGACATGTTCATATTAGACATAATATCTTGGCACCAGATACCACAGGACGTATTCATATTAGACATAATGCATTGGTACCTTTTGATTAAGAAAACCTGAACGTGAACACCTGAATCTGCTCTGAGAAGCTGGAGCCCAAAGCCCATATTGCCACGGTGACAGCTTTCTTATATTGATAGATGGCACCCTCTGGTGGAAGAATTACGGATACCGACTGTATGACTTTATGGTAGCAGTTATAAATGGTAGAACAGGTTGGTGGTACCGTTATAAATGGTAGAACAGGTTGGTGGTACCGTTATAATTGGTAGAACAGGTTGGTGGTACCGTTATAAATGGTAGAACAGGTTGGTGGTATCGTTTATAATGGTAGAACAGGTTGGTGGTACCGGTTAGAATGGTAAAACATGTTGGTGGTAGAACAGGTTGGTGGTATCGTTTATAATGGTAGAACAGGTTGGTGGTACCGGTTAGAATGGTAAAACATGTTGGTGGTACCGGTTAAAATGGTAGAACAGGTTGTGGTACCGGTTATAATGGTAGAACACTTTCTTCTCCTCAGGATGGTACCGGTTATGATGGTAGAACACTTTCTTCTCATCAGGATGGTACCGGTTATAATGGTAGAACACTTTCTTCTCCACAAGAAGGTACCGGTTATAATGGTAGAACACTTTCTTCTCATCAGGATGGTACCGGTTATAATGGTAGAACACGTTCTGCTCCTCAGGGTGGTACCGTTTATATGGTAGAACACTTTCTTCTCCTCAGCGTGGTACCGTTTATATGGTAGGACACTTTCTTCTCCTCAGCGTGGTACCGTTTATATGGTAGAACACGTTCTGCTCCTCAGGGTGGTACCGTTTATAACGGTACAACAGGTTGATGGTGTTGTCGGTCTTACGTTAGCACAACTCGACGACATATTTTACAAATAGTATTGTTCTGCGGTTTGTCTGACTTTAAAAACCCAAACCACTGCCATATCACTGACGATGTACCACCCTATTTAGACCAAATGTCTTAGTTTTCTTCTCATAATTCCAAATTATTTCACAATCGATCTGATCGATCTTTCCTCCTTTTAGTTTGTTCTATATTAATACGCGGCGGTTGACGTGCGCATGTGCAGGTACCTGTATGCTCGTGCTGTCTATAAGCTTATTGGTCTATATTACGCGGGGTTGACGTGTGCGCGAGTAGGTACCTGTACGCTCGTGCGTCTCTAGCTCATTCTGCCGTTAGTTTCATTGGCGGTTTAAAGCGAGTTTGCAGTGAACGTTTAAGGTAAATTTTACTGCACGAAAATAGGATTTTATTGATAATTTATAACATATGTATAATCGAATTTGTATATTGTTTTATTGCGATAAATGTCGATATTAATTTATCGACCAGCCCTACTATGGGCCTTGTTTTATGACTTTATAAAGCTATTGGACTGGTTGTATGACTTTATAAAGCTATGGGTCTTGTTGTATGACGTTTATAAAGCTATGGGACTTGTTGTATGACGTTTATAAAGCTATTGGACTGGTTGTATGACTTTATAAAGCTATGGGACTTGTTGTATGACGTTTATAAAGCTATGGGTCTTGTTGTATGACGTTTATAAAGCTATGGGACTTGTTGTATGACGTTTATAAAGCTATGGGACTTGTTGTATGACGTTTATAAAGCTATGGGTCTTGTTGTATGACGTTTATAAAGCTATGGGTCTTGTTGTATGACGTTTATAAAGCTATGGGACTTGTTGTATGACGTTTATAAAGCTATGGGACTTGTTGTATGACGTTTATAAAGCTATGGGACTTGTTGTATGATTTTATAAAGCTATGGGACTTGTTGTATGACTTTATAAAGCTATGGGACTTGTATGACGAATGGCACCAGCAACTGAATCTGTAGTTAACGTGTTTGTTGTCCTCTCTCACATGTGTCTGTGTGCAGTAGATATGTTACGTAGAAGCTTAAAGGTTACGAGGGAGGGGAATAACATTCAGCACGTTTCTGAAAAAAAAATGTTCACGAGTCCCAAATCTGAAGTCCGAGTCAAGTTGAAGTCTTATGAGGACGAGTCTCAAGTCAAGTTTGAAGTCTTATGAGGACGAGTCTCAAGTCAAGTTTGAAGTCTTATGAGGACGAGTCTCAAGTCAAGTTTGAAGTCTTATGAGGACGAGTCTCAAGTCAAGTCTGAAGTGTTTAGAGAACGATTCTCAAGTCAAGTCTGAAGTGTTTAGAGAACGAGTCTCAAGTCAAGTCTGAAGTCTTTAGAGAACGAGTCTCAAGTCAAGTCTGAAGTGTTTAGAGAACGATTCTCAAGTCAAGTCTGAAGTCTTTAGAGAACGAGTCTCAAGTCAAGTCTGAAGTCTTCATAGGACGAGTCTCAAGTCAAGTCTGAAGTCTTCATAGGACGAGTCTCAAGTCAAGTCTGAAGTCTTCATAGGACGAGTCTCAAGCCAAGTCTGAAGTCTTTAGAGGACGAGTCTCAAGTCAAGTCTGAAGTCTTTAGAGGACGAGTCTCAAGTCAAGTCTGAAGTCATTTGAGGGTGAGACTTAAGTGCGTCTCATGTCCGAGTCTCAAACGCCTGTCCCCATCTCTGCACCATATATAGAGCTGTAAAATATAGAGCTATACCATTTAGATCTGTGACATATGGATGTTTAAAACATAGAGCTGTAACATAAAGAGCAGTACGTCTCACCATAACACTGGTGTAGAGGTGTTGATCGTCCAGACTACTGTCCTTCACACAGCCAGACTGACTCAGATAGTGATAGGCCCCTGGTCCCGCAGACAGGAAGTAAAACTCTGGGAACATACATACACATAGTAATACTGTCAAAAAGATGGAGAATGAAGGAAGTAGTCCACAACTCTGGGAACACACATACACACAGCAAAACCGTCAGTAAGCTGTACAATGAAGAAGCTATACAGGTATGTAGAGATGTGTAAACATACTGTATGTTAAGGTATACAGTCATGTAGAGATATATAAACATACTGTATGTTAAGGTATACAGGCATGTAGAGATATATAAACATACTGTATGTTAAGGTATACAGGCATGTAGAGATATATGAACATACTGTATGTTAAGGTATACAGACATGTAGAGATATATATACATATACCCCTGAGGTCTCTGTCCGCCCCGGCCAGCAGAGAGTAGAAGATGTGGTAATTCCTCTCCCCAGGATTCTGCCTCACAACACGGTTTTTCTCCAGTAAATCTGAAGGTTCACATTTAAGGAAGACAACAAAGACTATGAGGCAGTTAGAGGTTAAATGTTATTGAGTAAAACACTTAGTGGTTGGTCAGTTAGAAGGTCAGTTAGAGGTTAAAGGTTATTGAGTAAAACACTTAGAGGTTGGTCAGTTAGAAGGTCAGTTAGAGGTTAAAGGTTATTGAGTAAAACACTTAGTGGTTGGTCAGTTAGAAGGTCAGTTAGAGGTTAAAGGTTATTGAGTAAAACACTTAGTGGTTGGTCAGTTAGAAGGTCAGTTAGAGGTTAAATGTTCTTGAGTAAAACACTTAGTGGTTGGTCAGTTAGAAAGTCAGTTAGAGGTTAAAGGTTATTGGGTAAAACGCTTAGTGGTTGGTCAGTTAGAAGGTCAGTTAGAGGTTAAAGGTTATTCAGTAAAAAACACTTAGTGGTTGGTGCGTTAGAAGGTCAGTTAGAGGTTAAAGGTTATTCAGTAAAAACACTTAGTGGTTGGTCAGTTAGAAGGTCAGTTAGAGGTTAAATGTTATTGAGTAAAACACTTAGTGGTTGGTCAGTTAGAAGGTCAGTTAGAGGTTAAAGGTTATTGTGTAAAACACTTAGTGGTTGGTCAGTTAGACGGTCAGTTAGAGGTTAAAGGTTATTGTGTAAAACACTTAGTGGTTGGTCAAAAGATACAGTCGGTGATGCATCCTCCTTGGATGTTGCCACTCTGAGAGAAGTGAAGCTGGATAAATTTTCCAAAGCGGGATGAGTTGTTGTTGTATACTGTTTTAGCATTCCCAAATGCCTCCATGATGGGACTGGAGAGAAGGAAAAAGATTATTAGAAAAACAATGGGGATAAAGGGGAGAAAGACAAAGTGTCACCTGGGGTTAGTGTCGGGTTAGTGTCACCTGGTCTGTGGGGTTAGTGGGTTTAGGGTCACATGGTCCGTGGGGTTAGTGTCACCTGGTCCGTGGGGTTAGTGTCACCTGGTCTGTGGGGTTAGTGGGTTTAGGGTCACATGGTCCGTGGGGTTAGTGTCACCTAGTCCGTGGGGTTAGTGTCACCTGGTCCGTGGGGTTAGTGTCACCTGGTTAGTGTCACCTGGTCCGTGATGTTAGTGTCACCTGGTCTGTGGGGTTAGTGGATTTAGGGTCACATGGTCTATGGGGTTAGTATCATCTGGTCCGTGGGGTTAGTGTCACCTGGTCCGTGGGGTTAGTGTCACCTGGTTAGTGTCACCTGGTCCGTGGGATTAGTGTCACCTGGTTAGTGTCACCTGGTCCGTGGGGTTAGTGTCACCTGTTTAGTGTCACCTGGTCCATGGGGTTAGTGTCACCTGGTCTGTGGGGTTAGTGTCACCTGGTCCGTGGGGTTAGTGTAAGGGCTGTACCTGCTCTGTATGATGGCCTGCTCTACACGGGTGGTCTTCTCTGATGGAGGAGTTCCTCCAGAGTTCTGGCTCATCACAGACAGAAACTGGAGCAGAAGCTTAGTGCTCTCTGTTTTACCCGCTCCCGACTCTCCACTGAAGCAAACAAGTTTATTTATATGTACACAATTTATACATTAGAAAGTTATAATAAAATACATTCAACCTGTGTACTGCCATCATGTACATTTAAAACGTTACATCTCAGTAGTAACTGTGCACATTTGACATCCAGGTTCTTTAGAACGTCCAGGTCTTTTATTTACATTACATGCCATGTATTAGATAAAAACAAATAACAACTTCAAATGGGCAATTTGATGAGGATAGAAAATAAATATAGAATAAGAACAAATTAAAATAAACTCAAAATTGACTTAACAGTGTGATAAAGTTTAAGCGCTCAGTCATATGCTTGTGAAAAGTGAAATGTTTTTAGCCTGGCTTTAAAAATGGATACACGTCTATGATCTTCTGGTAATTTATTCCAGTTGTATGCAGCATAACTGCTGAATGCAGCTTCACCATGTTTAGTTTGGACTCTGGGCTCTACTAGTTGTCCTGAGTTCAGTGATCTGAGTGCCCTGCTTGGTTTATAATCTTCAAACATATCAGAAATATATTCAGGGCCCAAACCGTTCAGAGTGTGAGTGTGTGTGTGCGTGTGTGTGTGTGTGTGTGCATGTGCATGTGTGAGTGTGTGTGTGAGTGTGTACCTGTGTGTGTGTGAGTGTGAGTGTGTGTGTGCATGTGTGAGTGAGTGAGTGAGTGAGTGAGTGTGAGTGTGTGTGTGTACCTGTGTGTGCGTGAGTGAGTGTGTGTGTTTGAGTGTGTGTGAGTGTGTATGTGTGTGTGTGTTGGAGTGTGTTAGAGTGTGTGTGCGTGTGTGAGTGTGTGTGTTTGTGTGACTGACCTGATGAGAACACACTGACTGTCATGTCTCTTCCATAAACAGCGATAACACTCGTTAGCCACAGCGAAGATATGGGGAGGCAGTTCCCCCAGGTGGTGTTTACTGTATTGGTCAACCACCGCCGGGGAATACAGGCCTGAGATCAGCTTGTAGGGGTTCACTGCAGCCAGGATAGACCCAATGTTGGTCTGAAGGTGCAAGGAAGTGAGAGTAAAAGTTGACAAGAAGGATTTGAAGGGAAACATCTGGCGGATAACTCATCTATTACCAGGCATGAAGCTGTGCTGCTATGACAACAACGCCCTCTAGAACTGTTAACTAGAACTGTTCTCTAGTACTGTTAACTAGAACTGTGTCCCAGTAGCATTTTACAGTGCTGTTCTCTAGTACTGTTAAGTAAAACTGTTCCCAGTAGCATTTTAGAGTGCTGTTCTCAAGTACTGTTAAGTAAAACTGTCCCCAGTAGCATTTTACAGTGCTGTTCTCTAGTACTGTTAAGTAAAACTGTTCCCAGTAGCATTTTACAGTGCTGTTCTCTAGTACTGTTAAGTAAAACTGTTCCCAGTAGAATTTTACAGTGCTGTTCTCTAGTACTGTTAAGTAAAACTGTTCCCAGTAGCATTTTACAGTGCTGTTCTCTAGTACTGTTAAGTAAAACTGTTCCTAGTAGCATTTTACAGTGCTGTTCTCTAGTACTGTTAAGTAAAACTGTTCCCAGTAGCATTTTACAGTGCTGTTTTCTAGTATTGTTAAGTAAAACTGTTCCCAGTAGCATTTTACCGTGCTGTTCTCTAGTACTGTTAAGTAAAACTGTTCCCAGTAGCATTTTATAGTGCTGTGCTGTGGCTTACTAGACCTCTATTAAATGAACCAGTCATGATGGTGTGTTTGTGGGTCATTCTGTTAACAACAAGGAATACGGATTGAACAAGTTTACAAAAAGCCTAGATGATGAGATTAGGATAAACGCACATGATTGTGTTTGATCTAACCAAACAACAACTGGTGTGTTTACTGGACTGGGATACAAATGTGAGTTGGTTTAGTGTTTAACTTACATGGTTATATAAGAGAAATAGATTGGAAATTATTGGATTGGCTTGTACAACCACAAGCTAAAATACAAAAATGTGAAGCAATCTAGACTTAATCAAAATGTCATTTGCTACCGTTTGAGGGTGTAAGAGATGCATTTCAATTGTTTGGCAGGGACATATTCTACATTTCTATCAACTATGCTGTTTGGTCAGGTAGAGTAGGTTAAGATATACTAGTTAATTACATAGATGTTGCCTTTCTGGTAGCGTAGGTTAAGATATACTAGTTAATTACATAGATGTTGCCTTTCTGGTAGCGTAGGTTAAGATATACTAGTTAATTACATAGATGTTGTCTTTCTGGTAGCGTAGGTTAAGGTATACTAGTTAATTACATAGATGTTGCCTTTCTGGTAGCGTAGGTTAAGATATAACAGTTAATTACATAGATGTTGCCTTTCTGGTAGCGTAGGTTAAGATATAACAGTTAATTACATAGATGTTGTCTTTCTGGTAGCGTAGGTTAAGATATAACAGTTAATTACATAGATGTTGTCTTTCTGGTAGCGTAGGTTAAGATATAACAGTTAATTACATAGATGTTGCCTTTCTGGTAGCGTAGGTTAAGACTAGTTAATTACATAGATGTTGCCTTTCTTAATTACATAGATGTTGTCTTTCTGGTAGCGTAGGTTAAGATATACTAGTTAATTACATAGATGTTGCCTTTCTGGTAGCGTAGGTTAAGATATACTAGTTAATTACATAGATGTTGTCTTTCTGGTAGCGTAGGTTAAGATATAACAGTTAATTACATAGATGTTGCCTTTCTGGTAGCGTAGGTTAAGATATAACAGTTAATTACATAGATGTTGTCTTTCTGGTAGCGTAGGTTAAGGTTATGCATGATGGCAGCTTCATGAAGTTCTCCCAGACTGGACATGTCCTCCACTCCCAGGATACTGCTGGGATGCATAGCAAACACCTTGTCCCGGTTCAGCTCTGACTGCTGCACGTACACCACCTGAAAACACAATTAAACAGGTCTCGGATCAGCTCTGACTGCTGCACGTACACCACCTGAAAACACAATCAAACAGGTCCTGGATCAGCTCTGACTATTGAACGTACACCACCTGAAAACACAATCAAACAGGTCTGTACATTAATGCAGATTAAGAAGCTTACAACAAGTAATGAAAATAATCAACACCTTAAGTTAAGATTAAATCAATAGAAAAGATACATTGTATTTCTGGGTTGACCAAAAAGATACATTGTGTTTCTGGGTTGACCAATAAGATACATTGTATTTTTGGGTTGACCAATAACATACATTGTATTTCTGGGTTGACCAATAAGATACATTGTATTTCTTCAATGACCAATAAGATACATTGTGTTTCTGGGTTGACCAATAAGATACATTGTATTTCTGGGTTGACCAATAAGATACATTGTATTTCTGGGTTGACCAATAAGATACATTGTATTTCTGGGTTGACCAATAAGATACATTGTGTTTCTGGGTTGACCAATAAGATACATTGTATTTCTGGGTTGACCAATAAGATACATTGTATTTCTCAGTTGACCAATAAGATACATTGTATTTCTGGGTTGACCAATAAGATACATTGTGATGAGAACCATTTCTTGGTTCACCAATTCATTGTTCTGCTGGGTGTGTTCAGGTTACAGTTATTGGCAGAACTGATATTCTGTCCTTGTCTTGACTTTAGCTGTAAAACCTCTCTATCTCATTCTCTCTCATTCTCTCTCTATCTCATTCTCTCTGTCTCTCTCTCATTCACTCTCTCTCCCTCCATCTCTCATTCTCTCTCCTCTGTTAGTGTGTGCCCACAGGCAATAGTTATTTCAGTCTCTTCTAAACCCCTGGTTCCCTGTAATTTACTGCCCATTGCTGCCAACTCCCTGTCCTGCAAAAGTCTTTAAGAGAGTCATCTAGTCTGTTGGAAAGTAAATGTGATGTGGTCACAATGTTTTGTCAATGTACATGTAAACATGCAGTCTGTTCAAATAGTACAGTGTGTTTTTACATTTTAAAAGCTTTCAAACCCAAAAGTGGAAAATTGCAAGGTCACTTTAAAACTGTGACAAGGGGAAATCATACATGGTAAAAAATCAGGTACCAGTCTAACATGATCAAAATTCAACTTTTACCTTCTAATACTCAAGGTCACATCTAAAAAACGAAATAATAAAACAGTGAATGTTTTAAATCGAGAACACATAGGTTTTGAACTAAGTTAACCTAAATAATTCTAATAAAACTACTGACATAATCCTATATACCAAATGTTAGTAATCTCTGGATCCAAGCCAGTTAGAACTTGATTCCAGTTGTAAATGTATTGGCTGTTATGGTCATCTGATCTGATCTGATCTGGCTGTTATGGTCATCTGATCTGGCTGTTATGGTCATCTGATCTGGCTGTTATGGTCGTCTGATCTGGCTGTTATGGTCATCTGATCTGGCTGTTATGGTCATCTGATCTGATCTGGCTGTTATGGTCATCTGATCTGGCTGTTATGGTCATCTGATCTGGCTGTTATGGTAATCTGATCTGGCTGTTATGGTCCTCTAGGTAACCTCCCCGCCGATCTAAAAACATAAAACCTACGCATACACATATTCCAAAAACACATCTGGGAGAACATTTTAGGGTGTAGTTGTAAAGTCTGCGACTCAGAGTCCTTAGGCAAGCGTGTAATGTTTCTCTGAAATATATATCCCTAATATAAAACTCAGGGCAGTAGAAAACATGACCCATTTCCCAGGAAGATCAGGACTTAAGCTGTGATGAGCAATTTGTCATTATTACACATACAGTCAGACAGGATTAAGTAAAGATGGAGTAGAGATGGTGTAGAGATGGAGTAGAGATGGAGTATAAATAAAGTAGAGATGGTGTATAAATGGAGTAGAGATGGTGTAGAGATGGTGCATAAATGAAGTAGAGATGGTGTAGAGATGGTGTATAAATGAAGTAGAGATGGTGTAGAGATGGTGCATAAATGAAGTAGAGATGAGGTAGAGATGGTGCATAAATGAAGTAGAGATGGTGTAGAGATGGTGCATAAATGAAGTAGAGATGGTGTAGAGATGGTGCATAAATGAAGTAGAGATGGTGTAGAGATGGTGTATAAATGGAGTAGAGATAGAGCATAAATGAAGTAGAGATGGTGTAGAGATGGTGTAGAGATGAAGCATACATGAAGTAGAGATGGAGTATAAATGGAGTAGAGATGGTGTAGAGATGGAGTAGAGATAGAGCATAAATGAAGTAGAGATGGTGTAGTGATGGTGTATAAATGGAGTAGAGATGGTGCATAAATGAAGTAGAGATGGAGTAGAGATGGTGTAGAGATGGTGTATAAATGGAGTAGAGATAGAGCATAAATGAAGTAGAGATGGTGTATAAATGAAGTAGAGATGGTGTAGAGATGGTGTAAAGATGGAGCATAAGTGGACTAGAGATGGAGTAGAGATGGTGCATAAATGGAGTAGAGATGGTGCATAAATGAAGTAGAGATGGAGTAGAGACGGTGCATAAATGGAGTAGAGATGGTGTAGATATGGTGCATAAATGGAGTATTGATGGTGCATAGATGGAGTAGAGATGGTGTAGAGATGGTGCATAAATGGAGTATTGATGGTGCATAGATGGAGTAGAGATGGTGTATA
This sequence comes from Dallia pectoralis, assembly GCA_029465975.1. NCBI lineage: Eukaryota > Metazoa > Chordata > Actinopteri > Esociformes > Umbridae > Dallia > Dallia pectoralis. Next base: position 926,489 of record CM055738.1, on the reverse strand, counting down.
GGCAGGGTGCTGGTGTGAGGCAGGGTGCTGGTGGTGTCCAGAGAGGCAGGGTGTAGCCTCATTGTGTCTACAGAAACCACACCCTGACAGAGCTTTGTTTACCCTGGCCCTATGAATATGCATGAGTGGGAGGGGCAGCCAGATAGGCTGGGGCAGAGTGAGTGGGAGGGGCAGAGAGAGTGGGAGGAGCAGAGAGAGTGGGAGGAGCAGAGAGAGTGGGATGAACAAACCTTCCCAGATGGAGAACACATACATACACACAAGCGCACACACGCACACACACACACACACACACACACACACGTACACACAGTGCCCGAGCCACTGTGTCTGCGTGTTTTGACAGAGCCACTGTGTCTGCGTGTTTTAACAGAGCCACTGCGTGAGTGTTTTAACAGAGCCACTGTGTCTGCGTGTTTTAACAGAGTCACTGTGTCTGCGTGTTTTGACAGAGTCACTGTGTCTGCGTGTTTTAACAGAGCCACTGTGTCTGCGTGTTTTGACAGAGCCACTGTGTCTGCGTGTTTTAACAGAGCCACTGCGTCTGCGTGTTTTAACAGAGCCACTGTGTCTGCGTGTTTTGACAGAGCCACTGCGTCTGCATGTTTTGACAGAGCCACTGTGTCTGCGTGTTTTAACAGAGCCACTGCGTCTGTGTGTTTTAACAGAGTCACTGCGTCTGCGTGTTTTAACAGAGCCACTGTGTCTGCGTGTTTTGACAGAGTCACTGTGTCTGCGTGTTTTGACAGAGCCACTGTGTCTGCGTGTTTTAACAGAGTCACTGCGTCTGCGTGTTTTGACAGAGCCACTGCGTCTTCGTGTTTTAACAGAGTCACTGTGTCTGGTGGACATGTACTGCTGGAGCATAGGTTAGAATCCATCCTACTTTAGACTTTTTTTTAAATGCTCTGGAGAGAGAATTGTTTTCACGCAACATCAGTTCATCATTGCACTGTAATACTGTAATACTAAAGTCTTATCTTAAGGCATTTCTGTGCTATTTAGATCAGATATAATATCACAAGTCTAAGGATGTTTAAAGAAACCATGCAAGTCTGTATCAGTCATGATGAAGCCCGTACAGATGGTCCTTCTACAACTGAGGAAACAGCAGGCTGGCCTGTACACAGACATTTCTGCAATAAGGGAAATACATCTAACTGTGCTGAAAGGATTTAAGCATCTGAGGGAACAGAGCATTTTAGTGCTGAAACTACATGGCACCGAAGAAGCATGACAAGGCTATGGGTGGGACAGAGTCTATGGATGGGACAGAATCTATGGGTGGGACAGAGTCTATGGGTGGGACAGAGTCTATGGGTGGGACAGAGTCTATGGGTGGGACAGAGTCTATGGGTGGGACAGAGTCTATGGGTGGGACACAATCTATGGGTGGGACAGAGTCTATGGGTGGGACAGAGTCTATGGGTGGGACAGAGTCTATGGGTGGGACAGAGTCTATGGGTGGGACAGAATGGGTGGGACAGAGTCTATGGGTGGGGACAGAGTCTATGGATGGGACAGAATCTATGGGTGGGACAGAGTCTATGGGTGGGACAGGTGGGTGGGACAGAGTCATGGGTGGGACAGAATCTATGGGTGGGTGGGGTGGACAGAGTCTATGGGTGGGACAGAGTCTATGGGTGGGACAGAATCTATGGGTGGGACAGAGTCTATGGGTGGGACAGAATCTATGGGTGGGACACAATCTATGGGTGGGACAGAGTCTATGGGTGGGACAGAGTCTATGGGTGGGACAGAGTCTATGGGTGGGACAGAGTCTATGGGTGGGACAGAGTCTATGGGTGGGACAGAGTCTATGGGTGGGACAGAGTCTATGGGTGGGACAGAGTCTATGGGTGGGACAGAGTCTATGGGTGGGACAGAATCTATGGGTGGACAGAGTCTATGGGTGGGACAGAGTCTATGGGTGGGACAGAGTCTATGGGTGGGACAGAGTCTATGGGTGGGACAGAGTCTATGGGTGGGACAGAGTCTATGGGTGGGACAGAATCTATGGGTGGGACAGAGTCTATGGGGGGACAGAGTCTATGGGTGGGACAGAGTCTATGGGTGGGACAGAGTCTATGGGGTGGACAGAGTCTATGGGTGACAGGTGGGACAGAGTCTATGGGTGGGACAGAATCTATGGGTGGGACAGAGTCTATGGGTGGGACAGGTCTATGGGTGGGACACAATCTATGGGTGGGACAGAGTCTATGGGTGGGACAGAGTCTATGGGTGGGACAGAGTCTATGGGTGGGACAGAGTCTATGGGTGGGACAGAATCTATGGGTGGGACAGAGTCTATGGGTGGGACAGAATCTATGGGTGGGACAGAGTCTACACACACACATACATACACACACGCACACACTGAGTGTAGTTAACTGAAATGTTGTTCAGACACAACAAGGCATCTAAGTCCCACTACACGCAACGTAAAGGCTCTGCTAAAGAGCACAAGTCCAACTGCATGATGGGTAAATGATATTCTAGAGTACACTCTTAAAGTGTAGGGGCATAAATATCAAACATATACCATCCACCTTCTGAACATAGACCGGTCTGAAGCCTAACAACACAAGCTGGTTGTCTCATGGTTTGGCCCAGCATGTAGATAGTTTGTCCATCATACCTCTCCATAGTCAGCGGTTAGGACCAGGGTCCCATCGTCGTGGGAACAGGAACTGACAGTGGCTGGGAGGAGCTGCTCTTTGTCCCTCAGCCAAACACGGGCTCCCTGATAACACAACAGAACTACATTATTAGACTCATACACAACAGAACTACATTATTAGACACATACACAACAGAACTACATTATTACACTCATACACAACAGAACTAAATTCTTACACTCATACACAACAGAATTACATTATTACACTCATACACAACAGAACTAAATTATTACACTCATACACAACAGAACTACATTATTACACTCATACACAACAGAACTACATTATTAGACTCATACACAATAGAACTACATTCTTACACTCATACACAACAGAATTACATTATTACACTCATACACAACAGAACTAAATTATTACACTCATACACAACAGAACTACATTATTACACTCATACACAACAGAACTACATTATTAGACTCATACACAATAGAACTACATTATTACACTCATACACAACAGAAGTACATCATCAGACTCATACACAACAGAACTACATTATTGCACTTATACACAACAGAACTACATCATTAGACTCATACACAACATAACTACATTATTACACTCATACACAACAGAATTACATTATTAGACTCATACACAACAGAACTACATTATTAGACTCATACACAATAGAACTACATTATTACACTCATACACAACAGAAGTACATCATCAGACTCATACACAACAGAACTACATTATTGCACTTATACACAACAGAACTACATCATTAGACTCATACACAACATAACTACATTATTACACTCATACACAACAGAATTACATTATTAGACTCATACACAACAGAACTACATTATTACACTCATACACAACAGAACTACATTATTACATTCATACACAACAGAACTACATTATTACACTCATACACAACAGAACTACATTATTACACTCATACACAACAGAACTACATTATTACACTCATACACAACAGAACTACATTATTAGACTCATACACAATAGAACTACATTATTACACTCATACACAACAGAAGTACATCATCAGACTCATACACAACAGAACTACATTATTGCACTTATACACAACAGAACTACATCATTAGACTCATACACAACATAACTACATTATTACACTCATACACAACAGAATTACATTATTAGACTCATACACAACAGAACTACATTATTACACTCATACACAATAGAACTACATTATTACATTCATACACAACAGAATTACATTATTACACTCATACACAACAGAACTACATTATTACACTCATACACAACAGAACTACATTATTACACTCATACACAACAGAACTACATCATTAGACTCATACACAACATAACTACATTACTACACTCATACACAACAGAACTACATTATTACACTCATACACAACAGAACTACATTATTACATTCGAACAAAACAGAACTACATTATTACACTCATACATAACAGAATTACATTATTAGACTCATACACAATATAACTACATTATTACACTCATACACAACAGAACTACATTATTACACTCGTACACAACAGAACTACAACATTAGACTCATACACAACAGAACTACATTACTACACTCATACACAACAGAACTACATTATTACACTCATACACAACAGAATTACATTATTAGACTCATACACAATAGAACTACATTATTACACTCATACACAACAGAACTACATTATTACACTCATACACAACAGAACTACATCATTAGACTCATACACAACAGAACTACATTACTACACTCATACACAACAGAACTACATTATTACACTCATACACAACAGAACTACATTATTACATTCATACACAACAGAACTACATTATTACACTCATACACAACAGAATTACATTATTAGACTCATACACAATATAACTACATTATTACACTCATACACAACAGAACTACATTATTACACTCGTACACAACTACAATATGAGACTCATAAACAACATAACTGTATTTTTTGTGTCATACACAGACAGCATGAGACATCAGCTAGAAAGATTGAAATGATATTGATTTATTGTTCCAGATTGGAGCATAGCATATATTTGGAGCAGTTTGTGTAAGGGGGAAAGGGTGAGATGGGGAAATAAGTCTTCTGAAGTAATCCTAACTAAATCTGTCTAACTTAGCGTTCAAGCCTCTATGTACTGGAAGTGTCTACAAGCAACCCCTGAACGCTGCCGAACCACAGCAGGCTCCCAGATGACTTCCTGTTTCCTGTCTGTTTAAAGGATACCCTCAGCCCTGGTTTGTTGCATGACATTTGTTTGGTTGGAGGACAATAACAGGATAGATGATGGATTTGTGAGGAAACAGATCTGGAATAACAGGACTTACTAGCTGAGAAACTAGCTGAACCACTGAATATTGTACAAGTCAGATGCAGTCATCAGAGTCAGCAGAGAGAACATAAAACTGAATAAATATATATACATAAATCTAGACTGGGTTCTGTATTTATATGGGCACAAGCCTCCTGACAAACACAAAGAACAGAAGTACAGAGAGCAACAGGGTTGGTGACAGAAGACACCTGATGGTACCCCATCCCAATAGCTGATGGTGGAGTCGAGGTAACCATGACAACATTATAAGTTAGTAAGATATTACAATGTATGGCAACATGATGAGACAGGGAGAGACAGGCGGTAGAATGACATGCAGGAGGGCCTGCATAAAGGCCTGCATGCTGCACTATACGCCCTGCATACTGCACTATATGGCCTGCATACTGCACTGTCTGCATACTGCACTGTACTGTCTGCATACTGCACTATACGGCCTGCATACTGCACTGTACTGTCTGCATACTGCACTATACGGCCTGCATACTGCACTATACGGCCTGCATACTGAACTGTACTGTCTGCATACTGCACTGTACTGTCTGCATACTGCACTATACGGCCTGCATACTGCACTGTACTGTCTGCATACTGCACTATACGGCCTGCATACTGCACTGTACTATCTGCATACTGCACTGTACTGTCTGCATACTGCACTGTACTGTCTGCATACTGCACTGTACTGTCTGCATACTGCACTGTACTGTCTGCATACTGCACTGTACTGTCTGCATACTGCACTGTACTGTCTGCATACTGCACTGTACTGTCTGCATACTGCACTATACGGCCTGCATACTGCACTGTACTGTATGCATACTGCACTATATGCCCTGCATACTGCACTGTACTGCCTGCATACTGCACTATACGGCCTGCATACTGCACTGTACTGCCTGCATACTGCACTATATGGCCTGCATACTGCACTGTACTGTCTGCATACTGCACTGTACTGTCTGCATACTGCACTGTATGGCCTGCATACTGCACTGTACTGTCTGCATGCTGCACTGTACTGTCTGCATACTGCACTATACGGCCTGCATACTACACTGTACTGTCTGCATACTGCACTGTACGGCCTGCATACTACACTGTACTGTCTGCATACTGCACTGTACTGTCTGCATACTGCAATGTACTGTCTGCATACTGCACTGTATGCATACTGCATTGTACTGTCTGCATACTGCACTGTACTGTCTGCATACTGCACTATACGGCCTGCATACTGCACTGTACTGTTTGCATACTGCACTGTACTGTCTGCATACTGCACTGTACTGTCTGCATACTGCACTATACGGCCTGTATAATGCATACTGCACTATACGGCCTGCATACTGCACTATACTGTCTGCATACTGCAGGCCGTAGAGTGCAGTATGCAGTGCAGTATAGTGCAGTATGCAGGCCGTAGAGTGCATACTGCATACTGCACTCTACGGCCTGCATACTGCACTATACAGCCTGCATACTGCACTGTACTGTCTGCATACTGCACTATACAGCCTGCATACTGCACTGTACTGTCTGCATACTGCACTGTACTGTCTGCATACTGCACTGTACTGTCTGCATACTGCACTGTACGGCCTGCATACTGCACTATACGGCCTGCATACTGCACTGTACTGCCTGCATACTGCATGGTACTGTATGCATACTGCACTATATGCCCTGCATACTGCACTGTACTGTCTGCATACTGCACTGTACTGTCTGCATACTGCACTGTACTGTCTGCATACTGCACTGTACTGTCTGCATACTGCACTGTACTGTCTGCATACTGCACTGTACTGTCTGCATACTGCACTGTACTGTATGCATACTGCACTATATGCCCTGCATACTGCACTGTACTGTCTGCATACTGCACTGTACTGTCTGCATACTGCACTGTACTGTCTGCATACTGCACTGTACTGTCTGCATACTGCACTGTAATGTCTGCATACTGCACTGTACTGTCTGCATACTGCACTGTACTGTCTGCATACTGCACTGTATGGTCTAAATAGAGTGAACTGTATCGGGGATAGGACATAATTTGGGATAAAACACTGAGGGGAATTACAGCCTGACTTGTTTAGTTATTTTACAGATGTAAGAAGATCATCTGTTATGATGTAACAGTAATTACAGAGGTTTGGGTCAGGGCAGTCGAAACCGTCCTCTTAAAGATCTTAAAAACATTACACACCAGTCTAACAGGGCTCTAAACCCAACACACTGGATAGGCACTAGACTGACATGGTGCTACAGGTCTCCAGAACGGGCTCTAAACCCAACACACTGAATAGGCACTAGACTGACATGGTGCTACAGGTCTCCAGACCGGACTATAAACCCAACACACTGGATAGGCACTAGACTGACATGGTGCTACAGGGCTCCAGACCGGACTATAAACCCAACACACTGGATAGGGACTAGACTGACATGGTGCTACAGGTCTCCAGACCGGACTATAAACCCAACACACTGGATAGGGACTAGGCTGACATGGTGCTACAGGGCTCCAGAACGGACTATAAACCCAACACACTGGATAGGGACTAGGCTGACATGGTGCTACAGGTCTCCAGACCGGACTATAAACCCAACACACTGGATAGGCACTAGGCTGACATGGTGCTACAGGGCTCCAGAACGGACTATAAACCCAACACACTGGATAGGGACTAGACTGACATGGTGCTACAGGTCTCCAGATCGGACTATAAACCCAATACACTGGATAGGCACTAGACTGACATGGTGCTACAGGTCTCCAGACCGGACTATAAACCCAACACACTGGATAGGGACCAGTCTGTTAACTGGTCTGTTGTTGAGGGATGGGAGGTGGTCTGTTGTTGAGGGATGGGAGGTGGTCTGTTGTAGACCGATGGGAGGTGGTCTGTTGTTGAGGGATGGGAGGTGGTCTGTTGTTGAGAGATGGAAGGTGGTCTGTTGTAGACCGATGGGAGGTGGTCTGTTGTTGAGGGATGGGAGGTGGTCTGTTGTTGAGAGATGGGAGGTGGTCTGTTGTAGACCGATGGGAGGTGGTCTGTTGTTGAGGGATGGGAGGTGGTCTGTTGTAGACCGATGGGAGGTGGTCTGTTGTTGAGAGATGGGAGGTGGTCTGTTGTAGACCGATGGGAGGTGGTCTGTTGTTGAGAGATGGGAGGTGGTCTGTCACTCCTAAAGTCACTGTTGGATGTCTCAGCAACAGATGGTCACACAATCTCTAGTCGTCATCTCCCTCACACCCCTCCTCCTTCCCTCCCCTCCTCCCATCCTAATCACAGAAGAAGGACAAAGGTGCCAACTGTCCTGGTCCAAATCCACAAAACAATGGCCAGCCAGGAGGCTTGAAGACACCCAAACCCGATCTGAGACCCCAACTCTAACCAGGTCTCAGTGTCAGATCCATGGATCACCTTTCCTCTGTTCGGGCTTATTCCAATGGAACCTCACTGAAACTCTGGCAGTAAATATGTAGATATTGTAAAGATGTTAATATAACAAACAAGAAGAAGATATAAAAAAGGTGCAGTCATTGGCATACAGACAAAAACGAACTGGATATTTATTAGAAGAATAATGACTTTAAGTCCCATTTTAATATGTTTCTCTGTTTTCCCAACACAGGGAAAAAAAATTTTTTTAAGTTGTGATGTCTGCCAACATAACATTAAGAAAATGTTCCTTTCTGGCAAATAAGATGTAACTTGTAATTGATACCTCCATTTCGTGTAGCTATATAGATTGCTTTGTGTACTAAACCCTTAGCTAGAATATGGATCACAGGTTGTAGTAAAACTGTAGCTAGCATACAAGTTAATGGTTGTTGTAAAATCGTAGCTAGCATACAAGTTAATGGTTGTAGTAAAACTGTAGCTAGCATACAAGTTGATGGTTGTACTCAAACCATAGCTAGCATACAAATGAATGGTTGTAGTAAAACTGTAGCTAGCATACAAATTGATAGTTGTTGTAAAACCGTAGCTAGCATACAAGTTAATGGTTGTAGTAAAACTGTAGCTTAGCATACAAGTTAATGGTTGTAGTAGAACTGTAGCTAGCATACAAGTTAATGGTTGTTGTAAAACTGTAGCTAGCTTACAAATTGATGGTTGTTGTAAAACCGTAGCTAGCATACAAATTGATGGTTGTTGTAAACCCGTAGCTAGCATACACATTGGTGGTGACATTAACATATATGAATGTTGTAATTCATACAGACATCATGTGTCTCTGGCAGGCTGGATATAGCATGTAATACATATGATTATG
>CM055738.1:737133-912133 GCA_029465975.1 Dallia pectoralis | reverse complement strand
CAGGGCTCGATCGGGTTCCCCGTTTACCCAGAGAATGCTGAGTATGACCTGGAGAGACAGACACCTGCTTCCTGTTCCAAAAGTATCAGAGACATTCAAGACTGTCAGCTATGTGTCTGCCTGCCCGGGTTCAGGAGCTGTTTCAGGGCGTAGAGACGTGAACAGGGTGTGAAAGCCTGTCACCTAAGACCCCCCTGAGGGTGTGGGGTTGGCAGGGGGAGGGGCACAGCATGGCAGAATCCTGAGAGGGGGATGTCTCTGAAGGAAAGGAATGTGAAGAATGGATGGAGAGTTTATGTTGTGAGTCAGTTACTCTGCTTTATCATGACAAATGTGTGGGGTTACATAATGGCCTGATCACGATCATTCATGGTGACGGTTTTTGGACGATCTTCAGATTCCAAACATATTTGTTTCCATAAGGTTTAATACTAATAATACATTTCCAATGTTCATTGTAAATAAACGACTTCTTTATATGGCTTGTTTATTATTACAATATTATATTATTCATTAGGCTTAAGAAACTAAGAGTGTAATAAAATTAACAATATAGACATCATTAATTGCAATCATTTCCGTGCCAATTAATCGTCACATCGTGACAGCTCTACCTACAGCCACATCTCCCTCTCCTCCACCCCTTCCTCTTCACCATTCTCCACCCTTCTCTGTTCCACCTTTCTCTCCACCCTTCTCTGTTCCACCTTTCTCTCCACCCTTCTCTGTTCCACCTTTCTCTCCACCCTTCTCTGTTCCACCTTTCCCTCCACCTTTCTCTCCACCCTTCTCTGTTCCACCTTTCTCTCCACCCTTCTCTGTTCCACCTTTCTCTCCACCCTTCTCTGTTCCACCTTTCCCTCCACCTTTCTCTCCACCCTTCTCTGTTCCACCTTTCTCCACCCTTCTCTGTTCCACCTTTCTCTCCACCCTTCTCTTTTCCACCTTTCTCTCCACCCTTCTCTGTTCCACCTTTCTCTCCACCCTTCTCTGTTCCACCTTTCTCCACCCTTCTCTGTTCCACCTTTCCCTCCACCTTTCTCTCCACCCTTCTCTGTTCCACCTTTCTCTGTTCCACCTTTCTCTCCACTCTTCTCTGTTCCACCTTTCCCTCCACCTTTCTCTCCACCCTTCTCTGTTCCACCTTTCTCTCCACCTCTGGCCATACAGCCACAGTACATCCTTCTAAACGAGAATTGGTTGTATATAAGATGTCTCATCAGAACATTCCAATGACAGCTTAATTTCCAGTTTCTATTCTTCCTCCCAGTATGTCTGGATTCCCCTGAGTCACTGAGATCCTCTTCTTTAACTCCCTTTACTTGTTTATTTCCAAATAATGGGGGCAGACTGCTGTTAAACAGGGTTAAAGTTCAGACAGTGTTAGGGTTCAGACAGGGTTAGGGCTCAGACATTGTGAGGGTTCAGACAGGGTTAGGGTTCAGACAGTGTTAGGGTTCAGACAGGGTTAGGGTTCAGACAGTATTAGGGCTCAGACAGGGTTAGGGTTCAAACAGTGTGAGGGTTCAGACAGGGTTAGGGTTCAGACAGTGTTAGGGTTCAGACAGTTTTAGGGTTCAGACAGTGTTAGGGTTCAGACAGGGTTAGGGTTCAGACAGGGTTAGGGTTCAGACAGGGTTAGGGTTCAGACAGTGTTGGGGTTCTGCTTGCTGCACTATTAATACATGTATCCGCGTTGTCACGTTTGCTGACAGAGCGAATAGTCAGTTGGACAGAGGGTGTATGGCAGTGAGCCAAGTGGACATGTGTGAGAACAAAATAAGTACCCACCCAGGATATCATACATACAGAGCATGCACTCTACCACTGAGATAGCAACTCCTCCAATAGGAACCCAGGACATCATACATACAGAGCATGCACTCTACCACTGAGATACCAACTCCTCCAATAGGAACCCAGGACATCATACACACAGAGCATACCACTGAGATAGCAACTCTAGGAACAGGACATCATACATACAGAGCATGCACTCTACCACTGAGATAGCAACTCCTCCAATAGGAACCCAGGACATCATACATACAGAGCATGTACTCTACCACTGAGATAGCAACTCCTCCAATAGGAACCCAGGACATCATACATACAGAGCATGTACTCTACCACTGAGATACCAACTCCTCCAATAGGAACCCAGGACATCATACATACAGAGCATGCACTCTACCAGAAACATGCTTTTTGTGTTTTTCCCATGTCTCCTTCATAGCTTTATGGCTATAAGGATCTGTATTAATGCCTAACCTAACCCTAACCCCCTGGGGAACCTGATGTCAGACAGGCCACATGGAACCGGCTGCCTGGTCTCTCTGATGACATCAGCTTTCAGATAAGAGACTGGCCCTTCATTGTGTTTAAACATATTTGAATGCAGTGTGTAAATCCAGTAAAATGTTAAGTCACCGTGAACACAGTCCACTGGTAGAGATATTCCAGAACAGACTTATTCAGAATAATTACTGATATATTTAACACAAATGATGCCTATTAATAAGTACTAAACCATATTATCCTGACCGCTACTTTAGAAATAACGATTTATCAATAGAAGTGGCAACAAATGAAACAAAAAGAACAAAACTAAGGATAAAGACATCTAAAAGCTGGCGGATGTAAAAGTGTTCAGTGCTCGTAAAGATGTAACAAAGGCAGACACTCCCTGCTCCTCTAGAGAAATATGTCCTTACCTCAACAAAGAATGAGTCCATAGTAAATAAATGCTCCTCCACCAAACCTCTCCAGTTTATAATCCGGGTACCACAGTGGAACTGATGCTTTCCATACGCGAGCTGAGAATGATTCACACAAGTTACTTTAGTTCTTCCAACAACGAGGATCTAGATCGAGTCGATATTCCTGTAAACGTCCCGGTATATAATGTGTAAGAACCCCTATAAACAACTCTTATAAACACCCCCTATAACCACTTCCTATGTCCCCGCGTCTGGGATGGGGAGCAGCCAGGGACCCGTGGAGCTGCTGGGTTATTTCTAACCGGGTTGGATGAGTCTGGTGGCAGGAGCACTAGGGTTGGAGGAGGAGCCTAAAGCCGCAGCTCCTCCTAATGACCACGCCTTATTTAGGAGGGGGGCATATATGGACATTTATGGGGATATCCAATAAAGCACCACAGGGTAGAATAGGGAGTTCACAGGATGTAGAATAAGGAGTCCACATGAAGTAGAATAGGGAGTCCACATGAAGTAGAATAGGGAGTCCACATGAAGTAGAATAGGGAGTCCACAGGATGTAGAATAGGGAGTTCACAGGATGTAGAATAAGGAGTCCACAGGATGTAGAATAGGGAGTCCACAGGATGTAGAATAGGGAGTCCACAGGATGTAGAATAGGGAGTCCACAGGATGTAGAATAGGGAGTCCACATGATGTGGAATAGGGAGTCCACATGATGTAGAATAAGGAGTCCACATGATGTAGAATAAGGAGTCCACATGATGTAGAATAGGGAGTCCACATGATGTAGAATAGGGAGTCCACAGGATGTAGAATAGGGAGTCCACAGGATGTAGAATAAGGAGTCCACAGGATGTAGAATAGGGAGTCCACAGGATGTAGAATAGGGAGTCCACATGATGTGGAATAGGGAGTCCACATGATGTAGAATAGGGAGTCCACATGATGTAGAATAGGGAGTCCACAGGATGTAGAATAAGGAGTCCACAGGATGTAGAATAGGGAGTCCACAGGATGTAGAATAGGGAGTCCACATGATGTAGAATAGGGAGTCCACATGAAGTAGAATAGGGAGTCCACATGAAGTAGAATAGGGAGTCCACAGGATGTAGAATAGGGAGTTCACAGGATGTAGAATAAGGAGTCCACAGGATGTAGAATAGGGAGTCCACAGGATGTAGAATAAGGAGTCCACAGGATGTAGAATAGGGAGTCCACAGGATGTAGAATAGGGAGTCCACATGATGTGGAATAGGAGTCCACATGATGTAGCATAAGGAGTCCACATGATGTAGAATATAATGGAATAGATGAGTTTTGTGTCATCTCATGCTCTATCCAGACAGACTGTCTTGGCAGCCCAATTCCTCCCAGTATGACCCCTAGAGACTGGGAAGTGATATTAGCTGCATAGAGATACACACAGTCTGGTTTAGATAGGCCTGTCTGAATGGTAGGTCTGTCTGAATGGTAGGTCTATTTGAATGGTAGGTCTGTCTGAATGGTAGGTCTGTCTGAATGGTAGGTCTGTCTGAATGGTTGGGCTGTCTGAATAGTAGGTCTATTTGAATGGTAGGTCTGTCTGATTGGTAGGTCTGTCTGATTGGTAGGTCTGTCTGAATGGTAGGTCTGTCTGAATGGTAGGTCTGTCTGAATGGTAGGGCTGTCTGAATGGTAGGTCTATTTGAATGGTAGGTCTGTCTGATTGGTAGGTCTGTCTGATTGGTAGGTCTGTCTGAATGGTAGGTCTGTCTGAATGGTAGGTCTGTCTGAATGGTAGGTCTGTCTGAATGGTAAGTCTGTCTGAATGGTAGATCTGTCTGAATGGTAGGTCTGTCTGAATGGTAGGTCTATCTGAATGGTAGGTCTGTCTGAATGGTAGGTCTGTCTGAATGGTAGGCCTGTCTGAATTGTAGGTCTGTCTGAATGGTAAGTCTGTCTGAATGGTAGGTCTGTCTGAATGGTAGGTCAATCTGAATGGTAGGTCTATCTGAATGGTAGGTCTGTCTGAATGGTAGGTCTGTCTGAATGGTAGGTCTGTCTGAATGGTAAGTCTGTCTGAATGGTAGGTCTGTCTGAATGGCAGGTCTGTCTGAAGGGTAGGTCTATACATTTTAAGGAAATGTATTATTCTTAAAGCAAAGCATCCTAACTGGAAATATGGTAATAGTCAACATAAATGTAATGACAATGAGAATTCACTGAAAAGGGGAAGACAGATCAATAACAGATCAATAACAGATCGATAACATCATACCCATGAATGATTTCCATTTGTGCTAATGGTTCATCTACTGACAGGTACAGTGAAGTGTAAATGTAGAGGGGGTTGATCTGGTTGATGGGGAATACAGAGGTACAGTGAAGTGTAAATGTAGAGGGGGTTGATCTGGTTGATGGGGAATACAGAGGTACAGTGAAGTGTAAATGTAGAGGGGGTTGATCTGGTTGATGGGGAATACAGAGGTACAGTGAAGTGTAAATGTAGAGGGGGTTGATCTGGTTGATGGGGAATACAGAGGTACAGTGAAGTGTAAATGTAGAGGGGGTTGATCTGGTTGTTGAATCTGGATCTTGATGGGGAATACAGAGGTACAGTGAAGTGTAAATGAAGGGGTTGATCTGGTTGAAATGTACAGTGAAGTGTAAATGTAGAGGGGTTGATCTGGTTGATGGGGAATACAGAGGTACAGTGAAGTGTAAATGTAGAGGGGGTTGATCTGGTTGATGGGGAATACAGAGGTACAGGGGGTTGATCTGGTTGATGGGGTGTAGTGAAGTGTAAATGTAGAGGGGGTTGATCTGGTTGATGGGGAATACAGAGGTACAGTGAAGTGTAAATGTAGAGGGGTTGATCTGGTTGATGGGGAATGAGTGAAGTGTAAATGAAGGGGGTTATCTGGTTGAGAGAGGTACAGTGAAGTGTAAATGTAGAGGGGTTGATCTGGTTGATGGGGAATACAGAGTTCTGTTGTTGGGGATGATCTGGGAATACAGAGGTACAGGGGGTTGATCTGGTTGATGGGGAATACAGAGATACAGTGAAGTGTAAATGTAGAGTGAACTGGTAATGACTGTTTGCAGTCTGAGGGCACTTGCGTTTCCACTGACCAGCTGACGCCATTCCCCTAACATCACCGTGGAAACAAAGAACAGGGAGAGACAAGATGTTCAGGGCTTCGGGGGAGGAGGAGAGGTGGACAGATTGACGTGGTTCAAAAGTGATGAGAGGGCCGAGATTTTAGGAGGGGAAGTGGGGTGGGGTGTGGGGGGCTATCAGCAGGAGAGAGGCTGAGGAGGGCAGGGGGAGGGGTGAAACGACAGGTTTTCTTACATCACATAATAAATACAACAACAGATGACGCCATCTGTGTGAGTGACACATTAAAAGGCTATGGATGTATTGGAGGTGGGTGGGGGGGGTGTACTAACCAGGTCCTATCAGGGTCTATACCCAACAGGAGAATCAGGACATTATAGGGGTGTGTTTTTGAGTCCTAATAGAGACAGAATGGCCTGGGGTCAGTTGGTTAGGGAGCCTCCTCTGTGGAGGGGAGGGAGGGAACAATGTCTCCAATGGCCTTCTAATCCCTAGGTAGTGCAGAACAATTTTAGATTGGGTCCATAACGTGTAATATGGGAAACAGCTGAGGGTTGAGCTGGACATGTGATGGACCTCAAACAGGAGGAGGGCCTCTAGTCTGAACATGTGATGGACCTCAATCAAGGAGAGGGCCTCTAGTCTGAACATGTGATGGACCTCAATCAGGAGAGGGCCTCTAGTCTGAACATGTGATGGACCTCAATACAGGGAGAGGGCCTCTAGTCTGAACATGTGATGGACCTCAATCAGGGAGAGGGCCTCTAGTCTGAACATGTGATGGACCTCAATCAGGGAGAGGGCCTCTAGTCTGAACATGTGATGGACCTCATACAGGAAGAGAGGGCCTCTAGTCTGAACATGTGATGGACCTCATACAGGGAGTGGGCCTCTAGTCTGAACATGTGATGGACCTCATACAGGGAGTGGGCCTCTGGGCTGAACATGTGAATTATGTTCTGATTATCTGAGTTCACCATAAATAAAACTAATATTATAATCTGAGTTCACCATGAATAAAACTAATCTTATTATCTGAGTTCACCAAAACCAACATTTATAATATTATCTAGTATATATTGTCAGAATAGTAAAGAACAATCCTAAGGCAGCCAACGATACATTTCTGAAAATGAAAATGCTGTAAATAACTTAGAAAAGATGGTTTTAAACATATTTTCTCTCTTCGTTCAGTAAAGCTGCATTTTTCATTGGACCATAATAATGTCTTTATTAGGCGATACTGTCTAACTGTCCATCAGGAAATCCTGCACTCATAAACAGAGAGAAGTTACACCCAACAGTTGAAGACAAATCAGGGAACACTCACATCAAGTTTGTTGGCTGTTAGGAGCGAGATGTTTTGCCGAGTATTACATTATATATATATATATACTGAATGACATATACAACTTACAACTACAGTATTACATTATTGGTACAAATATTACGGGCACAAAGTGTTACAACTTTCCCAAAAAGTGTACATTATCCTGATGCAACATATTCACAGTGAAGGGCTCAAAGTAGTGTACTAAAAGCTTAGGGTGGCGTTTGGGAAGCGATGATGTTATGTTCTACCAATGGCCCGTCAGAATATGGCACACTATTGATCCCTCTTTATCTAATGTCATCTACATTAAATTAAGGAGACACCAACCGGACAAGGAGAGCCAGCCTGCTATCTGAAATAAAACACATTAGCCACCTCTGTATCTATACTTAGACGTCTCTGGGGAAAGCAGTTTCCGAAAGCTGAGAGAATACATGAGAATACATCATTACTGAAATAACAGTGAATGATCAAATGCAATTACAGTCATTTGAATGTAAACTTTGTTGCGCCGTTTTAAAACGTTTGCTTTAATTATTGTAAAACTCAAGGTTCACCGCTTGGTTCACACATACACAAAAAGGTTTGAGTTCATAGTCGTTGACCTTGGCCTCTACTTATAAAACTGGATGTGTAAGGGCCTCTACTTATAATACTGGATGTGTAAGGGCCTCTACTTATAAAACTGGATGTGTAAGGGCCTCTACTTATAAAACTGGATGTGTAAGGGCCTCTACTTATAATACAGGATGTGTAAGGGCCTCTACGTATAATACAGGATGTGTAAGGGCCTCTACTTAGAATACAGGATGTGTAAGGGCCTCTACGTATAATACAGGATGTGTAAGGGCCTCTACTTATAATACTGAATGTGTAAGGGCCTCTACTTATAATACTGGATGTGTAAGGGCCTCTACTTATAATACTGGATGTGTAAGGGCCTCTACTTAGAAAACTGGATGTGTAAGGGCCTCTACTTATAATACTGAATGTGTAAGGGCCTCTACTTATAATACTGGATGTGTAAGGGCCTCTACTTATAATACTGAATGTGTAAGGGCCTCTACTTATAATACTGGATGTGTAAGGGCCTCTACTTATAATACAGGATGTGTAAGGGCCTCTACGTATAATACAGGATGTGTAAGGGCCTCTACTTAGAATACAGGATGTGTAAGGGCCTCTACTTAGAAAACTGGATGTGTAAGGGCCTCTACTTAGAAAACTGGATGTGTAAGGGCCTCGAGTATCACATATGCTCCCACACAAAGAGAAGAAAGAATGGGGGAGAGCAAATTAAAGAGATATGATCTAGAACTAGGCCAGGGTATGGTTAACTAAGACTATAAGTTTAATGCAATAATCCAGGACACTTTAAAACATCAAAACATCCAATACATCCAAAGTATGTTAACATTATTATGGACTTCTACAGGATTTAATGTGAAAATGCTCTGACCTGTGCATTTAATTTAACGTACAAATCGTTCAATTAAAAAACAAACAAGCCTCCATTCGTTGAATGTCCAAATTCCGATGCATTGGAACAGCTGACTCAGACAAGATCTAGGCAGTACATCGTTTTCATAGTGACATCATGCCAAATAAGGGGGGAGTTTAGGTACAATGTGTCATCTTATGGCATTGAATTTGCGATAACTGACCACCCTAAACTGGTAGGATTAATTCAATGAGCCCCAATAAAATAAATGTAGCAATACAACTCAAATCGATTTCCCGGAAATGCTATATAAAGATTCTTTGGTCAAGGATGTATTGTTGGGCAGATTAGACCAATGAGGCTATAGGTAATCTGATACAGACTGCCCCCACTTACCAGCATAAAAACATACACAACTCAAATAGTGAAACAAGAAGCAGCCACCACTGCATCAGCCAGTAACCAAAAGAGACAGTGGAGTGATGTCACTGCATCAGCCAGTAACCAAAAGAGACAGTGGAGTGATGTCACTGCATCAGCCAGTAACCAAAAGAGACAGTGGAGTGATGTCACTGCATCAGCCAGTAACCAAAAGAGACAGTGGAGTGATGTCACTGCATCAGCCAGTAACCAAAAGAGACAGTGGAGTGATGTCACTGCATAAGCCAGTAACCAAAAGAGACAGTGGAGTGATGTCACTGCATCAGCCAGTAACCAAAAGAGACAGTGGAGTGATGTCACTGCATCAGCCAGTAACCAAAAGAGACAGTGGAGTGATGTCACTGCATCAGCCAGTAACCGAAAGAAACAGTGCAGTGATGTCACTGCATCAGCCAGTAACCAAAAGAAACAGTGGAGTGATGTCACTGCATCAGCCAGTAACCAAAAGAAACAGTGGAGTGATGTCACTGCATCAGCCAGTAACCAAAAGAGACAGTGGAGTGATGTCACTGCATCAGCCAGTAACCATGAAGTGATGTCACTGCATCAGCCAGTAACCATGAAGTGATGTCACGGGATCAGCCAGTAACCATGGAGTGATGTCACTGGATCAGCCAGTAACCATGAAGTGATGTCACGGGATCAGCCAGTGACCATGGAGTGATGTTGACCGGTTAGTTTACAGACGTGGTTATTGACCTGGTAACCGTACATTACATCATGTACAGATGCTAACAGGCTCACAGCATTACAGTTAAAGCCCAGAGTCACTCCTGACCACGGTCAGCCCACGGTCAGCTCACGGTCAGCCCACGGTCAGCTCACGCAACCGGAGCCACAAGCCCCAGATTTTCTCCGGTTCAAGAGACCCAATCACAACCTATTAGGGGTGTGTCCTGAAATGCCAATGTTGCTCATCGAAGACCTTCATTGTCCAAACTCCCTGAAGAGTCTCTGTAATAGACATGGGATATAGGCATTAGATATAGGATGCTTTGGGTCTATCAGCTGTTTGAATCAGAAGCCATTAGGATAAAAGGGATGAAGACAGATGAGAGGACAAGAGGAGGTGGAAATGGCATCAGGCTGAATAGATCAAACACAGAATATGGAATATAATATGGATGCGACATTAATGTGTGTATATAAACATTCACTGATGAATAAAAAAATGTTGTCCAGGATAAAATAAAGTTGATCACCTTTTCACAACTGACAAACCACAAACTGGGTGTTGGATGAATGACAGATGCTCACTGATGGATGAGGACTATTCTGTTTGGTCTGATGGATGAGGACTATTCTGTTTGGTCTGATGGATGAGGACTATTCTGTTTGGTCTGATGGATGAGGACTATTCTGTTTGGTCTGATGGATGAGGACTATTCTGTTTGGTCTGATGGATGAGGACTATTCTGTTTGGTCTGGATGGATGAGGACTATTCTGTTTGGTCTGATGGATGAGGACTATTCTGTTTGGTCTGATGGATGAGGACTATTCTGTTTGGTCTGATGGATGAGGACTATTCTGTTTGGTCTGATGGATGAGGACTATTCTGTTTGGTCTGATGGATGAGGACTATTCTGTTTGGTCTGATGGATGAGGACTATTCTGTTTGGTCTGATGGATGAGGACTATTCTGTTTGGTCTGATGGATGAGGACTATTCTGTTTGGTCTGATGGATGAGGACTATTCTGTTTGGTCTGATGGATGAGGACTATTCTGTTTGGTCTGATGGATGAGGACTATTCTGTTTGGTCTGATGGATGAGGACTATTCTGTTTGGTCTGATGGATGAGGACTATTCTGTTTGGTCTGATGGATGAGGACTGATGGATGAGGACTATTCTGTTTGGTCTGATGGATGAGGACTATTCTGTTTGGTCTGATGGATGAGGACTATTCTTGTTTGGTCTGATGGATGAGGACTATTCTGTTTGGTCTGATGGATCTGATGGATGAGGACTATTCTGTTTGGTCTGATGGATGAGGACTATTCTGTTTGGTCTGATGGATGAGGACTATTCTGTTTGGTCTGATGGATGAGGACTATTCTGTTTGGTCTGATGGATGAGGACTATTCTGTTTGGTCTGATGGATGAGGACTATTCTGTTTGGTCTGACTATTCTGTTTGGATGGATGAGGACTATTCTGTTTGGTCTGATGGATGAGGACTATTCTGTTTGGTCTGATGGATGAGGACTATTCTGTTTGGTCTGATGGATGAGGACTATTCTGTTTGGTCTGATGGATGAGGACTATTCTGTTTGGTCTGATGGATGAGGACTATTCTGTTTGGTCTGATGGATGAGGACTATTCTGTTTGGTCTGGATGGATGAGGACTATTCTGTTTGGTCTGATGGATATTCTGTTTGGTCTGATGGATGAGGACTATTCTGTTTGGTCTGATGGATGAGGATTCTGTTTGGTCTGATGGATGAGGACTTCTGTTTGGTCTGATGGATGAGGACTATTCTGTTTGGTCTGATGGATGAGGACTATTCTGTTTGGTCTGATGGATGAGGACTATTCTGTTTGGTCTGATGGATGAGGACTATTCTGTTTGGTCTGATGGATGAGGACTATTCTGTTTGGTCTGATGGATGAGGACTATTCTGTTTGGTCTGATGGATGAGGACTATTCTGTTTGGTCTGATGGATGAGGACTATTCTGTTTGGTCTGAGGGATGAGGACTATTCTGTTTGGTCTGATGGATGAGGACTATTCTGTTTGGTCTGATGGATGAGGACTATTCTGTTTGGTCTGATGGATGAGGACTATTCTGTTTGGTCTGATGGATGAGGACTATTCTGTTTGGTCTGATGGATGAGGACTATTCTGTTTGGTCTGATGGATGAGGACTATTCTGTTTGGTCTGATGGATGAGGACTATTCTGTTTGGTCTGATGGATGAGGACTATTCTGTTTGGTCTGAGGGATGAGGACTATTCTGTTTGGTCTGATGGATGAGGACTATTCTGTTTGGTCTGAGGGATGAGGACTATTCTGTTTGGTCTGATGGATGACTTGGTGTTACATACCACAGGACATATTCATATTAGACATAATGTATTGGCGCCAGATACCACAGGACATATTCATATTAGACATAATGTATTGTGCCGGATACCACAGGACATATTCATATTAGACATAATGTCTAGGTACCAGATACCTCAGGACATATTCATATTCGACATAATGTATTGGCGCCAGATACCACAGGACATATTCATATTAGACATAATGTATTGGCGCCAGATACCACAGGACATATTCATATTAGACATAATGTATTGTGCCGGATACCACAAGACATATTCATATTAGACATAATGTATTGGTACCAGATACCACAGGACATATTCATAATAGACATAATGTCTAGGTACCAGATACCACCGGACATATTCATATTAGACATAATGTCTTTGCTGCCGAATACCACAGGACATATTCATATTAGACATAATGTCTTGGTACCAGATACCACAGGACATATTCATATTATACATAATGTATTGGTGCCAGATACCACAGGACATATTCATAATAGACATAATGTCTAGGTACCAGATACCACAGGACATATTCATATTAGACATAATGTATTGGTACCAGATACCACAGGACATATTCATATTAGACATAATGTCTAGGTACCAGATACCACAGGACATATTCATATTAGACATAATGACTTGGCAACAGATTCCACAGGACATATTCATATTAGACATAATGACTTGGTGCAAGATTCCACAGGACATATTCATATTAGACATAATGACTTGGTACCAGATTCCACAGGACATATTCATATTAGACA
Organism: Dallia pectoralis; assembly: GCA_029465975.1. NCBI lineage: Eukaryota > Metazoa > Chordata > Actinopteri > Esociformes > Umbridae > Dallia > Dallia pectoralis. The sequence continues at coordinate 899,264 of CM055738.1, read as the reverse complement.
TAATGTCTAGGTACCAAGCAGTGGCATCTCATCCAATATTCAAGGAAAACATGAGGTAGTACTGTGCATATGATGTAGTACTGTGCAGATAAGGTAGTACTATGCATATAATGTAGTACTCTGCATATAAGGTAGTACTGTGCAGATAAGGTAGTACTATGCATATAATGCAGTACTATGCATATAAGGTAGTACTGTGCATATGAGGTAGTACTGTGCAGATAAGGTAGTACTATGCATATAATGTAGTACTATGCATATAAGGTAGTACTGTGCATATAAGGTAGTACTGTGCAGATAAGGTAGTACTATGCATATAAGGTAGTAATGTGCATATAAGGTAGTACTGTGCAGATAAGGTAGTACTATGCATATAAGTTAGTACTATGCATAAAAGGTAGTACTGTGCAGATAAGGTAGTACTGTGCATATAAAGTAGTACTGTGCAGATAAGGTAGTACAGTGCAGATAAAGTACCATGCAGATATGGTAGTACTGTGCATATAAGGTAGTACTGTGCAGATATGGTAGTACTGTGCAGATAAGGTAGTACTGTGCAAAGATGGTAGTACTGTGCAGATATGGTAGTACTGTGCAGATACGGTAGTACTATGCATATAAGGTAGTACTGTGCAGATAAGGTAGTACTATGCATATAAGGTAGTACTGTGCATATAAGGTAGTACTGTGCAGATATGGTAGTACTGTGCAGATAATGTAGTACTATGCAGATAAGGTAGTACGGTGCATATAAGGTAGTACTGTGCTTATAAGGTAATACTATGCATATAAGGTAGTACTGTGCAGATATGGTAGTACTGTGCAGATAAGGTAGTACTGTGCAGATATGGTAGTACTGTGATTATAAGGTAGTACTGTGAATATAAGGTAGTACTATGCATATAAGGTAGTACTATGCATATAAGGTAGTACTGTGCATATAAGGTAGTACTGTGCAGATAAGGTAGTACTGTGATTATAAGGTAGTACTGTGAATATAAGGTAGTACAGTGCAGATACGGTAGTACTGTGAATATAAGGTAGTACTGTGAATATAAGGTAGTACTATGCAGATATGGTAGTACTGTGCATTTAAGGTAGTTGTTGCCATGGTGAAGCCCCTAGCCTCTCTAAGCCCATAATAACCTTCCTGAACTCTCTGTTTTGTTCACTGCCCATGTTAGTCACAATAGTGATGGTTTCTTTACACTGACTCTCACTCTACACAGGTGTGTTTTCTATTTAACATGACACCATCAGCTTGGACAGCACCACCCCATGTGACTGAGTTCTACACCTATACAGCACCACCTCCATGTGACTGAGTTCTACACCTATACAGCACCACCCCCATGTGCCTGAGTTCTACACCTATACAGCACCACCCCATGTGCCTGAGTTCTACACCTATACAGCACCACCCCATGTGCCTGAGTTCTACACCTATACAGCACCACCCCCATGTGCCTGAGTTCTACATCTATACAGCACCACCCCCATGTGCCTGAGTTCTACACCTATACAGCACCACCCCCATGTGACTGAGTTCTACACCTATACAGCACCACCCCCATGTGACTGAGTTCTACACCTATACAGCACCACCCCCATGTGACTGAGTTCTACACCTATACAGCACCACCCCCATGTGACTGAGTTCTACACCTATACAGCACCACCCCCATGTGCCTGAGTTCTACACCTATACAGCACCACCCCCATGTGCCTGAGTTCTACACCTATACAGCACCACCCCATGTGCCTGAGTTCTACACCTATACAGCACCACCCCCATGTGACTGAGTTCTACACCTATACAGCACCACCCCCATGTGCCTGAGTTCTACACCTATACAGCACCACCCCATGTGCCTGAGTTCTACACCTATACAGCACCACCCCCATGTGACTGAGTTCTACACCTATACAGCACCACCCCCATGTGACTGAGTTCTACACCTATACAGCACCACCCCCATGTGACTGAGTTCTACACCTATACAGCACCACCCCCATGTGCCTGAGTTCTACATCTATACAGCACCACCCCCATGTGCCTGAGTTCTACACCTATACAGCACCACCCCATGTGCCTGAGTTCTACACCTATACAGCACCACCCCCATGTGACTGAGTTCTACATCTATACAGCACCACCCCCATGTGCCTGAGTTCTACATCTATACAGCACCACCCCCATGTGCCTGAGTTCTACACCTATACAGCACCACCCCCATGTGCCTGAGTTCTACACCTATACAGCACCACCCCATGTGACTGAGTTCTACACCTATACAGCACCACCCCATGTGACTGAGTTCTACACCTATACAGCACCACCCCCATGTGCCTGAGTTCTACATCTATACAGCACCACCCCATGTGACTGAGTTCTACACCTACACAGCACCACCCCATGTGACTGAGTTCTACACCTATACAGCACCACCCCCATGTGCCTGAGTTCTACACCTATACAGCACCACCCCCATGTGCCTGAGTTCTACATCTATACAGCACCACCCCCATGTGCCTGAGTTCTACATCTATACAGCACCACCCCATGTGCCTGAGTTCTACACCTATACAGCACCACCCCATGTGACTGAGTTCTACACCTATACAGCACCACCCCCATGTGCCTGAGTTCTACATCTATACAGCACCACCCCCATGTGCCTGAGTTCTACACCTATACAGCACCACCCCATGTGACTGAGTTCTACACCTATACAGCACCACCCCCATGTGACTGAGTTCTACACCTATACAGCACCACCCCCATGTGACTGAGTTCTACATCTATACAGCACCACCCCATGTGACTGAGTTCTACACCTATACAGCACCACCCCCATGTGACTGAGTTCTACACCTATCTTTACAGCACCACCCCCATGTGCCTGAGTTCTACACCTATACAGCACCACCCCCATGTGACTGAGTTCTACACCTATACAGCACCACCCCCATGTGACTGAGTTCTACACCTATCTTTACAGCACCACCCCCATGTGACTGAGTTCTACACCTATACAGCACCACCCCCATGTGCCTGAGTTCTACATCTATACAGCACCACCCCCATGTGACTGAGTTCTACACCTATACAGCACCACCCCATGTGCCTGAGTTCTACACCTATACAGCACCACCCCCATGTGCCTGAGTTCTACATCTATACAGCACCACCCCATGTGCCTGAGTTCTACACCTATACAGCACCACCCCCATGTGACTGAGTTCTACACCTATACAGCACCACCCCCATGTGACTGAGTTCTACACCTATACAGCACCACCCCCATGTGACTGAGTTCTACACCTATACAGCACCACCCCCATGTGACTGAGTTCTACACCTATACAGCACCACCCCCATGTGCCTGAGTTCTACACCTACCTATACAGCACCACCCCCATGTGACTGAGTTCTACATCTATACAGCACCACCCCCATGTGCCTGAGTTCTACACCTATACAGCACCACCCCCATGTGACTGAGTTCTACATCTATACAGCACCACCCCCATGTGCCTGAGTTCTACACCTATACAGCACCACCCCCATGTGCCTGAGTTCTACACCTATACAGCACCACCCCATGTGACTGAGTTCTACACCTATACAGCACCACCCCCATGTGACTGAGTTCTACACCTATCTATACAGCACCACCCCCATGTGACTGAGTTCTACACCTATACAGCACCACCCCCATGTGACTGAGTTCTACACCTATCTATACAGCACCACCCCATATTTTTCCCGTCTTTACCCCAGCTGTGGTAGGTGGTACTACTGTTAATACCCGACTGTATTCAGGACCCAGCAGTAAAGTTAAACCATGTGAATGTCACATGACAGTGAGCTGTTTTGGTGGGTGGGAGAGGAAGGTACGTCTGATGTTGTTTGGTTAACTGAGCCATATATCCAGCGACTATAGATGACACATTATAACTTCTGTTAAACCATTTCAGTAATAGAAACTCAACCAGGTAAATGACCAGGTTAAACTGTATTTAAACCCCTCATCTGGAAACAATGGATGTGAATACTATTTTCCTTCTGTTCTTTACCTGTTTTACTGGGAATATAAAGTCGGTAAGTTTCCTATGAATTTATTATAACTCTACTAACTGTATGTCTTCCGGCAGATGCAAGATAACACAAATAACTGTTTTTTCCTGTTAACAAATAGTCTTCAGTTTCTCCATAATACAGTGTGCTGAACATAGAGTGGTCCCTTTTCTAAATGTTCTGGTTTTGTTTTTCAGGTTATGCGCTAGATAGAGTTCATTAAACCTTTAGTTAAATAAAATAGTACTATACTACACCAAGTTGCAGGTCAGGAGCTTATTCTTTATAATAATATATCTGCCATATGGTATTTCACAGGTTTCCGGGACACGTTCCTTCTCCATTGACTACGAGAACAACTGCTTTCTGAAAGATGGGAAACCCTTCCAGTACATCTCAGGGAGTATTCACTATTCCCGTGTCCCACAGTACTACTGGAAAGATAGGCTGCTGAAAATGTACATGACTGGACTGAATGCTGTTCAGATGTAGGTTAAACCTCTATTCAGATGTAGGTTAAACCTCTATTCAGATGTTGGTTAAACCTCTATTCAGATGTAGGTTAAACCTCTATTCAGATGTTGGTTAAACCTCTATTCAGATGTACGTTAAACCTCTATTCAGATGTAGGTTAAACCTCTATTCAGATGTTGGTTAAACCTCTATTCAGATGTAGGTTAAACCTCTATTCAGATGTAGGTTAAACCTCTATACAGATGTAGGTTAAACCTCTACAGATGTAGGTTAAACCTCTATTCAGATGTAGGTTAAACCTCTATACAGATGTAGGTTAAACCTCTATTCAGATGTTGGTTAAACCTCTATTCAGATGTAGGTTAAACCTCTATTCAGGTGTAGGTTAAACCTCTGTACAGATGTAGGTTAAACCTCTATACAGATGTAGGTTAAACCTCTACAGATGTAGGTTAAACCTCTATTCAGATGTAGGTTAAACCTCTATTCAGATGTAGGTTAAACTTCTATACAGATGTAGGTTAAACCTCTATACAGATGTAGGTTAAACCTCTATTCAGATGTAGGTTAAACCTCTATTCAGATGTAGGTTAAACCTCTATTCAGATGTAGGTTAAACCTCTATACAGATGTAGGTTAAACCTCTATACAGATGTAGGTTAAACCTCTATTCAGATGTAGGTTAAACCTCTATTCAGATGTAGGTTAAACCTCTATTCAGATGTAGGTTAAACCTCTACTGATGTAGGTTAAACCTCTATTCAGATGTTGGTTAAACCTCTATTCAGATGTAGGTTAAACCTCTATTCAGGTGTAGGTTAAACCTCTGTACAGATGTTGGTTAAACCTCTATTCAGATGTTGGTTAAACCTCTATACAGATGTAGGTTAAACCTCTATTCAGATGTTGGTTAAACCTCTATTCAGATGTAGGTTAAACCTCTATTCAGATGTAGGTTAAACCTCTATACAGATGTAGGTTAAACCTCTACAGATGTAGGTTAAACCTCTATTCAGATGTAGGTTAAACCTCTATACAGATGTAGGTTAAACCTCTATTCAGATGTTGGTTAAACCTCTATTCAGATGTAGGTTAAACCTCTATTCAGGTGTAGGTTAAACCTCTGTACAGATGTAGGTTAAACCTCTATACAGATGTAGGTTAAACCTCTACAGATGTAGGTTAAACCTCTATTCAGATGTAGGTTAAACCTCTATTCAGATGTAGGTTAAACTTCTATTCAGATGTAGGTTAAACCTCTATACAGATGTAGGTTAAACCTCTATACAGATGTAGGTTAAACCTCTATTCAGATGTAGGTTAAACCTCTATTCAGATGTAGGTTAAACCTCTATTCAGATGTAGGTTAAACCTCTATACAAGTGTAGGTTAAACCTCTATACAGATGTAGGTTAAACCTCTACAGATGTAGGTTAAACCTCTATTCAGATGTAGGTTAAACCTCTATTCAGATGTAGGTTAAACCTCTATACAGATGTAGGTTAAACCTCTACAGATGTAGGTTAAACCTCTATTCAGATGTAGGTTAAACCTCTATTCAGATGTAGGTTAAACCTCTATTCAGATGTAGGTTAAACTTCTATACAGATGTAGGTTAAACCTCTATTCAGATGTAGGTTAAACCTCTATTCAGATGTAGGTTAAACCTCTATTCAGATGTAGGTTAAACCTCTATACAGATGTAGGTTAAACCTCTATTCAGATGTAGGTTAAACCTCTATACAGATGTAGGTTAAACCTCTACAGATGTAGGTTAAACCTCTATTCAGATGTAGGTTAAACCTCTATACAGATGTAGGTTAAACCTCTATTCAGATGTAGGTTAAACCTCTATTCAGATGTAGGTTAAACGTCTATTCAGATGTAGGTTAAACTCTATACAGATGTAGGTTAAACCTCTATTCAGATGTAGGTTAAACTCTATTCAGATGTAGGTTAAACCTCTATACAGATGTAGGTTAAACTCTATTCAGATGTAGGTTAAACCTCTATTCAGATGTAGGTTAAACCTCTATTCAGATGTAGGTTAAAACCTCTATTCAGAGAGATGTAGGTTAAACTCTATTCTATACAGATGTAGGTTAAACCTCTATACAGATGTAGGTTAAACCTCTATTCAGATGTAGGTTAAACCTCTATTACAGATGTAGGTTAAACCTCTAATTCAGATGTAGGTTAAACCTCTATTCAGATGTAGGTTAAACCTCTATACAGATGTAGGTTAAACCTCTATTCAGAAGGTTAAACCTCTATTCAGATGTAGGTTAAACTCTATTCAGATGTAGGTTAAACTCTATACAGATGTAGGTTAAACCTCTATTCAGATGTAGGTTAAACCTCTATACAGATGTAGGTTAAACCTCTATTCAGATGTAGGTTAAACCTCTATTCAGATGTAGGTTAAACCTCTATCAGATGTAGGTTAAACCTCTATACAGATGTAGGTTAAACCTCTATTCAGATGTAGGTTAAACCTCTATTCAGATGTAGGTTAAACCTCTGTACAGATGTAGGTTAAACTCTATACAGATGTAGGTTAAACCTCTATACAGATGTAGGTTAAACCTCTATTCAGATGTAGGTTAAACCTCTATTCAGATGTAGGTTAAACTCTATTCAGATGTAGGTTAAACTCTATCAGATGTAGGTTAAACCTCTCAGATGTAGGTTAAACCTCTATTCAGATGTAGGTTAAACCTCTATTCAGTTAAAATGTACAGAGTTAAACCTCTATTCAGATGTAGGTTAAACCTCTATTCTAAACCTCTATACAGATGTTAAACCTCTATTCAGAGGTTAAACTATACTCTATTCAGATGTAGGTTAAACCTCTATACAGATATTCAGTAGGTTAAACCTCTTCAGATGTAGGTTAAACCTCTATTCAGATGTAGGTTAAACCTCTTTGTACAGATGTAGGTTAAACCTCTATACAGATGTAGGTTAAACCTCTATACAGATGTAGGTTAAACCTCTATACAGATGTAGGTTAAACCTCAGATGTAGGTTAAACCTCTATTCAGATGTACAGATGTAGGTTAAACCTCTATACAGGTTAAACCTCTATTCAGATGTAGGTTAAACCTCTATTCAGATGTAGGTTAAACTCTATACAGATGTAGGTTAAACCTCTATTCAGATGTAGGTTAAACTCTATACAGATGTAGGTTAAACCTCTATTCAGATGTAGGTTAAACTCTATTCAGATGTAGGTTAAACCTCTATTCAGATGTAGGTTAAACCTCTATTCAGATGTAGGTTAAACCTCTATACAGATGTAGGTTAAACCTCTATACAGATGTAGGTTAAACCTCTATTCAGATGTAGGTTAAACCTCTATACAGATGTAGGTTAAACCTCTATACAGATGTAGGTTAAACCTCTATACAGATGTAGGTTAAACCTCTATACAGATGTAGGTTAAACTCTATACAGATGTAGGTTAAACCTCTATACAGATGTAGGTTAAACCTCTATTCAGATGTAGGTTAAACCTCTATTCAGATGTAGGTTAAACCTCTATACAGATGTAGGTTAAACCTCTATTCAGATGTAGGTTAACCCTCTATTCAGATGTAGGTTAAACCTCTATTCAGATGTAGGTTAAACCTCTATACAGATGTAGGTTAAACCTCTATTCAGATGTAGGTTAAACCTCTATACAGATGTAGGTTAAACCTCTATTCAGATGTACGTTAAACCTCTATTCAGATGTAGGTTAAACCTCTATACAGATGTAGGTTAAACCTCTATACAGATGTAGGTTAAACCTCTATAGAGACGTAGGTTAAACCTCTATACAGATGTAGGTTAAACCTCTATACAGATGCAGGTTAAACCTCTATACAGATGTAGGTTAAACCTCTATTCAGTACAGATTTCATGCTATATATGTAGTGATACTTGACCTGCTCTTATCTCTTAACAGATATGTTCCCTGGAACTTTCACGAGGAAAAGCAGGGTGTTTATAACTTCTCTGGGGATCGAGACCTTGAGCACTTCCTAGATCTAGCCAATCAGACAGGACTGTTGGTGATCCTACGTCCTGGACCCTACATCTGTGCGGAGTGGGAGATGGTGAGGACCCGTTACTAAGGCTTCAGCATTTATAGGCTCTTTAGAAACACTTAAACAGGTATCATTGTGTCAGAGGAGCTGATGAGAGGACACCAAGTTATTAATAAGAGACTGAGGTCTGAGGAGACTGGCTGAGGTAAAGTTGTGATAGGAGACTGACTGAGGTAAATGTCTGATAGGAGACTGACTGAGGTAACGGTATGATAGGAGACTGACTGAGGTAAAGGTGTGATAGGAGACTGACTGAGGTAAAGGTCTGATAGGAGACTGACTGGGGTAAAGGTTTGATAGGAGACTGACTGAGGTAAAGGTTTGATAGAAGACTGACTGAGGTAAAGGTCTGATAGGAGACTAACTGAGGTAAAGGTTTGATAGGAGACTGACTGAGGTAAAAGTCTGGTAGGAGACTGACTGGGGTAAAGGTTTGATAGGAGACTGACTGAGGTAAAGGTTTGATAGAAGACTGACTGAGGTAAAGGTCTGATAGGAGACTAACTGAGGTAAAGGTTTGATAGGAGACTGACTGAGGTAAAAGTCTGGTAGGAGACTGACTGAGGTAAAGGTGTGATAGGAGACTGACTGAGGTAAACGTCTGGTAGGAGACTGACTGAGGTAAAGGTTTGATAGGAGACTGACTGAGGTAAAAGTCTGGTAGGAGACTGACTGAGGTAAAGGTTTGATAGGAGACTGACTGAGGTAAAAGTCTGGTAGGAGACTGACTGAGGTAAAGGTTTGATAGGAGACTGACTGAGGTAAATGTCTGGTCTTGATGTGCCTTCCCTTTTGCCTAAATATTTTTTCTGTTTATTTCAGGGAGGTTTGCCGGCTTGGTTACTCCAGAAGCCATACATTGTACTTCGCTCAGCTGATACAGGTACAATTTTACCTTTCAATGTTTTCTCTCTGTCTGTTTCCCATACCAGTGATTGGTGTGTACTAGGTTTGTACCAGTGATTGGTGTGTACCAGGTTTGTACCAGTGATTGGTGTGCACCAGGTGTGTACCAGGTGTGTACCAGTGATTGGTGTGTACCAGTGATTGGTGTGTATTAGTGTACCAGGTGTGTATTAGTGATTGGTGTGTACCAGGTGTGTATTTGTGATTGGTGTGTATTAGTGTACCAGGTGTGTACCAGTGATTGGTGTGTACCAGTGATTGGTGTGTATTAGTGTACCAGGTGTGTATTAGTGATTGGTGTGTATTAGTGTACCAGGTGTGTACCAGTGATTGGTGTGTACCAGTGATTGGTGTGTATTAGTGTACCAGGTGTGTATTAGTGATTGGTGTGTATTAGTGTACCAGGTGTGTACCAGTGATTGGTGTGTTCTCTGTTTCCAGACTACCTGGAGGCAGTAAACACCTGGATGGCTGTTCTGTTGCCAAAGATGAGGAAATGGCTCTATACGAACGGAGGCAACATCATTAGTGTCCAGGTACAGAACTGGCTTCATGATGGTTACATGTGCATTTATTAATCAGTAACCCCCATCCAGGTGGAGAACGAATATGGCAGCTATTATGCATATAAACCTCCATCCAGGTGGAGAACGAATACGGCAGCTATTATGCATATAAACCTCCATCCAGGTGGAGAACGAGTACAGCAGCTATTATGCATATTAACCTCCATCCAGGTGGAGAACGAATACGGCAGCTATTATGCATATTAACCTCCATCCAGGTGGAGAACGAGTACAGCAGCTATTATGCATATTAACCTCCATCCAGGTGGAGAACGAATACGGCAGCTATTATGCATATTAACCTCCATCCAGGTGGAGAACGAATACGGCAGCTATTATGCATGTGACTACAACTACATGCGCCACCTGAGGACCCTGTTCCAGTACTTTTTGGGGGAAAATACGGTTCTATTCACAACCGACGGGAACACAGACAAGGAGATGACCTGTGGAACCCTGGAGGGAATGTATGCCACTATAGACTTTGGGACAGGTGAGAGGTCAACCCTGTGATATATAGAGGTCAACCCTGTGATTTATAGATGTCAAACATGTGATTTATAGAGGTCAACCCTGTGATTTATAGATGTCAAACATGTGATTTATAGAGGTCAACCCTGTGATTTATAGATGTCAAACATGTGATTTATAGAGGTCAACCCTGTGATTTATAGATGTCAAACATGTGATTTATAGATGTCAACCCTGTGATTTATAGAGGTCCACCTTGTGATTTATAGAGGTCAACCCTGTGATTTATAGAGGTCAACCCTGTGATTTATAGAGGTCCACCCTGTGATTTGTAGAGGTCAACCCTGTGATTTATAGAGGTCAACCCTGTGATTTATAGAGGTCCACCTTGTGATTTATAGAGGTCAACCCTGTGATTTATAGAGGTCCACCTTGTGATTTATAGAGGTCCACCCTGTGATTTATAGAGGTCCACCTTGTGATTTATAGAGGTCAACCCTGTGATTTATAGAGGTCCACCTTGTGATTTATAGAGGTCCACCCTGTGATTTATAGAGGTTGACCCTGTGATTTATAGAGGTCCACCCTGTGATTTATTTAGGTCCACCTTGTGATTTATAGAGGTCCACCCTGTGATTTATAGAGGTCGACCCTGTGATTTGTAGAGGTCAAACATGTGATTCATAGAGATTAACTGTGATTGTTCGGTCATGTGAACACAACGTAGTTTGTTCTACTTGTGTTATCTCCATTCAGACACCAACATCTCCCAAGGGTTCAGTCGGCAGAGAAGATTTGAACCGAGAGGTCCTCTGGTAAATAAATCATTTCTAACAACTATTTCATACAGTGGATCATATATGACCCAGAGGCTCTAATTTCATACAGTGGATCATATATGACCCAGAAGCTCTAATTTCATACAGTGGATCATATATTACCCAGAAGCTCTAATTTCATACAGCGGATCATATATTACCCAGAAGGTCTAATTTCATACAGTGGATCATATATGACCCAGAAGCTCTAATTTCATACAGCGGATCATATATTACCCAGAAGCTCTAATTTCATACAGTGGATCATATATTACCCAGAAGCTCTAATTTCATACAGCGGATCATATATTACCCAGAAGCTCTAATTTCATACAGTGGATCATATATGACCCAGAAGCTCTAATTTCATTCAGTGGATCATATATGACACAGAAACACTCATTTCATACAGTGGATCATATATGACACAGAAACACTCATTTCTTACAGTGGATCATATATGACCACACTGAACAGCTGTGTGTGTTCCAGGTGAACTCTGAGTTCTACACAGGGTGGCTGGACCACTGGGGCGACCAGCATGCGGAGGTGGACAGCCAGAAGATCAGCACCATGCTGGCAGAGATGCTCTCCATGAAGGCCAACGTCAACATGTAAGTCCCACGTGTCATGGAGCAGGTAGCCAGGTTTCAGTGAATTTACATATGATGGCAGATATTACATATGACTGCAGATATTACTTATGACAGCAAATATTACATATGACTGCAGATATTACATATGATGGCAGATATTACATATGACTGCAGATATTACATATGACTGTAGATATTACATATGACAGCAAATATTACATATGACTGTAGATATTACATATGACAGTAGATATTACATATGACAGCAAATATTACATATGACTGTAGATATTATATATGACAGTAGATATTACATATGACGGCAGATATTACATATGACGGCAGATATTACATATGATGGCAGATATTACATATGACTGCAGATATTACATATGACGGCAAATATTACATATGACTGCAGATACTACATATGACGGCAAATATTACATATGACTGCAGATACTACATATGACGGCAGATATTATATATGACAGTAGATATTACATATGACGGTAGATATTAAATATGACTGCAGATACTACATATGACGGCAGATATTATATATGACAGTAGATATTACATATGACGGTAGATATTAAATATGACGGCAGATATTACATATGAGAGTAGTTATTACATATGACGGCAGATACTACATATGACGCCAGATATTACATATGACGGCAGATATTATATATGACAGTAGATATTACATATGACGGTAGATATTACATATGACAGTAGATATTACATATGACGGCAGATATAACATATGACTGCAGATACTACATATGACGGCAGATACTACATATGACGGCAGCTATTACATATGATGGCAGATATTATATATGACAGTAGATATTACATATGATGCCAGATATTACATATGACGGCAGATATTATATATGACAGTAGATATTACATATGACGGTAGATATTACATATGAAGGCAGATATTACATATGACGGCAGATACTACATATGAAGGCAGATATTACATATGACAGTAGATATTACATATGACGGTAGATATTACATATGACGGCAGATACTACATATGACGCCAGATATTACATTTGACGGCAGATATTACATATGACGGCAGATATTACATATGACGGCAAATATTACATATGACGGCAGATATTACATACGACGGCAGATATTACATATGACGGCAGATATTATATATGACAGTAGATATTACATATGACGCCAGATATTACATATGACGCCAGATATTACATATGATTACAGACAGATTACATATGACGTTATATGACTACAGACATATTACATATGACTACAGACAGATTACATATGACGTCATATGACTACAGACAGATTACATATGACGTCATATGACTACATACAGATTACATATGACGTCATATGACTACATACAGATTACATATGACATCATATGACTACATACAGATTACATATGACATCATATGACTACATACAGATTACATATGACATCATATGACTACATACAGATTACATATGACATCATATGACTACATACAGATTACATATGACGTCATATGACTACAGACAGATTACATATGACGTCATATGACTACATACAGATTACATATGACGTCATATGACTACATACAGATTACATATGACATCATATGACTACATACAGATTACATATGACATCATATGACTACAGGCACTGGGGGAAGAGTAGGTTGATTACATGCAGTAGTAAGTATTGTTGAAAGCATGATGATGTCATCTTTCACATAATGTGAAGCCATTTTCGTCTCTGTTCTTCTTGCAGGTACATGTTTGAAGGAGGGACTAACTTTGGCTACTGGAATGGTTGGTTATGAGATATGTCAGTCCTTCTGGTTTAGCACATCTGGTATGGCAGTAATTAACAGTGTGTCCCTTATAGGTGCAGACCATGATAACAGGTACAGATCAGTAGTAACCAGCTATGACTACAACGCCCCTCTGTCTGAAGCAGGGGACCCCACAGAGAAACTACTGAACATTCAGGACACAATCCGTAAGGTACAACTTATACTCCAGAGCGTTCATACTCCATAGTGTTTATACTCCATAGTGTTTATACTCCATAGCGTTTATACTCCATAGTGTTTATACTCCATAGCGTTTATACTCCAGAGCGTTCATACTCCATAGTGTTTATACTCCATAGTGTTTATACTCCATAGCGTTTATACTCCATAGTGTTTATACTCCATAGTGTTTATACTCCATAGTGTTTATACTCCATAGTGTTTATACTCCATAGCGTTTATACTCCATAGTGTTTATACTCCATAGTGTTTATATTCCAGAGTGTTTATACTCCAGAGCGTTCATACTCCAGAGTGTTTATACTCCATAGTGTTTATACTCCATAGTGTTTATATTCCATAGTGTTTATACTCCAGAGCGTTCATACTCCAGAGTGTTATACTACTCCATAGTGTTTATACTCCATAGCGTTTATACTCCATAGTGTTTATACTCCATAGTGTTTATATTCCAGAGTGTTTATACTCCAGAGCGTTCATACTCCAGAGTGTTTATACTCCATAGTGTTTATACTCCATAGCGTTTATACTCCATAGTGTTTATACTCCATAGTGTTTATACTCCATAGTGTTTATACTCCAGAGTGTTTATACTCCAGAGCGTTCATACTCCAGAGTGTTTATACTCCATAGTGTTTATACTCCATAGCGTTTATACTCCATAGTGTTTATACTCCATAGTGTTTATACTCCATAGTGTTTATACTCCAGAGTGTTCATACTCCAGAGCGTTCATACTCCATAGTGTTCATACTCCAGAGCGTTCATACTCCATAGTGTTTATACTCAAGAGCGTTCATACTCCAGAGCGTTGATACTCCATAGTGTTTATACTCCAGAGCGTTCATACTCCAGAGCGTTCATACTCCATAGTGTTTATACTCCAGAGCGTTCATACTCCAGAGCGTTCATACTCCATAGTGTTTATACTCCAGAGCGTTCATACTCCAGAGCGTTCATACTCCATAGTGTTTATACTCCAGAGCGTTCATACTCCAGAGCGTTCATACTCCAGAGCGTTCATACTCCATAGTGTTTATACTCCAGAGCGTTCATACTCCAGAGCGTTCATACTCCATAGTGTTTATACTCCATAGTGTTTATACTCCAGAGCGTTCATACTCCATAGTGTTTATACTCCATAGTGTTTATACTCCAGAGCGTTCATACTCCAGAGCGTTCATACTCCATAGTGTTTATACTCCAGAGCGTTCATACTCCAGAGCGTTCATACTCCATAGTGTTTATACTCCAGAGCGTTCATACTGCAGAGCGTTTATACTCCAGAGGGTTTATACTCCATATTGTTTATACTCCAGAGTGTTTATACTCCAGAGCGTTCACGCACCAGAGCGTTTATACTCCATAGGGTTTACACTCCAGAGCGTTCATACTCCAGAGTGTTTATACTCCAGAGCGTTTATACTCCAGAGCGTTTATACTCCAGAGCGTTTATAATCCATAACGTATATACTAAATAGTGTTTATTCTCCATAGTATTTATACTCCAGAGCGTCTATACTCCAGAGCGTATACATTACAGGACACATTACTACACACTTAACATAATTGCAATCAGATGAAGTACATGGCACAGTACATTCAGGATGTATTATCTCTTCCAGTTCAGAGATATCCCAGAGGGTCCAATGCCTCCTCCCTTACCCAAGATGGCCTACGGTTTGGTGACCCTGTCCATGGTAGGACCTCATGGTTACACACTTAACATAAATGCTATCAGATTAGCTCATGGTTACACACTTAATGTAAATGCTATCAGATTAGCTCATGGCTACACATTTAATGTAAATTCTATCATATTAGCACATGGTAACACACTTAATGTAAATTCTATCAGATTAGCTCATGGTTACACACTTAATGTAAAAGCTATCAGATTAGCTCATGGCTACACATTTAATGTAAATGCTATCAGATTAGCTCATGGCTACACATTTAATGTAAATGCTATCATATTAGCACATGGTAACACACTTAACATAAATGCTATCAGATTAGCTCATGGCTACACACTTAATGTATATGCTATCAGATTAGCTCATGGTTACACACTTAATGTATATGCTATCAGATTAGCTCATGGTTACACACTTAATGTATATGCTATCATATTAGCTCATGGTTACACACTTAATGTAAATGCTATCAGATTAGCTCATGGTTACACACTTAATGTAAATGCTATCAGATTAGCTCATGGTTACACACTTAATGTAAATGCTATCATATTAGCACATGGTAACACACTTAACATAAATGCTATCAGATTAGCTCATGGTTACACACTTAATGTAAATTCTATCAGATTAGCTCATGGTTACACACTTAACATGAATTCTATCAGATTAGCACATGGTTACACACTTAACGTAAATGCTATCAGATTAGCTCATGGCTACACACTTAATGTATATGCTATCAGATTAGCTCATGGTTACACACTTAATGTATATGCTATCAGATTAGCTCATGGTTACACACTTAATGTATATGCTATCATATTAGCTCATGGTTACACACTTAATGTAAATGCTATCAGATTAGCTCATGGTTACACACTTAATGTAAATGCTATCAGATTAGCTCATGGTTACACACTTAATGCAAATGCTATCAGATTAGCTCATGGTTACACACTTAACATGAATTCTATCAGATTAGCTCATGGCTACATATTTAATGTAAATGCTATCATATTAGCACATGGTAACACACTTAACATAAATGCTATCAGATTAGCTCATGGTTACACACTTAATGTAAATTCTATCAGATTAGCTCATGGTTACACACTTAACATGAATTCTATCAGATTAGCACATGGTTACACACTTAATGTAAATGCTATCAGATTAGCTCATGGTTACACACTTAACATGAATTCTATCAGATTAGCTCATGGCTGCATATTTAATGTAAATGCTATCATATTAGCACATGGTAACACACTTAACATAAATGCTATCAGATTAGCTCATGGCTACACACTTAATGTATATGCTATCAGATTAGCTCATGGTTACACACTTAACATGAATTCTATCAGATTAGCACATGGTTACACACTTAATGTAAATGCTATCAGATTAGCTCATGGTTACACACTTAACATGAATTCTATCAGATTAGCTCATGGCTACATATTTAATGTAAATGCTATCATATTAGCACATGGTAACACACTTAACATAAATGCTATCAGATTAGCTCATGGCTACACACTTAATGTATATGCTATCAGATTAGCTCATGGTTACACACTTAATGTATATGCTATCAGATTAGCTCATGGTTACACACTTAATGTATATGCTATCATATTAGCTCATGGTTACACACTTAATGTATATGCTATCATATTAGCTCATGGTTACACACTTAATGTAAATGCTATCATATTAGCACATGGTAACACACTTAACATAAATGCTATCAGATTAGCTCATGGTTACACACTTAATGTAAATTCTATCAGATTAGCTCATGGTTACACACTTAACATGAATTCTATCAGATTAGCACATGGTTACACACTTAACGTAAATGCTATCAGATTAGCTCATGGCTACACACTTAATGTATATGCTATCAGATTAGCTCATGGTTACACACTTAATGTATATGCTATCAGATTAGCTCATGGTTACACACTTAATGTATATGCTATCATATTAGCTCATGGTTACACACTTAATGTAAATGCTATCAGATTAGCTCATGGTTACACACTTAATGTAAATGCTATCAGATTAGCTCATGGTTACACACTTAATGCAAATGCTATCAGATTAGCTCATGGTTACACACTTAACATGAATTCTATCAGATTAGCTCATGGCTACATATTTAATGTAAATGCTATCATATTAGCACATGGTAACACACTTAACATAAATGCTATCAGATTAGCTCATGGCTACACACTTAATGTATATGCTATCAGATTAGCTCATGGTTACACACTTAATGTATATGCTATCAGATTAGCTCATGGTTACACACTTAATGTATATGCTATCATATTAGCTCATGGTTACACACTTAATGTAAATGCTATCATATTAGCACATGGTAACACACTTAACATAAATGCTATCAGATTAGCTCATGGTTACACACTTAATGTAAATTCTATCAGATTAGCTCATGGTTACACACTTAACATGAATTCAATCAGATTAGCACATGGTTACACACTTAACGTAAATGCTATCAGATTAGCTCATGGTTACACACTTAATGTAAATTCTATCAGATTAGCTCATGGTTACACACTTAATGTAAATGCTATCAGATTAGCTCATGGCTACACATTTAATGTAAATGCTATTAGATTCGCTCATGGTTACACACTTAATGTAAATTCTATCAGATTAGCTCATGGTTACACACTTAACATGAATTATATCAGATTAGCTCATGGCTACACATTTAATGTAAATGCTATCATATTATCACATGGTAACACACTTAATGTATATGCTATCAGATTAGCTCATGGTTACACACTTAATGTATTTGCTATCATATTAGCTCATGGTTACACACTTAATGTAAATGCTATCAGATTAGCTCATGGTTACACACTTAATGTAAATGCTATCAGATTAGCTCATGGTTACACACTTAATGTAAATGCTATCAGATTAGCTCATGGTTACACACTTAACATGAATTCTATCAGATTAGCTCATGGCTACATATTTAATGTAAATGCTATCATATTAGCACATGGTAACACACTTAACATAAATGCTATCAGATTAGCTCATGGCTACACACTTAATGTATATGCTATCAGATTAGCTCATGGTTACACACTTAATGTATATGCTATCAGATTAGCTCATGGTTACACACTTAATGTATATGCTATCATATTAGCTCATGGTTACACACTTAATGTAAATGCTATCATATTAGCACATGGTAACACACTTAACATAAATGCTATCAGATTAGCTCATGGTTACACACTTAATGTAAATTATATCAGATTAGCTCATGGTTACACACTTAACATGAATTCTATCAGATTAGCACATGGTTACACACTTAACGTAAATGCTATCAGATTAGCTCATGGTTACACACTTAATGTAAAAGCTATCAGATTAGCTCATGGCTACACATTTAATGTAAATGCTATCAGATTAGCTCATGGTTACACACTTAATGTAAATTCTATCAGATTAGCTCATGGTTACACACTTAACATGAACTCTATCAGATTAGCTCATGGCTACACATTTAATGTAAATGCTATCATATTAGCACATGGTAACACACTTAACATAAATGCTATCAGATTAGCTCATGGCTACACACTTAATGTATATGCTATCAGATTAGCTCATGGTTACACACTTAATGTATATGCTATCATATTAGCTCATGGTTACACACTTAATGTAAATGCTATCATATTAGCTCATGGTTACACACTTAACATGAATTCTATCAGATTAGCACATGGTTACACACTTAACATGAATGCTATCAGATTTGCTCATGGTTACACACAATGTAAATGCTATCAGATTAGCTCATGGTTACAAACTCTGATTGATTAATCTTCTCTGGTTCTGTAGGTGGGGGATATCAGCAGCCTGTTGGATGAACTGTCCCCTCAGGGTCCTGTCAAATCTCACTATCCTCTGTCCTTTGAAGAGATGAAACAGGTAGGTTTACTCTGTTAACTCCACCCACTGTGTTATGTGACAATATGATACAGTTAGGTTAACTCCACCCCCTCTGTTATGTGACAACATGATACAGTTAGGTTAACTCCACCCCCTGTGTTATGTGACAATATGAAACAGTTAGGTTAACTCCACCCCCTCTGTTATGTGACATTATGATACATTTAGGTTAACTCCACCCCCTGTGTTATGTGACATTATGATACATTTAGGTTAACTCCACCCCCTGTGTTATGTGACATTATGATACATTTAGGTTAACTCCACCCCCTCTTTTATGTGGCATTATGATACAGTTAGGTTAACTCCACCCCCTCTGTTATGTGACAATATGATACAGTTAGGTTAACTCCACCCCCTCTGTTATGTGACATTATGATACAGTTACGTTAACTCCACCCCCTGTGTTATGTGACATTATGATACAGTTAGGTTAACTCCACCCCCTGTGTTATGTGACATTATGATACATTTAGGTTAACTCCACCCCCTGTGTTATGTGACATTATGATACATTTAGGTTAACTCCACCCCCTGTGTTATGTGACATTATGATACAGTTAGGCTAACTCCACCCCCTGTGTTATGTGACATTATGATACATTTGACCCCTGTGTTATGTGACATTATGATACAGTTAGGTTAACTCCACCCCCTGTGGTTATGTGACATTATGATACATTTAGGTTAACTCCACCCCCTGTGTTATGTGACATTATGATACAGTTAGGTTAACTCCACCCCCTGTGTTATGTGACATTATGATACAGTTAGGTTAACTCCACCCCCTGTGTTATGTGACATTATGATACATTTAGGTTAACTCCACCCCTGTGTTATGTGACATTTATGTTGACATTATGATACAGTTAGGTTAACTCCACCCCCTGTGTTATGTGACATTATGATACATTTAGGTTAACTCCACCCCCTGTGTTATGTGACATTATGATACAGTTAGGTTAACTCCACCCCCTGTGTTATGTGACATTATGATACATTTAGGTTAACTCCACCCCCTGTGTTATGTGACATTATGATACAGTTAGGTTAACTCCACCCCCTGTGTTATGTGACATTATGATACAGTTAGGTTAACTCCACCCCCTGTGTTATGTGACATTATGATACAGTTAGCTTAACTCCACCCCTGTGTTATGTGACATTATGATACAGTTAGGTTAACTCCACCCCCTGTGTTATGTGACATTATGATACAGTTAGCTTAACTCCACCCCCTGTGTTATGTGACATTATGATACAGTTAGGTTAACTCCACCCCCTGTGTTATGTGACATTATGATACATTTAGGTTAACTCCACCCCCTGTGTTATGTGACATTATGATACAGTTAGGTTAACTCCACCCCCTGTGTTATGTGACATTATGATACAGTTAGGTTAACTCCACCCCCTGTGTTATGTGACATTATGATACAGTTAGCTTAACTCCACCCCCTGTGTTATGTGACATTATGATACAGTTAGGTTAACTCCACCCCCTGTGTTATGTGACATTATGATACAGTTAGGTAAACAAGTATTCTGAGGTGATTATTTAACTTGAATTCTTTTTGTGTTTAGTATTACGGTTTTATGTTGTACCGGACCAAGTTGCCCAGAGACCTGCCAGAGAGCACGCCCCTCATCTGTCCTCTGAATGGAGTTCATGACCGGGCATATGTATCTGTTAATGGGGTGGGTGTGTCTCTGTTAATGGGGTGGGTGTGTCTCTGTTAATGGGGTGGGTGTATCTCTGTTAATGGGGTGGGTGTGTCTCTGTTAATGGGGTGGGCAAGTCTCTGTTAATGGGTTGGGTGTGTCTCTGTTAATGGGGTGGGTGTATCTCTGTTAATGGGGTGGGTGTGTCTCTGTTAATGGGGTGGGTGTGTCTCTGTTAATGGGGTGGGTGTATCTCTGTTAATGGGGTGGGTGTGTCTCTGTTAATGGGGTGGGTGTATCTCTGTTAATGGGGTGGGTGTGTCTCTGTTAATGGGGTGGGCGTGTCTCTGTTAATGGGGTGGGTGTATCTGTTAATGGGGCGGGCGTGTCTCTGTTAATGGGGTGGGTGTGTCTCTGTTAATGGGGTGGGTGTGTCTCTGTTAATGGGGCGGGCATTGACATTATGTTAAGGACTTGTTGAAACTGAAGTACGAGTTGTTCTTTAAGGTTTTTCTGGGACTGCTGGAGAGAGACAGGATCCTGATGATGAACGTAACGGGGGAACAGGGTGATCAGCTCGACGTTCTTGTGGAGAACATGGGACGGGTGAATTTTGGCAGCAAGATCAATGACCTCAAGGCAAGTATCCAATTCAGAGATGAGCTCATACGCTAGACAATGACAGTTCCCTTAATATTTAACCTGACTGTAGCTAAGAATGACACTCAGTCCTGGATCTCTGGTTTATGTTGTTGGGTTCTGTTTAGTTCTGACAGTGACTATGGGACAAATGAGCCTTACCAGTGGGTGGCGCTGTTCCCCTGCTCTCTTTAGGGTTTGTTGACCAACCTGATCCTGGGTACAGACGTACTGAAGGACTGGTTGATCTTCCCTCTGGACATTGATGAAGCCATAGCCTCCGGGTGGCCTCAGTCAGGCCTACGACAGCCTCCCCCGGGCCCAGTCAGAGGGCCCTCAGCTGGGCCAGTATTCTACCAAGGCACCTTGGCTCCTAACGGCCTGGCCTGGGACACCTTCCTCAGACTCGGCGACTGGACCAAGGTGAGAACCTATTGAATAACACTTAGCACAGTATAACAGAGGAACCCACAGACCAGACCACTGACCTGACCAGACCACTGACCTGACCAGACCGCTGACCTGACCAGACCACTGACCTGACCAGACCGCTGACCGGACCAGACCGCTGACCAGACCGCTGACCAGACCAGACCGCTGACCTGACCAGACCACTGACCAGACCAGACCACTGATCTAACCAGACCGCTGACCAGACCAGACCGCTGACCAGACCAGACCACTGACCAGACCACTGACCAGACCGCTGACCTGACCATACCGCTGACCTGACCAGACCACTGACCAGACCACTGACCTGACCAGACCAGACCGCTGACCTGACCAGACCACTGACCTGACCGCTGACCAGACCAGACCGCTGACCTGACCAGACCGCTGATCTGACCAGACCGCTGACCTGACCAGACCACTGACCTGACCGCTGACTTGACCAGACCGCTGACCTGACCAGACCGCTGACCAGACCGCTGACCTGACCGTTGACCAGACCGCTGACCTGACCGCAGACCACTGACCAGACCAGACCACTGACCAGACTGTATGGACGTAGTTCTTTCTGCCACAGTAGTAACTCAACCTAAATCCCACGTAAACACCTGTCAATCTGAACGCCTCTGCCCCCCCCCCCTCTCAGGGACAGGTGTGGATCAATGGAGTAAACCTGGGCAGGTACTGGTCCAACAGAGGACCCCAGCAGACCCTCTATGTCCCTGGGCCTCTCCTTAGCCCCTCCCAGCCCAACAATATAACAGTTCTGGAGCTGGAGGGAGCTCCCCTTCATACCAGGGTCGTCTTCTTGGACCGGCCTGTACTCAGCAGTTCTGTCAGCAAAACATGACTGCAAATAAAACACCTTCACAAACAGACAGACAGACAGACAGACTCATCACAGACTGACAGATAGAAGACAGACCCATCACAGACAGACAGACAGACCCATCACAGACAGACAGACCCATCACAGACAGACAGACCCATCACAGACAGACAGACAGATGACAGACCCATCACAGACAGACAGACCCATCACAGACTGACAGATAGAAGACAGACCCATCACAGACTGACAGATAGAAGACAGACCCATCACAGACTGACAGATAGAAGACAGACCCATCACAGACTGACAGATAGAAGACAGACCCATCACAGACAGACAGATGACAGACCCAGCACAGACAGACAGACCCATCACAGACAGACAGACCCAGCACAGACAGATAGTCAGCCAATCCTTGAAGGACTGACATGAAACCTCAGCTAGTCAGCCAATCAATCCCTCCGAATACTTGTCTTCTGTCCAAGAACACATCTGCTTTATTCAATGAATTCACTCCAGTCAATCAATCAATGTATCACTTCAAATCATGTATCAATCAGTTGAATCTTTTGCAGTCAGTTTTAAATTGCTGCGCCAGACCTCTGTAATAGCCCCTTCTGCATGCATGTTGCCGTGTCCTCAAAGGAAAGGTTTGGTTTTCAGTGTTAAGCTCAGGAAGTGTTAAACTCAGGAACAGAACAGTGATGGTCTGATGTGATTTATCTAATTATTTGCTGTGCTTCTGTAAATATATATGTTTAAATATTATAATAAATACTTGTAGTAAATGTGTATTGTACATTTCATTAAACATATGACAAAGTTTACAGAACATTGTTTATTATTTTTATTGACCCCTTCAGCACTGACACAATTCCTTGACACCTGCCCACAATGAGCCCAGTAAAAGCTACTCCAGTTCTGAGAAGGCTGATTTAATCAACTGCAGAGTGGAGGCCTGTGTGTTTAGGTGTGAGTGTCTCCCCCTGCTGGCGTAGGGCAGACAAGGCCAGAGCCTTTTACAGCGTAAAGGCAACGTTAGGTAGTGGTTTTGTTTGCTAGGTCACAGCTGTGCTGGGGGCTTCTGCGCCTGGGGGCTTCTCCTGCGCCTCGGGGCTTCTCCTGCGCCTGGGGGCTTCTCCTGCGCCTGGGGGCTTCTCCTGCGCCTGGGGGGCTTCTCCTGCGCCTGGGGGGCTTCTCCTGCGCCTGGGGGCTTCTCCTGCGCCTGGGGGCTTCTCCTGCGTCTGGGGGCTTCTCCTGCGTCTGGGGGCTTCTCCTGCGTCTGGGGGCTTCTCCTGCGCCTGGGGGCTTCTCCTGCGCCTGGGGGCTTCTCCTGCGCCTGGGGGCTTCTCCTGCGCCTGGGGGCTTCTCCTGCGCCTGGGGGCTTCTCCTGCGCCTGGGGGCTTCTCCTGCGCCTGGGGGCTTCTCCTGCGCCTGGGGGCTTCTCCTGCGTCTGGGGGCTTCTCCTGCGCCTGGGGGCTTCTCCTGCGTCTGGGGGCTTCTCCTGTGTCTGGGGGCTTCTCCTGTGTCTGGGGGCTTCTCCTGTGTCTGGGGGCTTCTCCTGTGTCTGGGGGCTTCTCCTGTGTCTGGGGGCTTCTCCTGTGTCTGGGGGCTTCTCCTGTGTCTGGGGGCTTCTCCTGTGTCTGGGGGCTTCTCCTGTGTCTGGGGGCTTCTCCTGTGTCTGGGGGCTTCTCCTGCGTCTGGGGGCTTCTCCTGTGTCTGGGGGGCTTCTCCTGCGTCTGGGGGCTTCTCCTGCGTCTGGGGGCTTCTCCTGCGTCTGGGGGCTTCTCCTGCGCCTGGGGGCTTCTCCTGCGCCTGGGGGCGTCAGGGGGCTTCTCCTGCGTCAGGTGGAGACGCTGACCTTGCGGTGCTCCTGAACACAACGAGTTGTGCAGAAGGAGAAGTCCAGGTACTGAAATGGGACCTTCCCCATCAGAGACTCTCCACACTTCCAACATCGTCTGGAACACAGGACACAAACAAAAGTTCTCTCTACACCAGGAAAACCCAACACTAGATAGTCACTGGGAAAACCCAACACTAGATAGATAGCCACCAGGAAAACCCAACACTAGATAGTCACTGGGAAAACCCAACACTAGATAGATAGTCACCAGGAAAACCCAAAACTAGATAGAAAGTCACCAGGAAAACCCAAAACTAGATAGATAGTCACCAGGAAAACCCAAAACTAGATAGATAGTCACCAGGAAAACCCAAAACTAGACAGATAGTCACCAGGAAAACCCAAAACTAGATAGATAGTCACCAGGAAAACCCAAAACTAGATAGATAGTCACCAGGAAAACCCAACACTAGATAGATAGTCACCGGGAAAACCCAAAACTAGAAAGATAGTCACCGGGAAAACCCAACACTAGATAGTCACCAGGAAAACCCAAAACTAGAAAGATAGTCACCGGGAAAACCCAACACTAGATAGTCACCAGGAAAACCCAACACTAGATAGATAGTCACCAGGAAAACCCAAAACTAGATAGATAGTCACCAGGAAAACCCAAAACTAGATAGATAGTCACCAGGAAAACCCAACACTAGATAGATAGTCACCAGGAAAACCCAAAACTAGAAAGATAGTCACCAGGAAAACCCAACACTAGATAGTCACCAGGAAAACCCAACACTAGATAGATAGTCACCAGGAAAACCCAAAACTAGATAGATAGTCACCAGGAAAACCCAAAACTAGATAGATAGTCACCAGGAAAACCCAACACTAGATAGATAGTCACCAGGAAAACCCAACACTAGATAGTCACCAGGAAAACCCAACACTAGATAGTCACCAGGAAAACCCAACACTAGATAGTCATAGTCACCAGGAAAACCCAACACTAGATAGTCACCAGGAAAACCCAACACTAGATAGACACTAGTCACCAGGAAAACCCAACACTAGATAGTCACCAGGAAAACCCAACACTAGATAGATAGTCACCAGGAAAACCCAACACTAGATAGTCACCAGGAAAACCCAACACTAGATAGATAGTCACCAGGAAAACCCAACACTAGACAGTCACCAGGAAAACCCAACACTAGATAGTCACCAGGAAAACCCAACACTAGATAGATAGTCACCGGGAAAACCCAACACTAGATAGCCACCAGGAAAACCCAACACTAGATAGTCACCGGGAAAACCCAACACTAGATAGATAGTCACCGGGAAAACCCAAAACTAGATAGATAGTCACCAGGAAAACCCAAAACTAGATAAATAGTCACCAGGAAAACCCAACACTAGACAGTCACCAGGAAAACCCAACACTATAAAGTCACCGGGAAAACCCAACACTAGATAGATAGTCACCAGGAAAACCCAACACTAGATAGTCACCAGGAAAACCCAACACTAGATAGTCACCAGGAAAACCCAACACTAGATAGATAGTCACCAGGAAAACCCAACACTAGATAGATAGTCACCGGGAAAACCCAACACTAGATAGCCACCAGGAAAACCCAACACTAGATAGATAGTCACCAGGAAAATCCAACACTAGATAGTCACCGTGAAAACCCAACACTAGACAGTCACCAGGAAAACCCAACACTAGACAGTCACCGGGAAAACCCAACACTAGATAGATAGTCACCGGGAAAACCCAACACTAGATAGCCACCAGGAAAACCCAACACTAGATAGATAGTCACCAGGAAAACCCAAAACTAGATAGATAGTCACCAGGAAAACCCAAAACTAGATAGATAGTCACCAGGAAAACCCAAAACTAGATAGATAGTCACCAGGAAAACCCAACACTAGATAGATAGTCACCAGGAAAACCCAAAACTAGATAGATAGTCACCAGGAAAACCCAAAACTAGATAGATAGTCACCAGGAAAACCCAAAACTAGATAGATAGTCACCAGGAAAACCCAACACTAGACAGTCACCAGGAAAACCCATCACTAGATAGTCACCGGGAAAACCCAACACTAGATAGATAGCCACCAGGAAAACCCAACACTAGATAGCCACCAGGAAAACCCAACACTAGATAGTCACCAGGAAAACCCAACACTAGATAGTCACCAGGAAAACCCAACACTAGATAGTCACCGGGAAAACCCAACACAAGATAGCCACCAGGAAAACCCAACACTAGATAGATAGTCACCAGGAAAACCCAACACTAGATAGATAGTCACCAGGAAAACCCAACACTAGATAGATAGTCACCAGGAAAACCCAACACTAGATAGTCACCGGGAAAACCCAACACTAGATAGCCATCAGGAAAACCCAACACTAGATAGTCACCGAGAAAACCCAACACTAGACAGTCACCAGGAAAACCCAACACTAGACAGTCACCGGGAAAACCCAACACTAGATAGATAGTCACCGGGAAAACCCAACACTAGATAGTCACCGGGAAAACCCAACACTAGATAGATAGTCACCAGGAAAACCCAACACTAGATAGTCACCGGGAAAACCCAACACAAGATAGCCACCAGGAAAACCCAACACTAGATAGTCACCGGGAAAACCCAACACTAGATAGTCACCAGGAAAACCCAACACTAGATAGTCACCGGGAAAACCCAACACAAGATAGCCACCAGGAAAACCCAACACTAGATAGATAGTCACCAGGAAAACCCAACACTAGATAGATAGTCACCAGGAAAACCCAAAACTAGATAGATAGTCACCAGGAAAACCCAAAACTAGATAGATAGTCACCAGGAAAACCCAACACTAGATAGATAGTCACCAGGAAAACCCAACACTAGACAGTCACCAGGAAAACCCAACACTAGATAGTCACCGGGAAAACCCAACACTAGATAGATAGCCACCAGGAAAACCCAACACTAGATAGCCACCAGGAAAACCCAACACTAGATAGTCACCAGGAAAACCCAACACTAGATAGATAGTCACCAGGAAAACCCAACACTAGATAGATAGTCACCAGGAAAACCCAACACTAGATAGTCACCGGGAAAACCCAAAACTAGATAGATAGTCACCAGGAAAACCCAACACTAGATAGATAGTCACCAGGAAAACCCAAAACTAGATAGATAGTCACCAGGAAAACCCAAAACTAGATAAATAGTCACCAGGAAAACCCAACACTAGACAGTCACCAGGAAAACCCAACACTAGATAGTCACCGGGAAAACCCAACACTAGATAGATAGCCACCAGGAAAACCCAACACTAGATAGCCACCAGGAAAACCCAACACTAGATAGTCACCAGGAAAACCCAACACTAGATAGTCACCAGGAAAACCCAACACTAGATAGATAGTCACCAGGAAAACCCAACACTAGATAGATAGTCACCAGGAAAACCCAACACTAGATAGATAGTCACCAGGAAAACCCAACACTAGATAGATAGTCACCGGGAAAACCCAACACTAGATAGCCATCAGGAAAACCCAACACTAGATAGTCACCAGGAAAACCCAAAACTAGATAGATAGTCACCAGGAAAACCCAACACTAGATAGATAGTCACCAGGAAAACCCAACACTAGACAGTCACCAGGAAAACCCAACACTAGATAGTCACCGGGAAAACCCAACACTAGATAGATAGCCACCAGGAAAACCCAACACTAGATAGCCACCAGGAAAACCCAACACTAGATAGTCACCAGGAAAACCCAACACTAGATAGTCACCAGGAAAACCCAACACTAGATAGATAGTCACCAGGAAAACCCAACACTAGATAGATAGTCACCAGGAAAACCCAACACTAGATAGATAGTCACCAAGAAAACCCAACACTAGATAGTCACCGGGAAAACCCAACACTAGATAGCCATCAGGAAAACCCAACACTAGATAGTCACTGGGAAAACCCAACACTAGATAGTCACTGGGAAAACCCAACACTAGATAGTCACCAGGAAAACCCAACACTAGATAGTCACCAGGAAAACCCAACACTAGATAGATAGTCACCAGGAAAACCCAACACTAGATAGTCACCAGGAAAACCCAACACTAGATAGATAGTCACCAGGAAAACCCAACACTAGATAGATAGTCACCAGGAAAACCCAACACTAGATAGATAGTCACCAGGAAAACCCAACACTAGATAGATAGTCACCAGGAAAACCCAACACTAGATAGTCACCGGGAAAACCCAACACTATATAGCCATCAGGAAAACCCAACACTAGATAGTCACCGAGAAAACCCAACACTAGATAGTCACCAGGAAAACCCAACACTAGATAGAAAGTCACCAGGAAAACCCAACACTAGATAGAAAGTCACCAGGAAAACCCAACACTAGATAGAAAGTCACCAGGAAAACCCAACACTAGATAGTCACCAGGAAAACCCAACACTAGATAGAACTAACCTAAACCGATGTGTGCCTGAGGTCCAACAGAAATACAGCGTCTTATTTTTTACATCCTATTGATGCACACATTACATTTACATTTACAGTTTTATTCCCTTAATAAGCACGTTAGTCGTTCTAATAATGATTGTCATTAACTTACCTGGTGTTTGAAATATTATTCTCGCTAGATGCCTTCTGCTCTGCCAATCTCTTCTCTGCTGCCAAAGCTCTCTGTGGGTTCCAAAGCAGAACAGTAAGTAAACACACTCATTAAAACACTTAGAATAAAACACTTAGAACCTGAAAATAAACTATACCTTCTCTCGATCACTTAGAGAAGCAAATCTCTTTTTTTCCTCCTCCTCCATCACCACTGCTCTCCTCTCTTCTTTCAGTTCTCTCTCCCGGAGTTTTTTTGCAGCTTTCTGGGCTTTCTTTTCTGTATTCTTCTTGGCCTCCAGCTCTGCAGTCAGCGGTCCTGGGATCTAGAGCAAAGCCAGAGACACCTTATTAAATGCTTTAGTGACGGTCCAGTAGACAGAGGGTTTTAGAAGGTTAGGGTATGGTTGAATAAACGTCAGGGAACGGCTGAATAAAAGTTAGGGTGTGGTTGAATAAACGTCACGGAGCGGCTGAATAAACGTCACGGAGCGGCTGAATAAACGTCACGGAGCGGCTGAATAAACGTCACGGAGCGGCTGAATAAACGTCACGGAGCGGCTGAATAAACGTCAAGGAGCGGCTGAATAAACGTCAGGGAACAGCTGAATAAACGTCAGCAAGCGGTTGAATAAACGTCAGCAAGCGGTTGAATAAACGTCAGCAAGCGGTTGAATAAACGTCATGGAACGGTTGAATAAACGTCATGGAGCGGTTGAATAAACGTCAGGGAGCGGTTGAATAAACGTCAGGGAGCGGTTGAATAAACGTCATGGAGCGGTTGAATGAACGTTATGGAGCGGTTGAATAAACGTCATGGAGCGGCTGAATAAACGTCATGGAGCGGCTGAATAAACGTCAGGGAGCGGTTGAATAAACATCAGGGAGCGGCTGAATAAACGTCAGCAAGCGGTTGAATAAACGTCAGGGAACGGCTGAATAAACGTCAGGGAACGGCTGAATAAACGTCAGGGAACGGCTGAATAAACGTCAGGGAACGGCTGAATAAACGTCAGGGAACGGCTGAATAAACGTCAGGTTCTTGTGAATACTAATAATCCATGTCACAAATGTTTCATTCATGAAGGACAAATGCTTACTTGTGCTTTGCAGTAGTTGAATCTGTCTGGATGTTCAGCCATGTATTTCCTAAACGTGTTCCTGGTGTCCTTTTGAGGAGCTACAGCGTAGGGTGTCTGGCTCTTCTGATCTCTGGGACAGAAATAATAAATACATCTCAAAACCACTGCCTCACATTCTCTAATTTACAAGAACAATTCTGTTTTATTAAGACGATGATATCCCGAGACACACCAAGGACAACAGGAGTATATAAACCTGTACCTCGTACCTGCATGCCTCGTATATAAACGTGCAGATCCCAGTAGGACCTCGTATATAAACGTGCAGATACCAGTAGGACCTCGTATATAAACGGGCAGATCCCAGTAGGACCTCGTATATAAACGGGCAGATCCCAGTAGGAACTCGTATATAAACGTGCAGATCCCAGTAGGACCTCGTATATAAACGTGCAGATCCCAGTAGGACCTCGTATATAAACGTGCAGATCCCAGTAGGACCTCGTATATAAACGTGTAGATCCCAGTAGGACCTCATATATAAACGTGTAGATCCCAGTAGGACCTCGTATATAAACCTGTACCTCGTACCTGCATGCCTCATATATAAACGTGTAGATCCCAGTAGGACCACGTGTATATATAAGTGTAGATCCCAGTAGGACCTCGTATATAAACGTGCAGATCCCAGTAGGACCTCGTATATAAACGTGCAGATCCCAGTAGGAGCTCGTATATAAACGGGCAGATCCCAGTAGGAGCTCGTATATAAACCTGTACCTCGTACCTGCATGCCTCGTATATAAACGTGTAGATCCCAGTAGGACCTCATATATAAACGTGTAGATCCCAGTAGGACCTCGTATATAAACCTGTACCTCGTACCTGCATGCCTCATATATAAACGTGCAGATCCCAGTAGGACCACGTGTATATATAAGTGTAGATCCCAGTAGGACCTCGTATATAAACGTGCAGATCCCAGTAGGACCTCGTATATAAACGTGCAGATCCCAGTAGGACCTCGTATATAAACGTGCAGATCCCAGTAGGAGCTCGTATATAAACGGGCAGATCCCAGTAGGAGCTCGTATATAAACGTGCAGATCCCAGTAGGAGCTCGTATATAAACGTGTAGATCCCAGTAGGAGCTCGTATATAAACGTGTAGATCCCAGTAGGACCTCGTGTATAAACGTGCAGATCCCAGTAGGACCTCGTATATAAACGTGTAGATCCCAGTAGGACCTCGTATATAAACGTATAGATCCCAGTAGGACCTCGTATATGAACGTGCAGATCCCAGTAGGACCTTGTGTATATATAAGTGTAGATCCCAGTAGGACCTCGTATATAAACGTGTAGATCCCAGTAGGACCTCGTATATAAACGTATAGATCCCAGTAGGACCTCGTATATAAACGTATAGATCCCAGTAGGAACTTGTACCTGCATGCCTCGTATATTAACGTGTAGATCCCAGTAGGACCTCGTATATTAACGTGTAGATCCCAGTAGACCTTGTATATTAACATGTAGATCCCAGTAGGACCTCGTATATTAACGTGCAGATCCCAGTAGGACCTCGTATATTAACGTGCAGATCCCAGTAGGACCTCGTATATTAACGTGCAGATCCCAGTAGGACCTCGTATATTAACGTGTAGATCTCAGTAGGAACTCGTACCTGCATGCAGGGTCGCTGCCTGCGTCCATTAGCAATCTAATCACAGCTTTCTGTCCGGCTGCCGAGGCGACATGGAGGAGCGTGAAGCCAGAGGAGTCTATAGGTCGGTTCAACAAGGCTACTGGATCCCTAGGGGAGCAGCTCCTTCTCCCAAACGCCTCCTCCTGCACCTCTCTCGGTCGGCCCTGGTCTTCTGTATTTTCGACCTTTAGCTCATCCTCTCCCTCCTCTCTCCTCCATTCAGTCAACTGCAGCAGGCTGGTGAGAATGTCCAGGTCTCCAGTCTTACAGGCCGTAAACAGAGCATCTCTCAGACTGTAGTCCCACTGATTAGGTTCTGATGAGGACCAGAAGACACAGATGACACAGAAGACCAGAGGACACAGATGACCAGGGGACACAGATGGCCAGGGGACACAGATGACCAGATGATACTCGTATATAAAACCAGAGAATACGACTAGGAAATACTAAGGACTAATGATACAGATGTGGTCCATCAGTTGACGTCCAGACAGAGAGATGTTTTGATCGTACCTTCTTTATGGTCTTCATGAGTCTTCTGGCTTCTAGTGGGCCTCCTGCTCTCCTGGTTCTTCTCTCTTCCTCTCTCCTGATTGGTGTCTTCCAACTCCTCCACATTATTTCCTCTCTCCTGATTGGTGTCTTCCAACTCCTCCCCTTTACCTAACCACAGACCAACAGTAATTTGAAGACATTAACTATTTTTGCCCCTTATTTATTTGGATGATTCTTTAAGTACATTTAAAGGTTACCTGTGTCCTCTACCCAGCGCACCTCCTTCCTCCTCTTTTTTCTCCTCCTCCTGACGGGGTGGATCTCATGTTCCCGAAGGTCCAGGGTCCCCAAGGTCACCTCTACGGTCTCCAGCTGTACCTCCTCTTCTTCACTCTCTTCTTCGACAGGGGGAGCTGTGATCTCCTGCTCAGGGTTTGGCCCAGCTGTGGCTTTAAGCATTTTCTTCTTCCAGACTTTTTTCGGACTGAAGATGTCTGAGAATTCTGGAGAGTCTTTTTCTGTGGTGAAGAATATTTTAGAGACAAGAATTAATGTATTATTACATAATACACAGATATTAATAGATAATACACAGATATTAATTCATAATACACAGATATTAATAAGATGATCCAGGAAAATGGAGAGGACTCTTACCGCACAGGTGTAGAGGACTCTTACCGCACACGTGTAGAGAATAGAGGACTCTTACCGCACACGTGTAGAGAATAGAGGACTCTTACCGCACACGTGTAGAGAATAGAGGACTCTTACCGCACACGTGTAGAGAATAGAGGACTCTTACCGCACACGTGTAGAGAATAGAGGACTCTTACCGCACACGTGTAGAGAATAGAGGACTCTTACCGCACACGTGTAGAGAATAGAGGACTCTTACCGCACACGTATAGAGAATAGAGGAATACCGCACACGTGTAGAGAATAGAGGACTCTTACGGCACACGTGTAGAGAATAGAGGACTCTTACCGCACACGTGTAGAGAATAGAGGACTCTTACCGCACAGGTGTAGAGAATAGAGGACTCTTACCGCACAGGTGTAGAGAATAGAGGACTCTTACCGCACACGTGTAGAGAATAGAGGACTCTTACCGCACACGTGTAGAGAATAGAGGACTCTTACCGCACACGTGTAGAGAATAGAGGACTCTTACCACACACGTGTAGAGAATAGAGGACTCTTACCACACACGTGTAGAGAATAGAGGACTCTTACCACACACGTGTAGAGAATAGAGGACTCTTACCCCACACGTGTAGAGAATAGAGGACTCTTACCCAGGCATGAAAACGGGTCAGGGGTGAAAAAGGTGAGCAGGATATTACCCCTATAGGGGGGTGCGGGGGCATGCTCCCCCGGACGGAAATTTCAAATATTCCACATGTGAAAGACCTTTGTAGACAATATAAAGTAAATAGAGGTTTCCAAGTGATTTCACGAAAGAAATAGATTTTTACTATTTTTTTATGTTTATTAAACATCTTTAACACCATTTCCTTAAAAAAAAAACTAAGCAGTGCAAAATGTGGGTGTCCTCTATAAAACAATCTGAAAGTGGTTTGAAGTTTCAAGGCCAAATGGTTAAACAGCTACTGAATTCATAACTTTAAGCCTAGGACTTTATTGACGGTCCCTAACTATAAGCACACGGAGGTTTCTGTCGGTCAATCACCAGGTGTAGTGTGGCTGAGTGCGGGGAAACCGGACCTGATCTCGGCCCCCGAATATCCGTTGAATATCCAATATCCAACCAACTTTAACTCGGTCTGAGATGAAACAAATATATTTGTTCGGGAATTTCTCGCACTATAAAAACTAACCTTGCTGGAATGGTCTAAATTATGCGCAATCCCCGCAATCCCACACCGAAATTCAAGCCCTGCAGATCTTTATCTGGTTAACATTGCGTTCTCCTGCTGTGTATACTGACTCAATTCATCAACCTGTATATAACGTTAGCTAAGCCTATCGCAACAGAGCTTCCGAGTTACTATTGAAACCATCACTCTCCAAATTCAGTCGATTAAATCGCTTTCGGGCTTTTCAGGTTCTGAATTTGATGTGCGCGCTCTTGTCAGCCCGAGCAAAGCAAACTGCTTGTAAACCAATCAGGTAACGGTATTCTCCTTGCTTCCCAGAAAAGGAAACTAGTGATGCAAGGCCCTTTGCGCTAATATTTTCATGCACTCGCTCACCTGTTCGTAGTTCACTAAATGTCTGGTACCTAACCCCCCCACACACAAAGAGTTTCTCATCGAATCTACACGATTCACGTAGGTCACCAATTCTGGTTTCAAAACGGCGAATTTCGCCGAAAGGTGAGTGATTTTCATGCCTGCTTACCACACACGTGTAGAGGACTCTTACCACACACGTGTAGAGAATAGAGGCCTCTTACCACACACGTGCAGAGGACTCTTACCACACACGTGCAGAGGACTCTTACCACACACGTGCAGAGGACTCTTACCACACACGTGCAGAGGACTCTTACCACACACGTGCAGAGGACTCTTACCACACACGTGCAGAGGACTCTTACCACACACGTGCAGAGGACTCTTACCACACACGTGCAGAGGACTCTTACCACACACGTGTAGAGGACTCTTACCACACACGTGTAGAGGACTCTTACCACACACGTGTAGAGGACTCTTACCACACACACACACACGTGTAGAGGACTCTTACCACACACGTGTAGAGGACTCTTACCACACACGTGTAGAGGACTCTTACCACACACGTGTAGAGTGGAGAGGACATCATGAACTCTCTTTATTTCTCTGAAGGTGGCTCTCCGTGTGGGGAAGGGAAGCGTTCTAATGCGATGGTCCTTCTTGTTTAGTAAAGCCAACTGACCGCTGAAAAACATGCTCTTATTGTAACTGGGAGCACGGAGAAATATGGCACTGGCTTCACTCAGGTGTTCAGACCAGCTCTCCAACAGGTCCTGGACCTCCTGAAGCACACAGAGACACAACAGAACTGGTTGGACATGGAACCAGATAAACAGTAAATAATGTGTATTGAATCAGAAAGTTAATATTCTGTTCAATTTAATTAAATATCTGGTCATTGAGGGCTTATCTCCCTGTGTTTTGGGACTAATTCCAACCTGCTGAGACACCAGACCAGAGCAAATGGTTACCAGGTAACAACAGAAACAGAGGTGTTTCACCTTAACCAGCGCAGCCTCGTTGTATCTCCTCAGTGCCGCCCCTGCTGACTTGGGTGTGTGACCTCCACTTTTAGCGTCTCTCAGGCCCTGGGCGGTTCCCCGTTTAGCTCTCACCGTGTACCTGTGGAACGTCTTGTGGTGCAACACTTGCCTCCTGCAAAACACAGGAGGAAGGTCTCAAACAGCACCCTCTAGTGGACCACAGCCCTGGGGACCCTGGTGAAATGTAGGGCTTAAGGTGCCATTTGGGACACTTCTGAAGTCATGACTGTGAGAACTCACCCTTGGAACACGGCTCCAGCGAAGTGACCTCCCCCAGTCATCAGAATGACCCATACAGTCTTCTGACTGAGACTGCGTAGTGAAGACATCACGTCTGTCTCCAGGCTTGACTAGAACACAAGTGGGAGAAAAGAGGAGCATTTAAATGTACACACACACACAGGTCATTCTTCACTAAAACCTTGATCAACGGGTTTATTTTCTGACCAGGTTAAATATGCATGGGAAAATGCTTTTTGGTCACTGTTTTGTGACAAAACAAACAACAACAGTTGGATAGAAAAATGATTTGCAAAATCAGATTGTAATTCAAAAGGCATTACGTGAGACAAGCACTCTCAAGTGTAAAGATATGACAAAATAAAGCCTGTTAAATTTTATTGGTAATCTGGATGTCAGTTCTGTAACTCTGACCTTGTTCTGCAGAACACAGCGATATAGAACCAGGTACTGGCCCTGAGAGTTCTGGAACACCACCCTGTTGGAGAGGCCACGGAAAGATTCCGCTTCTAGAACCTGGACATCATTCTGAGCAGGAGCAGCCAATTCACCAAACACCTCCTCCTCCTCCGAGTCAGAACCTGAGATACTGGACATGTCGCCTGTGGAGCAAGCAAATTTAGAATAGAATTAGTGTAATATATTCAAATGGCACCATATAAAGTGCTTTTAACCAGGGCTTGGGTAAATTCAAACTAAAGCAACAAACAGTAATGTGAAGTCGTAGTACGTAATTGTTTACATTTACTAATAAAGACCTACGGCCCGACTAAATGTCCTAATAAAGACCTACGGCCCGACTAAATGTCCTAATAAAGACCTACGGCCCGACTAAATGTCCTAATAAAGACCTACGGCCCGACTAAATGTCCTAATAAAGACCTACGGCCCGACTAAATGTCCTAATAAAGACCTACGGCCCGACTAAATGTCCTAATAAAGACCTACGGCCCGACTAAATGTCCTAATAAAGACCTACGGCCCGACTAAATGTCCTAATAAAGACCTACGGCCCGACTAAATGTCCTAATAAAGACCTACGGCCCGACTAAATGTCCTAATAAAGACCTACGGCCCGACTAAATGTCCTAATAAAGACCTACGGCCCGACTAAATGTCCTAATAAAGACCTACGGCCCGACTAAATGTCCTAATAAAGACCTACGGCCCGACTAAATGTCCTAATAAAGACCTACGGCCCGACTAAATGTCCTAATAAAGACCTACGGCCCGACTAAATGTCCTAATAAAGACCTACGGCCCGACTAAATGTCCTAATAAAGACCTACGGCCCGACTAAATGTCCTAATAAAGACCTACGGCCCGACTAAATGTCCTAATAAAGACCTACGGCCCGACTAAATGTTCTAATAAAGACCTCAACCCGACTAAATGTCCTAATAAAGACCTACGGCCCGACTAAATGTCCTAATAAAGACCTACGGCCCGACTAAATGTCCTAATAAAGACCTACGGCCCGACTAAATGTCCTAATAAAGACCTACGGCCCGACTAAATGTCCTAATAAAGACCTACGGCCCAACTAAACGGCTTCAGATTAACTTGCAGATGCCTAAAGCCTGTTTTATGCTTCTGCGTCGAATCGACGGCGTACCCTCGCAGACCCCTCTGCGTCGACGCGAACCCCTCTCCGACCCTTACGCCGTAGCTCGGCGTGCACCTCCAAAAACTGTAACTACACGTCGAGGCGACGCAGACCACAAGGGCTGTGATTGGTCAGATTATACATCTGGTGGTGAAATGCAACGCAACCCGACGCAGAACCATAAAACGGCCACGACGCCGTAGGAGTGACGGCGTAGCTACGTCGTGGAGTTGATGCAGAAGCATAATGAAGCCTTAAGACTTTCGGGGAGTACTGAAAGCGAATGACTGCATGTAACCAGGATGATCTCCTCAGGTATCCAGACAAACAGTAGAAATGATGACAGCAACAGCACACCCACTCATACCATGTAGTTAAGGAGTAGTTATGATGATGAATACGTCTGTCTCATGACCTTTATGTGCCGGGACTAGACTTGTGGTGACTAACCTGCGCCGGTTTTTCTCTCAAACTCCTCCGCGGTGACGACTGTTTGTCCGGCCAGCCTCTGCCGCAGGTTGAACCGGTGCCAGTCCAGTTTGTAGTGTTCCATCTAAAAGGTCCAGTAACACCCCTGTTTCAATCATTTACAAGAACCATACTGATACAATCTGCCTCCAAACTGAGAATGAATGACACTATTTAGCTGTTATGTTCTTGGTTCCAAAACACAACTGTTTAATGATGTGAATGCGTGCCAGTCAGGTCAGACATTCTTACATTACATTTCAGTGACTGTTCAGATTCTCATCCAGAATGACAATTGGTTCATGTGACTTTAAGATAACTAAGTAAGAAGCTCATCAAGCCCAGTTTTATTGGTACATTTCCCTCTGAGCTTAATTGCCCTCTGGTCAGTATAATCACCTGCGCTTCCCGGGTGTCAAAGGAGCATTGGCAGGCAGAGCAGCACATCCTGTTAGACAAATCTCTGGCAGCATTGTCTTTACCCCGAAGGGGCTTTCTCTCCATCTGGCCGTCATCAGACACATCTACCTTGGGGCACTGACTCCCTCCTGTTTAGATAAGATGGGCCCATGATCTCAAAGTACAGCATGGTCGTATGACTCGCTCTCTGTGATTTTAGCCACGTCACCACATTCAGATAGTTACCCACCAAGGTCCTGTGACGTGGTCTGAGGCAGTACAGGCTGCTGGACAATGAACACTTCTCTGAGGTCCTGTAGGGCCAAGTCTTGAAGACAGTAATCAAACAAAGACCTATGTTCTGACGCAGATGTCATTGTGGACCTTGGAACATTTGAAGCAGGACAAGATATGACAGAAAAATTCAATACATGTTACTATTTCACTAGTATGTGATCTAGCTTGTTAAATAGCAATATACCGTTACTATAACGGTATAGAAATAGTAATCAGGCAATAACATACATATATACTGTATGTACACAGTCATGGTATAGGTCTTATTTACACATGTAATATTACGTGACTGAAACATAACAAATAGTGAACCGTGTGATGACTGATTACTAGTTACATTCCTAACTTGGTAGCTAACCGCTTTAGTTAGGTTGCCAAGTCATTGATAGCTGGCATAAAGACCATAGCAGGTATAATATATTATTAAATGGATAATTATAGCTACCTGCTAGCTATTTAGCTTGTTAACTAAGTTTAGATACCTTAAATTTCCTTTTTTTTTTTACTTACTGAAATGCCGCCTCGTCGTAGATTTTGAATTTTAAAAACGTATATTAAGCAGCTTGATTACCCTCCCTGCGTGCAATATACGTGACATTAGCGTGTGTGTGGCTAACAGATGTACCATCACCACCAAACCATATGGAAATACCATAGACTGTATGGGAAAAACGGAAGCCGATATACGTCACATTAGCGTGTGTGTGGCTAACAGATGTAGCATCACCACCATAACATATGGAAATACGGAAGCCGATAGGTCAGAATCATGGATGTATTACTACACGGTTCCCAACTAAATTTGAGGCGGTGTGTTTTGTGAACTGTTGAGGGTATAGATTAATACGTTTGGCAACCTAAGTTTGGTTTGGTGAAATGAGTATATCCGCGTTTTACTGTGGTGACCTATCGGCTTCCGTAGTTTTACTGTACTGACCTATCGGCTTCCGTAGTTTTACTGTGCTACTCGCCCCTCCTAATGGGATATCCGCGGGTTCGATTCCCCGGCTGGACGCTATAATACGGATCAGACAGTAGGGCCAACTCACGGTGTATTGGCTTCCCGATGTGTTTATAATTCAGAAAGAAACGAAAGTGCGGTTTTTTGTCAAAAAGATACTCAATGCAACGTATTTATATTCGTGTAGGTAGGAACTATGTTAGGATCCTGTTGGAAACGTAAGAAACCTTCACCCCATTTCTCTCCATATATATACTCTCTCATATATACTCCTCTTATATATACTCCTCTCTAGACAGACAGCTGTCCTCAGCTCATTGATGGACCCGACCTGCCGGTCTAGCAGGGCCCGGATAGCTCAGTCGGTAGAGCATCAGACTTTTAATCTGAGGGTCCAGGGTTCAAGTCCCTGTTCGGGCGGATGCATTTTTTTGCATTTCATTCCGTCAGCTTTATTATGTTTACACCATTAAACTAAACCTTTAACCGCGGCCCCCTCTTACAGTGTCAGCTTAATTTTCTGATAATATTTCTGGATTCTTTGCGTAGGTCCCTTAGGCTTAGTCTTGGCTAGTGCTGAGAATATTTTTTGTTATGTTCCTTGCAAAGGGTTGACGGGCTGTCACTTTCTGATACACTTTTTATCACCATGCTAGCATTTTTTCCTGCAGGTTACTAATTAAGCAGATTCTTATTTTTCGTGAATTACGAGTTTGAAAACAATACTGCGTTATATTCCACCGTGATGGTCTGTGTTCTGCTCTGGTCTATTCTGAGCAAACGTTTTGCAACTAGTTTTTTAAATAAATAAATACCACCCAGGTTGGAATGGGTTGGGTTTGAAATGACCACAGGTCAAGTGTTTATTACACATGACAGCAATGATTCTATTGAACAAATGGTCTTTTTTACTTAAGCACTATATCAAGATGTAAGCAGCCCTCTCGTCCAACTGTTCGTCTGTTGTGTGTTTTGCTCTATTTGCACTGTTCATGTCGTTTAAAAAATATGTGTCCAAAATGCTGCAGCTATGGGTCAGAACTAATTAAAATGTGTTAACAGACTAGATTGACTGAGCAGAGTTTAATTAAACCTGATTCATTGCAGAGTTCTGGTATACCGCTGTTTTAGTCTATACATAAACTATGATTTGAGATTACTTCAGTCTATACTTCAGATTACTTCAGTCTCTACCATGGCTTTGACTTTAGATTACTTCAGTCTATACTTCAGATTACTTCAGTCTATACCAGAGCTATGACTTTAGATTTCTTCAGTCTATACTTCAGATTACTTCAGTCTATACCAAGGCTAACACTTCAGATTACTTCAGTTTATACCAAGGCTAACACCTCAGATTACTTCAGTCTATACCACGGTTAACACTTCAGATTTCTTCAGTTTATACCACGGCTAACACCTCAGATTACTTCAGTCTATACCACGGCTAACAGTTCAAATTACTTCAGTCTATACCAATGCTAACACTTTAGATTACTTTAGTCTATACCACGGCTAACACTTCAGTTTATACCACGGCTAACACCTCAGATTACTTCAGTCTATACCACGGCTAACACTTCAGATTACTTCAGTCTATACCAATGCTAACACTTTAGATTACTTCAGTCTATACCACGGCTAACACTTCAGTCTATACCACGGCTAACACTTCAAATTACTTCAGTCTATACCAATGCTAACACTTTAGATTACTTCAGTCTATACCACGGCTAACACTTCAGTTTATACCACGGCTAACAACTCAGATTACTTCAGTCTATACCACGGCTAACACTTCAGATTACTTCAGTCTATACCAATGCTAACACTTTAGATTACTTCAGTCTATACCACGGCTAACACTTCAGTCTATACCACGGCTAACACTTCAAATTACTTCAGTCTATACCAATGCTAACACTTTAGATTACTTCAGTCTATACCACGGCTAACACTTCAGTTTATACCACGGCTAACACCTCAGATTACTTCAGTCTATACCACGGCTAACACTTCAGATTACTTCAGTCTATACCAATGCTAACACTTTAGATTACTTCAGTCTATACCCCGGCTAACACTTCAGTCTATACCACGGCTAACACTTCAAATTACTTCAGTCTATACCAATGCTAACACCTCAGATTACTTCAGTCTCTACTTTTATGTTGGTTGCCGGTTTAGAATAGCAAAAAGGGAAACTGGGGTTTGCAATATATTTCCAATATAACCCATCTACGAGGCGATTCTAGACATTACTCTGTGTGTCGTGTTAGAGAATAGCTTTTAGCTGTCATATGTTTGTCATATTCCACACACATAAACCAATCCAAATCTGATTGTTTGCCCCATATTCTCATGTGAAGTAGAGTTTAGCTACTCGCCTTGTTACTGTGCAGGCAGACATGATGCTACCATAATGAAGGATATTGTTGATAATAAGGTCTCAGACACTTAGTCCTATACAGCGACAATGATGTCCAACAACAGGTTACTGGCCATGTAATTA
Source organism: Dallia pectoralis (assembly GCA_029465975.1). Taxonomy (NCBI): domain Eukaryota; kingdom Metazoa; phylum Chordata; class Actinopteri; order Esociformes; family Umbridae; genus Dallia; species Dallia pectoralis. The sequence continues at coordinate 856,369 of CM055738.1, read as the reverse complement.
AGGTGTAAATACGCCTGTAATGGCTGTTCTTTGGTCTCTCCATAGACAGCCCCAACAGACACGGGTATATAAGGCTTGATGCCAGCTGTCAAAGCAGGTTGCAAACCCAGAAGTGAACCTGCTCTCCAGGATGGATGTGACCGTGACCAGTCTGCTGTGTGTGATGGTTCTGTACATCTGTGACACCTCTGCCACACCTGCCCAGGTAAACACAAGTGCTAATGAACATATTAAACATAAGTGCAGTTCACATTTATAGTTACATGGTCATTTCTTTATATTTGCAGAGTAACACATTTATAGTTACATGGTCATTTCTTTATATGTGCAGCTTAACTCTTGGATCCACAACAGACTTCCCAGAGGATATTCAGGTGATACCAACGCACATACAGTACTACTCAACTCGTTATTAGTTACAGTATTACTCAACTCGTTATTAGTTACAGTATTACTGAACTCGTTATTAGTTACAGTACTACTCAACTCGTTATTAGTTACAGTATTACTCAACTCGTTATTAGTTACAGTATTACTCAACTCGTTATTAGTTACAGTATTACTCAACTCGTTATTAGTTACAGTATTACTCAACTCGTTATTAGTTACAGTATAACTCAACTCGTTATTAGTTACAGTATTACTCAACTCGTTATTAGTTACAGTATTACTCAACTCGTTATTAGTTACAGTATTACTCAACTCGTTATTAGTTACAGTATTACTCAACTCGTTATTAGTTACAGTATTACTCTACTCGTTATTAGTTACAGTATTACTCAACTCGTTATTAGTTACAGTATTACTCAAGTTATTAGTTACAGTATTACTCAACTCAGTTATTAGTTACAGTTATTAGTTTATGATTTCAGTATTACTCAACTCGTTATTAGTTACAGTATTACTCAACTCAGTATTACTCAACTCGTTATTAGTTACAGTATTACTCAACTCGTTATGATTTACAGTATTACTCAACTCAGTACAATTACTCAACTAGTTAGTTACAGTATTACTCAACTCGTTATTAGTTACAGTATTACTCAACTCGTTTTTAGTTACAGTATTACTCAACTCGTTATTAGTTACAGTATTACTCAACTCGCTTATTAGTTACTCGTTATTAGTTACAGTATTACTCAACTCGTTATTAGTTACAGTATTACTCTACTCAGTATTACTCAACTCGTTATTAGTTACAGTATTACTCAACTCGTTATTAGTTACAGTATTACTCAACTCGTTATGATTTACAGTATTACTCAACTCAGTACTACTCAACTCGTTATTAGTTACAGTATTACTCAACTCGTTATTAGTTACAGTAATACTCAACTCATTATTAGTTACAGTATTACTCAACTCGTTATTAGTTACAGTATTACTCAACTCGTTATTAGTTACAGTATTACTCAACTCGTTATTAGTTACAGTATTACTCAACTCGTTATTAGTTACAGTATTACTCAACTCGTTATTAGTTACAGTATTACTCAACTCGTTATTAGTTACAGTATTACTCAACTCGTTATTAGTTACAGTATTACTCAACTCGTTATTAGTTACAGTATTACTCAACTCGTTATTAGTTACAGTATTACTCAACTCGTTATTAGTTACAGTATTACTCAACTCGTTATTAGTTACAGTATTACTCAACTCGTTATTAGTTACAGTATTACTCAACTCGTTATTAGTTACAGTTACGTTATTAGTTACAGTATTACTCAACTCGTTATTAGTTACAGTATTACTCAACTCGTTATTAGTTACAGTATTACTCAACTCGTTATTAGTTACAGTATTACTCAACTCGTTATTAGTTACAGTAGTTACAGTATTACTCAACTCGTTATTAGTTACAGTATTACTCAACTCGTTATTAGTTACAGTATTACTCAACTCGTTATTAGTTACAGTATTACTCAACTCGTTATTAGTTACAGTATTACTCAACTCGTTATTAGTTACAGTATTACTCAACTCGTTATTAGTTACAGTATTACTCAACTCGTTATTAGTTACAGTATTACTCAACTCGTTATTAGTTACAGTATTACTCAACTCGTTATTAGTTACAGTACTACTCAACTCGTTATTAGTTACAGTACTACTCAACTCGTTATTAGTTACAGTATTACTCAACTCGTTATTAGTTACAGTAATACTCAACTCGTTATTAGTTACAGTACTACTCAACTCGTTATTAGTTACAGTAATACTCAACTCATTATAGTTACAGTATTACTCAACTCGTTATTAGTTACAGTATTACTCAACTCGTTATTAGTTACAGTAATACTCAACTCATTATAGTTACAGTATTACTCAACTCGTTATTAGTTACAGTACTACTCAACTCGTTATTAGTTACAGTATTACTCAACTCGTTATTAGTTACAGTACTACTCTACTCGTTATTAGTTACAGTATTACTCAACTCGTTATTAGTTACAGTAATACTCAACTCGTTTTAACACCAAGTTATGCAAACTATTAACAGACTTTTATCTTTTTAGATGACCGAATCATACGGAGTGATATGACCGCAACAGATCAAATCATCGAGGCAAATGAGTTTCGAAGTAAGCAAAATGAGTATTTCATAAGTTAACTTATACTTTTACTACATGTTAATATAGGCCTACAGGTACACACTGTCTAAAACATAATAGCAAGTTTACTTCTCTGAGGTCATCGCTGACGTTTGCTGGACACTGCTGGGTGTATTCTGGGATGTCCTAAGGGATGTCCCAAATTGCAGCCTACACCCTAGTACTATATTCTTGTAGTGCGTTATATTAGGAATACAGTGTTTTCTCAGACATAATTATATAATATTGTCCTTTCCCTCATCAGCTGCACAGATTCCAGAAGTCACTAGTTTCAGGGATGGAGATATCGCTGTGACCACCGGGGGGCACTCTAAGGTCTGTTTTGCACGCAGCTGTCAGTGGTCCAAGTCAGTGGATGGACATGTCTACGTCGCCTACAGGCTCTCCTCAGACTACAGTAAGCTACCTGTAGGCTAGATGTCATACAGTAAGTTACCTGTAGGCTAGATGTCATACAGTGAGTTACCTGTAGGCTAGATGTCATACAGTAAGTTACCTGTAGGCTAGATGTCATACAGTAAGTTACCTGTAGGCTAGATGTCATACAGTAAGTTACCTGTAGGCTAGATGTCATACAGTAAGTTACCTGTAGGCTAGATATCATACAGTACGTTACCTGTAGGCTAGATGTCATACAGTAAGTTACCTGTAGGCTAGATATCATACAGTACGTTACCTGTAGGCTAGATGTCATACAGTAAGTTACCTGTAGGCTAGATGTCAGTAAGTTATAGGCTAGATATCATACAACGTTACCTGTAGGCTAGATGTCATACAGTAAGTTACCTGTAGGCTAGATGTAGGCTAGATGTCATACAGTAAGTTACCTAGGCTAGATGTCATACAGTAAGTTACCTGTAGGCTAGATGTCATACAGTGAGTTACCTGTAGGCTAGATGTCATACAGTAAGTTACCTGTAGGCTAGATGTCATACAGTAAGTTACCTGTAGGCTAGATGTCATAGGCTAGATGAGTTACCTGTAGGCTAGATGTCATACAGTAAGTTACCTGTAGGCTAGATGTCATACAGTAAGTTACCTGTAGGCTAGATGTCATACAGTGAGTTACCTGTAGGCTAGATGTCATACAGTAAGTTACCTGTAGGCTAGATGTCATACAGTAAGTTACCTGTAGGCTAGATATCATACAGTAAGTTACCTGTAGGCTAGATATCATACAGTAAGTTACCTGTAGGCTAGATGTCATACAGTAAGTTACCTGTAGGCTAGATGTCATACAGTAAGTTACCTGTAGGCTAGATGTCATACAGTACGTTACCTGTAGGCTAGATGTCATACAGTAAGTTACCTGTAGGCTAGATATCATACAGTACGTTACCTGTAGGCTAGATGTCATACAGTAAGTTACCTGTAGGCTAGATATCATACAGTACGTTACCTGTAGGCTAGATATCATACAGTAAGTTACCTGTAGGCTAGATGTTTCAGGTTGTCCTGTATCTTTCCACTATTATAGACACAGGGAGTGCCTTACAGTACCCACTTTTCTTCTTAATTGTGTTTCCCTATTGGCGTACCCTTTACAGGCAGCCTAGACCAGAGGATAATAAAGACCGGCATGGACCAGATTGAGAGCGGAACATGTGTGAGGTTTGTTCCCAGGACACATGAGCGAGACTACCTGGACATCCAACCTCAGTCTGGGTAAGACTAGCTCCAGGCTTCTGAATATTAGAATATTAACCTTCTGATTAGCAGAACATCTAAGACCACTTATTGCTCCAGTCTTCTGAATATTAGCACAACATCTAAGACCACTTATTGCTCCAGTCTTCTGACTATTAGCACAACATCTAGGAACACTTATTGCTCCACTTGTTTACCAGCGCTCTTAACCCCTTGGCCCCTGGCCCTTGTTGTGTAGGTGTTGGTCGTACCTGGGTCAACGTGGGGGCCGACAGACCCTCTCCCTCCAGTCTCCAGACTGTATGTGGTCTGGGGTGGCCACCCATGAATTCATGCACGCACTGGGATTTGTGCACGAACAGTCCCGTGTGGACAGAGACCAGTATGTTACCGTCATATGGGACAACATATTAAAGGGTGAGACATGGTCTTAATACTGTTTGTTAAGTTTCACTTTACAGGCTGTTCAGAACTCAAGAAATGTATGAAATATTATATTATGACTCATTTGTTTTCTCCACAAACAGGTCATGCAAAGAGCTTTGAGAAATTCAAAACCAATAATCTGGACACACCATATGACTATGAGTCCATCATGCACTTTGGAATGTATGTAGCTATCGCACACACACACACACACACACACACACACACACACACACACACACACACACACACACACACACACACACACACACACACACACACACATACACACACATACACACCACACACACACACACCACACACACACACACACACACACACACACACACACACATACCACACACACATACACACCACACACACACACACACCACATACACACACCACATACATGCAAGCACACACACACACACACACACACACACACCACATACATGCAAGCACACACACACACACACACACACACACACCACATACACACATCACACACACACGCACACACACCACACATACACACACCACACACCACATACACACCACACACACACCACATACACACACACACCACACACACACACACACACCACATACACAGCACACACATACACACCACATACACACACACACCACACACACCACACATATACACACCACACACACACCACATACACACCACACACATACACACCACACACACACACCACACACACACGCACGCACACACACCACACGCACACATACCACACACATACACACCACACACACACACACCACATACACACCACACACACACCACATACATACACACCACATACACACACACACACACACACACACACACACACATACCACACACACATATTACAGTGTGATATAATGTCTTTCAGGTATGCATACTCAGAAGAAGGTGATCCTACCATCATTCCAAAAAGAAACAAGATTGTTAAGGTGGGCCAGAGGACCAGTCTCAGTGCACTGGATAAGATGAAAATTAACAAACTCTACAACTGTGGTTGGTAGCAAACATATTACCTTTACATTCAGGGAAAATGTTTGTTAAAAATCTTAAACGTTAATAATATATAAATATATCTTTTATTTTAAAATGTTTGTGCTTGTGTTTTCTCTTTTGGCAGAGATCAGTGAAGACTATTGAAGAAACAGTAAAACACAATGACCTCTATCGAAAAAATCTACAAATGTCCAGAATAACATAATAACTGCTATTCAAATAAATTCAATAAAGATTTGTTCACAATGTAACTGAGACATTTGTCCTTTGTTTGTTCAATAAATATTCAGTAGACATTCAGTAGATATTCAGTAGATATTCAATAGACATTCAATAGATATTCAATAGATATTCAGTAGACATTCAGTAGATATTCAATAGACATTCAATAGATATTCAATAGATATTCAGTAGACATTCAGTAGATATTCAGTAGATATTCAATAGACATTCAATAGATATTCAATAGATATTCAGTAGACATTCAATAGATATTCAATAGACATTCAATATATATTCAGTAGATATTCAGAAGATATTCAGTAGACATTAAATATAAATTCAATAGACATTCAGTAGATATTCAGTAGATATTCAATAGATATTTAGACATTCAGTAGATAGACATTCAATAGTAGATATTCAGTAGACATTCAGTAGATATTCAATAAACATTCAGTAGATATTCTTTAGACATTCAATAGATATTCAATAGATATTCAGTAGACATTCAGTAGATATTCAATAGACATTCAATAGATATTCAATAGATATTCAGTAGACATTCAGTAGATATTCAGTAGATATTCAATAGACATTCAATAGATATTCAATAGATATTCAGTAGACATTCAGTAGATATTCAATAGACATTCAATAGATATTCAATAGATATTCAGTAGATATTCAATAGTATATATTCAGTAGATATTCAGAAGATATTCAGTAGACATTAAATATAAATTCAATAGACATTCAGTAGATATTCAGTAGATATTCAATAAACATTCAGTAGACATTCTTTAGACATTCAGTAGATATTCAATAGATATTCAGTAGACATTCAGTAGATATTCAATAGACATTCAATAGATATTCAATAGATATTCAGTAGACATTCAGTAGATATTCAGTAGATATTCAATAGACATTCAATAGATATTCAATAGATATTCAGTAGACATTCAGTAGATATTCAATAAACATTCAGTAGACATTCTTTAGACATTCAGTAGATATTCAATAAACATTCAGTAGATATTCAGTAGATATTCAATAAACATTCAGTAGATATTCAGTAGATATTCAATAGACATTCAGTAGATATTCAATAGACATTCAGTAGATATTCAGTAGATATTCAATAGACATTCAGTAGATATTCAATAAACATTCAGTAGATATTCAGTAGATATTCAATAAACATTCAGTAGACATTCTTTAGACATTCAGTAGATATTCAATAAACATTCAGTAGATATTCAGTAGATATTCAATAAACATTCAGTAGATATTCAGTAGATATTCAATAGACATTCAGTAGATATTCAATAGACATTCAGTAGATATTGTAAGGGACAGAGCCCTGTCCCTTCATTCTATGGTGGCGCTGACACCTCCCCTGTTTCCTGAGAGGGAACAATCAGGGACATTGAAACCACCTGTGGTTCTTTCTCACCTGTTTTGTGTTGTCTTCGTATGTGGGTTTTCTGTTTTCTGGTTCTGTGTTTGATGCGGGTTTATGTTTGTATATATTAATGTTGTGTGTTCGGGGGAGATCATTAGGAAAGGTGATTTTGATTAGTTGTTTCTGTTGTTTAAGTTCTTGTTTCTAGTGCCTGTTCTGCCTGGATGAGAATAAAAACCCTGTTTTGGAAAGGATTCTCTGCAATTGTGTCTGTTCCTTGCCATCTGCAAAAAAAGGCAGATCGTGACAGATATTCAGTAGACATTCAGTAGACATTAAGTATTGTCTCTGAGTCCTGGGCAGCTCACCTCCCAACAACAACAACCACAGTGTTGTTCTGAGACGTCATTCAAGCAAAGAGCAAAACAGCTCTGGAAGCCTCATTTGTGAAAGTGCTGAATGTTCAGGGTGAAAGTACAGGTGTCTGCTGGGAGTTGAGCTGCTACACATGTGTTAGATGATAAGGGGATTTGACTAATGCCATACTGTACCAGTGAACCAACACTGAAGGTTATGATTCAGTTCAGTTGAACAGGGTTTAGATGGGGCACCCGGGTATATATGAGTGCTGTTGACACTGGACTCAGGACAACACTCAGAGATGGACTTTGGCCTGATCACTTTTGGAATCATCCTCTGGATGGTGACCCAAACCTGCTCCGTTCCTGTCAAAGTAAGCAGTGAAACCCAGTTCAGTCCTCGCTCATCAATTCATAAGGCACTAAACATCTGAACCTCCCTTTCACAGAACTCAACAATGACACCAGAGCTAAGAAGGTCCAAAAGAGAGTCATCCATGGTTCCAGAGGACATGAATGCCATGGACAAGATCCTAAAAGCCAATGGCAGTAAGTATCTACGACGTACCCTATTGGTCAGATGTGTCATTTAGTATCTACGACGTACCCTATTGGTCAGATGTGTCATTTAGTATCTACGACGTACCCTATTGGTCAGATGTGTCATTTAGTATCTACGACGTACCCTATTGGTCAGATGTGTCATTTAGTATCTACGACGTACCCTATTGGTCAGATGTGTCATTTTAGTATATACCCTATTGGTCAGATGTGTCATTTAGTATCTACGACGTACCCTATTGGTCAGATGTGTCATTTAGTATCTACGACGTACCCTATTGGTCAGATGTGTCATTTTAGTATCTACGACGTACCCTATTGGTCAGATGTGTCATTTAGTATCTACGACGTACCCTATTGGTCAGATGTGTCATTTTAGTATCTACGACGTACGTCCTATTGGTCAGATGTGTCATTTAGTATCTACGACGTACCCTATTGGTCAGATGTGTCATTTTAGTATCTACGACGTACCCTATTGGTCAGATGTGTCATTTCGTATCTACGACGTACCCTATTGGTCAGATGATGTGTCATTTAGTATCTACGACGTACCCTATTGGTCAGATGTGTCATTTAGTATCTACGACGTACCCTATTGGTCAGATGTGTCATTTAGTATCTCGTACCCTATTGGTCAGATGTGTCATTTAGTATCTACGACGTACCCTATTGGTCAGATGTGTCATTTAGTATCTCATTTTAGTATCTACGTACCCTATTGGTCAGATGTGTCATTTAGTATCTCGACGTACCCTATTGGTCAGATGTGTCATTTTAGTATCTACGACGTACCCTATTGGTCAGATGTGTCATTTAGTATCTACGACGTACCCTATTGGTCAGATGTGTCATTTAGTATCTACGACGTACCCTATTGGTCAGATGTGTCATTTAGTATCTACGACGTACCCTATTGGTCAGATGTGTCATTTAGTATCTACGACGTACCCTATTGGTCAGATGTGTCATTTAGTATCTACGACGTACCCTATTGGTCAGATGTGTCATTTAGTATCTACGACGTACCCTATTGGTCAGATGTGTCATTTAGTATCTACGACGTACCCTATTGGTCAGATGTGTCATTTAGTATCTACGACGTACCCTATTGGTCAGATGTGTCATTTAGTATCTACGACGTACCCTATTGGTCAGATGTGTCATTTAGTATCTACGACGTACCCTATTGGTCAGATGTGTCATTTAGTATCTACGACGTACCCTATTGGTCAGATGTGTCATTTTAGTATCTACGACGTACCCTATTGGTCAGATGTGTCATTTAGTATCTACGACGTACCCTATTGGTCAGATGTGTCATTTTAGTATCTACGACGTACCCTATTGGTCAGATGTGTCATTTTAGTATCTACGACGTACCCTATTGGTCAGATGTGTCATTTAGTATCTACGACGTACCCTATTGGTCAGATGTGTCATTTTAGTATCTACGACGTACCCTATTGGTCAGATGTGTCATTTAGTATCTACGACGTACCCTATTGGTCAGATGTGTCATTTAGTATCTACGACGTACCCTATTGGTCAGATGTGTCATTTAGTATCTACGACGTACCCTATTGGTCAGATGTGTCATTTAGTATCTACGACGTACCCTATTGGTCAGATGTGTCATTTAGTATCTACGACGTACCCTATTGGTCAGATGTGTCATTTAGTATCTACGACGTACCCTATTGGTCAGATGTGTCATTTAGTATCTACGACGTACCCTATTGGTCAGATGTGTCATTTAGTATCTACGACGTACCCTATTGGTCAGATGTGTCATTTAGTATCTACGACGTACCCTATTGGTCAGATGTGTCATTTAGTATCTACGACGTACCCTATTGGTCAGATGTGTCATTTAGTATCTACGACGTACCCTATTGGTCAGATGTGTCATTTAGTATCTACGACGTACCCTATTGGTCAGATGTGTCATTTAGTATCTACGACGTACCCTATTGGTCATATGTGTCATTTAGTATCTACGACGTACCCTATTGGTCAGAAGTGTCATTTCGTATCTACGACGTACCCTATTGGTCATATGTGTCATTTCGTATCTACGACGTACCCTATTGGTTAGATGTGTCATTTAGTATCTACGACGTACCCTATTGGTCAGATGTGTCATTTAGTATCTACGACGTACCCTATTGGTCAGATGTGTCATTTCGTATCTACGACGTACCCTATTGGTCATATGTGTCATTTCGTATCTACGACGTACCCTATTGGTTAGATGTGTCATTTAGTATCTACGACGTACCCTATTGGTCATATGTGTCATTTAGTATCTACGACGTACCCTATTGGTTAGATGTGTCATTTTGTATCTATGACGTACCCTATTGGTCAGATGTGTCATTTAGGGACCAGCTTGTCATTTGGTGGTCAACTGGTGCACTAAGGTGATTCTGATACGTTTATATTTGTACTATAAGGTGATTCTGATACGTTTATATGTGCACTATGAGGTGATTCTGATACGTTTATATGTGTACTATAAGGTGATTCTGATACGTTTATATGTGCACTATGAGGTGATTCTGATACGTTTATATGTGTACTATAAGGTGATTCTGATACGTTTATATGTGCACTATAAGGTGATTCTGATACGTTTATATGTGTACTATAAGGTGATTCTGATACGTTTATATGTGCACTATAAGGTGATTCTGATACGTTTTATATGTGCACTATAAGGTGATTCTGATACGTTTATATGTGCACTATAAGGTGATTCTGATACGTTTATATGTGCACTATAAGGTGATTCTGATACGTTTATATGTGTACTATAAGGTGATTCTGATACGTTTATATGTGTACTATAAGGTGATTCTGATACGTTTATATGTGTACTATAAGGTGATTCTGATACGTTTATATGTGTACTATAAGGTGATTCTGATACTATAAGGTGATTCTTATATGTGTACTATAAGGTGATTCTGATACGTTTATATGTAAGGTGACTATAAGGTGATTCTGATACGTTTATATGTGTACTATAAGGTGATTCTGATACGTTTATATGATTCTGCACTATAAGGTGATTCTGATACGTTTATATGTGTACTATAAGGTGATTCTGATACGTTTATATGTGTACTATAAGGTGATTCTGATACGTTTATATGTGCACTATAAGGTGATTCTGATACGTTTATATGTGCACTATAAGGTGATTCTGATACGTTTATATGTGTACTATAAGGTGATTCTGATACGTTTATATGTGCACTATAAGGTGATTCTGATACGTTTATATGTGCACTATAAGGTGATTCTGATACGTTTATATGTGCACTATAAGGTGATTCTGATACGTTTATATGTGCACTATAAGGTGATTCTGATACGTTTATATGTGTACTATAAGGTGTTCTGATACGTTTTATATGTGTAGAGGGGAACCACACTAATGCCTTCTCTGTGTGACAGGGCGAGGTATTTCTCGTGCCAGGGGTCTGTATGTCAGGGATGGAGACATTGCTAGTCGCTATTATCCTAATAGCCGCAGCGCCATCACTTGTCCTGCTAAGTCCTGCCTCTGGCCCAAGTCAGTAGATGGATTTGTCTATGTCCCCTACATCATCTCCCCAAGTTACGGTAGGTACCTGACCATCCTCCGGCTGTATTCTGCAAGGTGGGGCTACTGTCTAAATAGTCTGTTTGTCATTATTTAAATATAACAATAGCTAACAGTTAGTAACAGTTGAAGTTTGATATTATTGACAGGTTTTTATTAACAGTTAGTAACAGTTGGAGTTTGATATTAATGATCGGTGTTTATTAACAGTAACAGTTTGATATTGATGACATATATTTATTAACAGTAACAGTTTGATATTGATGACATCTATTTATTAACAGTTAGTAACAGTTTGATATTGATGACATATATTTATTAACAGTAACAGTTTGATATTGATGACATCTATTTATTAACAGTTTGATATTGATGACATCTATTTATTAACAGTAACAGTTTGATATTGATGACATCTATTTATTAACAGTAACAGTTTGATATTGATGACATATATTTATTAACAGTAACAGTTTGATATTGATGACATCTATTTATTAACAGTTTGATATTGATGACATCTATTTATTAACAGTAACAGTTTGATATTGATGACATATATTTATTAACAGTAACAGTTTGATATTGATGACATATATTTATTAACAGCAACAGTTTGATATTGATGACATCTATTTATTAACAGTAACAGTTTGATATTGATGACATCTATTTATTAACAGTAACAGTTTGATATTGATGACATATATTTATTAACAGTAACAGTTTGATATTGATGACATCTATTTATTAACAGTAACAGTTTGATATTGATGACATATATTTATTAACACTAACAGTTTGATATTGATGACATCTATTTATTAACACTAACAGTTTGATATTGATGACATATATTTATTAACACTAACAGTTTGATATTGATGACATATATTTATTAACAGTAACAGTTTGATATTGATGACATATATTTATTAACAGTAACAGTTTGATACATATATTTATTAACAGTAACAGTTTGATATTGATGACATATATTTATTAACAGTAACAGTTTGATATTGATGACATATATTTATTAACAGTAACAGTTTGATATTGATGACATATATTTATTAACAGTAACAGTTTGATATTGATGACATATATTTATTAACAGTAACAGTTTGATATTGATGACATATATTTATTAACAGTAACAGTTTGATATTGATGACATATATTTATTAACAGTTAGTAACAGTTTGATATGACAGATGACATTGACAGGATTATCATAGAGATGGGGATGTTGGACATCTCTTCTGAAACTTGCGTGAAGTTCATTCCTCGTAGCCATGAAGCCCACTACCTGGACATCCAGCCCCGGGGTGGGTAAGTTTTGCAGCCTGTCCTTTTGTTCACATTACACCTAACGACACCATGGAACAATCCTGACCTTCTGACACATATAGTTTATAGAAACACCACGCTAGATGCACATTGGTAGGCTGGTTCCAGAATGACTTGATCTAAATTAAATTGGTAGCCTGGTTCAAGATCTGTTTGTGCCAGCACAACACATTGGAATATAATACAAAATCAGATCAATAACTGTACGTAATCAGTATAATAACTGTATTATAATCAGTATAATAACTGTACTGTAATTAGTATTATAACTGTATTACAATCAGTATAACAGCTGTATTATAATCAGATCAATAACTGTACTGTAATTAGTATTATAACTGTATTACAATCAGTATAATAACTGTAATCAGTATAATAACTGTACTGTAATTAGTATTATAACTGTATTACAATCAGAATAATAACTGTACTGTAATCAGAATAATAACTGTACTGTAATCAGTATAATAACTGTACTGTAATCAGTATAATAACTGTACTGTAATCAGAATAATAACTGTACTGTAATCAGAATAATAACTGTACTGTAATCAGAATAATAACTGTACTGTAATCAGTATAATAACTGTACTGTAATCAGTATAATAACTGTACTGTAATCAGTATAATAACTGTGCTGTAATCAGTATAATAACTGTGCTGTAATCAGTATAATAACTGTATTATAATCAGATCAATAACTGTATTATAATCAGATCAATAACTGTATTATAATCAGATCAATAACTGTACTGTAATCAGATAAATAACTGTACTGTAATCAGTATAATAACTGTACTGTAATCAGTATAATAACTGTACTGTAATCAGTATAATAACTGTACTGTAATCAGTATAATAACTGTACTGTAATCAGAATAATAACTGTACTGTAATCAGTATAATAACTGTACTGTAATCAGTATAATAACTGTACTGTAATCAGATCAATAACTGTACTGTAATCAGTATTATAATTGTATTACAATCAGATAAATAACTGTACTGTAATCAGTATAATAACTGTACTAATAATACGTTTTATTTATATAGCGCCTTTCCAGGGCTCAAGGACGCTTTACAATTCAGGACATAAAACAGTAAGCAGTAATAACAAACATTACCACCAAAAAAACACAGAAGGACAACAACAGTGAAATACAAACTTACAAATAACACTTAGAGAATAAGTGGGTTTTGAGTAAGGATTTGAATTCAGATAGAGTACAGACATGGCGGAGTGATTGAGGGAGAGAGTTCCACAGTGTTGGTGCAACAACACTGAACGATCTAGCCCCCATGGAAGCTAGCCGGTGCTTAGGGACTACAAGAAGGCTAGAGCCAGAGGATCTTAGTGAACGTGTCGGTTTGTAGGGATGGATCAGGTTGCTAAGATAGGGGGGAGCTAAACTGTGTAGAGATTTAAAAGTGAGCAGGAGGATTTTGAATTGAATACGATAGGCCACTGGCAGCCAGTGAAGATCAGACAGAATTGGGGTGATATGAGCAGAACGCTTGGTGTGAGTAAGTAATCTAGCAGCAGAGTTTTGAATATATTGCAACCTGGAGATGGAGCTGGCAGGAAGACCAATAAAAAGGGCATTGCAGTAATCAAGACGTGATGTTATGAATGAATGAATTACAGTTTCAGCGTCTTTAGTGTTGAGGAAAGGACGGAGTTTGGCGATCCGACGTAAGTGAAAGAAGGCCGATTTAGTGACAGATTTAATATGAGACTGGAGTGAGAGGGAGGAGTCAAAAAGTACACCCAGATTTTTAACAGTGTTAGATGGTTTGATGAAAGTGCCCGCAATCTCGCACTTGAAATCAGTGGGAATTTTCCTGATAAGAGATGGAGTTCCAATAAAAATGATCTCAGTTTTGTCCATGTTGAGTTTTAGGAAATTACATTGAAGCCAATCTTTTATTTCATGCACACAGGCTGAGATTTTGTCAGTCGTGACAGACAAAACAGGTGTACAAACAGTGTATAATTGGATGTCATCAGCATAGAAATGATAATTAAAACCATGACGTTGCAAGATGAGACCAAGAGGTATTATATAAATTATGAATAATAATGGCCCCAGAACAGATCCCTGGGGGACACCTTGCGTAAGGGGGACAGCAGGTGACCGAGAATCCTGTACCAAAATGTAGAATTGTCTGTCAGAGAGGTAGGAGTAAAACCAAGATAGAGCATCACCAGAAATACCTACACCCGCAAGGCGCAGCATAAGTAGTTCATGGGAGACTGTGTCGAAGGCAGAGCTAAGGTCAAGAAGCAAGAGTAACGACAGCACGCCAGAGTCGCCAGAAAGAAGCAAGTCATTCAGCACCTTGACAAGGGCTGTTTCAGTACTATGTAGAGGACGAAAACCAGATTGAAATGGATTAAAGAGGTTATTTGCAACAAGAAAAGACTGAAGCTGGGAAGCAACAGTACTTTCCAGTAATTTGGCCATGAAAGGTAGATTTGAAATGGGACGATAATTAGATAAAATAGAAGGATCAAGGCTGGGTTTTTTAAGAGCAGGGGTAACAGCGGCAGTTTTGAGTGACAAAATCAGTATAATAACTGTACTGTAATCAGTATAATAACTGTATTGTAATCAGTGTAATAACTGTACTGTAATCAGTATAATAACTGTACTGTAATCAGTATAAAAGCTGTACTGTAATCAGTATAAAAGCTGTACTGTAATCAGTATAATAACTGTATTGTAATCAGTGTAATAACTGTACTGTAATCAGTGTAATAACTGTATTGTAATCAGTATAATAACTGTACTGTAATCAGTATAATAACTGTACTGTAATCAGTATAATAACTGTACTGTAATCAGTATAATAACTGTACTGTAATCAGTATAATAACTGTACTGTAATCAGAATAATAACTGTACTGTAATCAGTATAATAACTGTACTGTAATCAGTATAATAACTGTACTGTAATCAGATCAATAACTGTACTGTAATCAGTATTATAATTGTATTACAATCAGATAAATAACTGTACTGTAATCAGTATAATAACTGTACTGTAATCAGTATAATAACTGTACTGTAATCAGTATAATAACTGTATTGTAATCAGTGTAATAACTGTATTATAATCAGTATAATAACTGTACTGTAATCAGTATAAAAGCTGTACTGTAATCAGAATAATAACTGAACTGTAATCAGAATAATAACTGTACTGTAATCAGTATAATAACTGTACTGTAATCAGTATAATAACTGTGCTGTAATCAGTATAATAACTGTGCTGTAATCAGTATAATAACTGTGCTGTAATCAGTATAATAACTGTATTGTAATCAGTATAATAACTGTACTGTAATCAGATAAGTAACTGTACTGTAATTAGTATTATAACTGTATTACAATCAGTATAACAGCTGTATTATAATCAGATCAATAACTGTACTGTAATTAGTATTATAACTGTATTACAATCAGTATAATAACTGTACTGTAATCAGTATAAAAGCTGTACTGTAATCAGTATAAAAGCTGTACTGTAATCAGTATAATAACTGTATTGTAATCAGTGTAATAACTGTACTGTAATCAGTGTAATAACTGTATTGTAATCAGTATAATAACTGTACTGTAATCAGTATAATAACTGTACTGTAATCAGTATAATAACTGTACTGTAATCAGTATAATAACTGTACTGTAATCAGTATAATAACTGTACTGTAATCAGTATAATAACTGTACTGTAATCAGAATAATAACTGTACTGTAATCAGTATAATAACTGTACTGTAATCAGAATAATAACTGTACTGTAATCAGTATAATAACTGTACTGTAATCAGTATAATAACTGTACTGTAATCAGATCAATAACTGTACTGTAATCAGTATTATAATTGTATTACAATCAGATAAATAACTGTACTGTAATCAGTATAATAACTGTACTGTAATCAGTATAATAACTGTACTGTAATCAGTATAATAAACTGTAATCAGTATAATACTGTAATCAGTATAATAACTGTACTGTAATCAGAATAATAACTGTACTGTAATCAGTATAATAACTGTACTGTAATCAGTATAATAACTGTACTGTAATCAGATCAATAACTGTACTGTAATCAGTATTATAATTGTATTACAATCAGATAAATAACTGTACTGTAATCAGTATAATAACTGTACTGTAATCAGTATAATAACTGTACTGTAATCAGTATAATAACTGTATTGTAATCAGTGTAATAACTGTATTATAATCAGTATAATAACTGTACTGTAATCAGTATAAAAGCTGTACTGTAATCAGAATAATAACTGAACTGTAATCAGAATAATAACTGTACTGTAATCAGTATAATAACTGTACTGTAATCAGTATAATAACTGTGCTGTAATCAGTATAATAACTGTGCTGTAATCAGTATAATAACTGTGCTGTAATCAGTATAATAACTGTATTGTAATCAGTATAATAACTGTACTGTAATCAGATAAGTAACTGTACTGTAATTAGTATTATAACTGTATTACAATCAGTATAACAGCTGTATTATAATCAGATCAATAACTGTACTGTAATTAGTATTATAACTGTATTACAATCAGTATAATAACTGTAATCAGTATAATAACTGTACTGTAATCAGTATAATAACTGTATTGTAATCAGTGTAATAACTGTACTGTAATCAGTATAATAACTGTATTACAATCAGTATAATAACTGTACTGTAATCAGTATAATAACTGTACTGTAATCAGTATAATAACTGTATTGTAATCAGTATAATAACTGTACTGTAATCAGTATAATAACTGTACTGTAATCAGTATAATAACTGTACTGTAATCAGAATAATAACTGTACTGTAATCAGTATAATAACTGTACTGTAATCAGTATAATAACTGTACTGTAATCAGATCAATAACTGTACTGTAATCAGTATTATAATTGTATTACAATCAGATAAATAACTGTACTGTAATCAGTATAATAACTGTACTGTAATCAGTATAATAACTGTACTGTAATCAGTATAATAACTGTACTGTAATCAGTGTAATAACTGTATTATAATCAGTATAATAACTGTACTGTAATCAGTATAAAAGCTGTATTGTAATCAGAATAATAACTGAACTGTAATCAGTATAATAACTGTGCTGTAATCAGTATTATAATAACTGTGCTGTATTATAATCAGTATAATAACTGTACTGTAATTAGTATTATAACTGTATTACAATCAGTATAATAACTGTAATCAGTATAATAACTGTACTGTAATCAGTATAATAACTGTATTGTAATCAGTGTAATAACTGTACTGTAATCAGTATAATAACTGTATTACAATCAGTATAATAACTGTACTGTAATCAGTATAATAACTGTACTGTAATCAGTATAATAACTGTATTGTAATCAGTATAATAACTGTACTGTAATCAGTATAATAACTGTACTGTAATCAGTATAATAACTGTACTGTAATCAGAATAATAACTGTACTGTAATCAGTATAATAACTGTACTGTAATCAGTATAATAACTGTACTGTAATCAGATCAATAACTGTACTGTAATCAGTATTATAATTGTATTACAATCAGATAAATAACTGTACTGTAATCAGTATAATAACTGTACTGTAATCAGTATAATAACTGTACTGTAATCAGTATAATAACTGTACTGTAATCAGTGTAATAACTGTATTATAATCAGTATAATAACTGTACTGTAATCAGTATAAAAGCTGTACTGTAATCAGAATAATAACTGAACTGTAATCAGTATAATAACTGTGCTGTAATCAGTATAATAACTGTGCTGTAATCAGTATAATAACTGTGCTGTAATCAGTATAATAACTGTATTGTAATCAGTATAATAACTGTACTGTAATCAGATAAGTAACTGTACTGTAATTAGTATTATAATTGTATTACAATCAGTATAACAGCTGTATTATAATCAGATCAATAACTGTACTGTAATTAGTATTATAACTGTATTACAATCAGTATAATAACTGTAATCAGTATAATAACTGTACTGTAATCAGTATAATAACTGTATTGTAATCAGTGTAATAACTGTACTGTAATCAGTATAATAACTGTATTATAATCAGTATAATAACTGTACTGTAATCAGTATAATAACTGTACTGTAATCAGTATAATAACTATTATAATCAGATCAATAACTGTACTGTAATCAGATCAATAACTGTACTGTAATCAGTATTATAATTGTATTACAATCAGTTAAGTAACTGTACTGTAATCAGTATAATAACTGTACTGTAATCAGTATAATAACTGTATTGTAATCAGTGTAATAACTGTACTGTAATCAGTGTAATAACTGTATTGTAATCAGTATAACAACTGTACTGTAATCAGTATAATAACTGTACTGTAATCAGTATAATAACTGTACTGTAATCAGAATAATAACTGTACTGTAATCAGTATAATAACTGTACTGTAATCAGTATAATAACTGTACTGTAATCAGATCAATAACTGTACTGTAATCAGTATTATAATTGTATTACAATCAGATAAATAACTGTACTGTAATCAGTATAATAACTGTACTGTAATCAGTATAATAACTGTACTGTAATCAGTATAATAACTGTATTGTAATCAGTGTAATAACTGTATTATAATCAGTATAATAACTGTACTGTAATCAGTATAAAAGCTGTACTGTAATCAGAATAATAACTGAACTGTAATCAGAATAATAACTGTACTGTAATCAGTATAATAACTGTACTGTAATCAGTATAATAACTGTGCTGTAATCAGTATAATAACTGTGCTGTAATCAGTATAATAACTGTGCTGTAATCAGTATAATAACTGTATTGTAATCAGTATAATAACTGTACTGTAATCAGATAAGTAACTGTACTGTAATTAGTATTATAACTGTATTACAATCAGTATAACAGCTGTATTATAATCAGATCAATAACTGTACTGTAATTAGTATTATAACTGTATTACAATCAGTATAATAACTGTAATCAGTATAATAACTGTACTGTAATCAGTGTAATAACTGTATTGTAATCAGTGTAATAACTGTACTGTAATCAGTATAATAACTGTATTATAATCAGTATAATAACTGTACTGTAATCAGTATAATAACTGTACTGTAATCAGTATAATAACTATTATAATCAGATCAATAACTGTACTGTAATCAGATCAATAACTGTACTGTAATCAGTATTATAATTGTATTACAATCAGTTAAGTAACTGTACTGTAATCAGTATAATAACTGTACTGTAATCAGTATAATAACTGTATTGTAATCAGTGTAATAACTGTACTGTAATCAGTGTAATAACTGTATTGTAATCAGTATAACAACTGTACTGTAATCAGTATAATAACTGTACTGTAATCAGTATAATAACTGTACTGTAATCAGTATAATAACTGTACTGTAATCAGTATAATAACTGTACTGTAATCAGAATAATAACTGTACTGTAATCAGTATAATAACTGTACTGTAATCAGTATAATAACTGTATTGTAATCAGTGTAATAACTGTACTGTAATCAGTGTAATAACTGTATTGTAATCAGTATAATAACTGTACTGTAATCAGTATAATAACTGTACTGTAATCAGTATAATAACTGTACTGTAAGCTCCGGGTTTGGTTGTGTGTCATCAGCTGCTGGTCTTTCCTGGGGAGAACAGAAGGTCCTCAACCCCTCTCCCTCCAGTCTCCAGGCTGTATGTGGTCTGGGATTGCCTCCCATGAATTCATGCACGCTCTGGGATTCGTGCACGAGCAGTCCCGCTCCGACCGTGATCGCTATGTTACTATTGTATGGGACAACATCATTCAGGGTTTGTATTGATTCAACATGTAGGCAGTACCATGATCACATGTAGACAGTACCATAATCACATGTAGACAGTACCATAATCACATGTAGACAGTACCATAATCACATGTAGACAGTACCATAATCACATGTAGACAGTACCATAATCACATGTAGACAGTACCATAATCACATGTAGACAGTACCATAATCACATGTAGACAGTACCATAATCACATCTAGACAGTACCATAATCACATCTAGACAGTACCATAATCACATGTAGACAGTACCATAATCACATGTAGACAGTACCATAATCACATGTAGACAGTACCATAATCACATGTAGACAGTACCATAATCACATGTAGACAGTACCATAATCACATGTAGACAGTACCATAATCACATGTAGACAGTACCATAATCACATGTAGACAGTACCATAATCACATGTAGACAGTACCATAATCACATCTAGACAGTACCATAATCACATGTAGACAGTACCATAATCACATCTAGACAGTACCATAATCACATGTAGACAGTACCATAATCACATGTAGACAGTACCATAATCACATGTAGACAGTACCATAATCACATGTAGACAGTACCATAATCACATGTAGACAGTACCATAATCACATGTAGACAGTACCATAATCACATGTAGACAGTACCATAATCACATGTAGACAGTACCATAATCACATGTAGACAGTACCATAATCACATGTAGACAGTACCATAATCACATGTAGACAGTACCATAATCACATGTAGACAGTACCATAATCACATTTAGACAGTACCATGATCACATGTAGACAGTACCATAATCACATGTAGACAGTACCATGATCACATCTAGACAGTACCATAATCACAGACAGAAACAATCAATCCTTAATTGCATGTGGAGAATATATAACTATATATAATATATCACTATATATAATATATCACTATATATAATATATCACTACCCACTATAATGTGTGTGTCTCTAAACAGGACAGGAGCATAACTTTAAGAAGTACCCAACTAACAATCTAAACACCATCTACGACTACAGCTCCGTCATGCACTATGGCAGGTGGGTTGATGTCTTGGCCATATGACCACACCTCCATATGACCACACCTCCATATGACTACACCTCCATATGACCACACCTCCATATGACCACACCTCCATATGACTACACCTCCATATGACCACACCTCCATATGACTACACCTCCATATGACTACACCTCCATATGACTACACCTCCATATGACTACACCTCCATATGACTACACCTCCATATGACTACACCTCCATATGACTACACCTCCATATGACTACACCTCCATATGACTACACCTCCATATGACTACACCTCCATATGACTACAGCTCCATATGACCACAGCTCCAAATGACCACAGCTCCATATGACCACAGCTCCAAATGACCACACCTCCATATGACCACAGCTCCAAATGACCACACCTCCATATGACCACAGCTCCATATGACCACAGCTCCATATGACCACAGCTCCATATGACCACAGCTCCATATGACCACAGCTCCATATGACTACACCTCCATATGACTACACCTCCATATGACTACACCTCCATATGACCACACCTCCATATGACCACACCTCCATATGACCACAGCTCCATATGACCACAGCTCCATATGACCACAGCTCCATATGACTACACCTCCATATGACCACACCTCCATATGACTACACCTCCATATGACTACACCTCCATATGACTACACCTCCATATGACTACACCTCCATATGACCACACCTCCATATGACCACACCTCCATATGACTACACCTCCATATGACCACACCTCCATATGACTACACCTCCATATGACCACACCTCCATATGACCACACCTCCATATGACTACACCTCCATATGACTACACCTCCATATGACTACACCTCCATATGACTACACCTCCATATGACTACACCTCCATATGACTACACCTCCATATGACTACACCTCCATATGACCACAGCTCCATATGACCACAGCTCCAAATGACCACACCTCCATATGACCACAGCTCCAAATGACCACACCTCCATATGACCACAGCTCCATATGACCACACCTCCATATGACTACACCTCCATATGACCACAGCTCCATATGACCACAGCTCCAAATGACCACACCTCCATATGACCACAGCTCCAAATGACCACACCTCCATATGACCACAGCTCCATATGACCACAGCTCCATATGACCACAGCTCCATATGACCACAGCTCCATATGACTACACCTCCATATGACTACACCTCCATATGACTACACCTCCATATGACCACACCTCCATATGACTACACCTCCATATGACCACACCTCCATATGACTACACCTCCATATGACCACACCTCCATATGACCACACCTCCATATGACCACACCTCCATATGACCACACCTCCATATGACCACACCTCCATATGACCACACCTCCATATGACTACACCTCCATATGACCACACCTCCATATGACTACACCTCCATATGACCACACCTCCATATGACTACACCTCCATATGACTACACCTCCATATGACTACACCTCCATATGACTACACCTCCATATGACCACACCTCCATATGACCACACCTCCATATGACCACACCTCCATATGACCACACCTCCATATGACCACACCTCCATATGACCACACCTCCATATGACTACACCTCCATATGACCACACCTCCATATGACTACACCTCCATATGACTACACCTCCATATGACCACACCTCCATATGACCACACCTCCATATGACCACACCTCCATATGACCACACCTCCATATGACTACACCTCCATATGACCACACCTCCATATGACTACACCTCCATATGACTACACCTCCATATGACTACACCTCCATATGACTACACCTCCATATGACTACACCTCCATATGACTACACCTCCATATGACTACACCTCCATATGACTACACCTCCATATGACTACACCTCCATATGACTACACCTCCATATGACCACACCTCCATATGACCACACCTCCATATGACCACACCTCCATATGACCACACCTCCATATGACTACACCTCCATATGACTACACCTCCATATGACTACACCTCCATATGACTACACCTCCATATGACTACACCTCCATATGACTACACCTCCATATGACTACACCTCCATATGACTACACCTCCATATGACTACACCTCCATATGACCACACCTCCATATGACCACAGCTCCATATGACCACAGCTCCAAATGACCACACCTCCATATGACCACAGCTCCAAATGACCACACCTCCATATGACCACAGCTCCATATGACCACAGCTCCATATGACTACACCTCCATATGACCACACCTCCATATGACTACACCTCCATATGACTACACCTCCATATGACTACACCTCCATATGACTACACCTCCATATGACCACACCTCCATATGACCACACCTCCATATGACTACACCTCCATATGACCACACCTCCATATGACTACACCTCCATATGACTACACCTCCATATGACTACACCTCCATATGACTACACCTCCATATGACTACACCTCCATATGACTACACCTCCATATGACCACACCTCCATATGACCACACCTCCATATGACCACACCTCCATATGACCACACCTCCATATGACTACACCTCCATATGACTACACCTCCATATGACTACACCTCCATATGACTACACCTCCATATGACTACACCTCCATATGACTACACCTCCATATGACTACACCTCCATATGACTACACCTCCATATGACTACACCTCCATATGACTACACCTCCATATGACTACACCTCCATATGACTACACCTCCATATGACTACACCTCCATATGACCACAGCTCCATATGACCACAGCTCCAAATGACCATATGACTACACCTCCATATGACCACAGCTCCAAATGACCACAGCTCCATATGACCACAGCTCCATATGACCACAGCTCCATATGACCACAGCTCCATATGACCACAGCTCCATATGACCACAGCTCCATATGACCACAGCTCCATATGACCACACCTCCATATGGCCACAGCTCCATATGACCACAGCTCCATATGACCACAGCTCCATATGACCACAGCTCCATATGACCACAGCTCCATATGACCACAGCTCTATATGACTCTATGTTTGTGTTCTAAAGTAGAGCTCTAATGTTGTGTTCTAAAGTTGTGTTCTAACGTAGTGTTCTAATGTTGTGTTCTAACATAGTGCTCTAAGGTAGTGCTCTAATGTTATGTTCTAAAGTAGTGCTCCAAGGTTGTGTTCTAAAGTGATGCTCCAAGGTTGTGTTCTAAAGTAATGCTCGAAGGATGTGTTCTTAGTTTGCGTTCTTTGTGATGCAGATTTGCCTTTTCAGAGGATGGTGGACCAACCATTATTCCCAAGCCAGATCCCTGGATTCCTATTGGACAGAGAGAAGGACCAAGTCGCCTGGATATACACAAGATAAACCTCCTGTATGAGTGTGGTATGTAGTTACACCTCCACCTACTGTATGACTGGTATGTAGTTAACACCTCCACCTACTGTATGACTGGTATGTAGTTAACACCTCCACCTCCTGTATGACTGGTATGTAGTTAACACCTCCACCTACTGTATGCCTGGTATGTAGTTACACCTCCACCTACTGTATGACTGGTATGTAGTTAACACCTCCACCTCCTGTATGACTGGTATGTAGTTAACACCTCCACCTACTGTATGCCTGGTATGTAGTTACACCTCCACCTCCTGTATGACTGGTATGTAGTTAACACCTCCACCTCCTGTATGACTGGTATGTAGTTACACCTCCACCTACTGTATGACTGGTATGTAGTTAACACCTCCACCTCCTGTATGACTGGTATGTAGTTAACACCTCCACCTACTGTATGCCTGGTATGTAGTTACACCTCCACCTCCTGTATGACTGGTATGTAGTTACACCTCCACCTACTGTATGACTGGTATGTAGTTACACCTCCACCTACTGTATGACTGGTATGTAGTTACACCTCCACCTACTGTATGACTGGTATGTAGTTACACCTCCACCTCCTGTATGACTGGTAAGTAGTTACACCTCCACCTACTGTATGACTGGTATGTAATTACACCTCCACCTACTGTATGACTGGTATGTAGTTACACCTCCACCTACTGTATGACTGGTATGTAGTTACACCTCCACCTACTGTATGACTGGTATGTAGTTACACCTCCACCTCCTGTATGACTGGTATGTAGTTACACCTCCACCTACTGTATGACTGGTATGTAGTTAATACCTCCACCTCCTGTATGACTGGTATGTAGTTACACCTCCACCTACTGTATGACTGGTATGTAGTTACACCTCCACCTACTGTATGACTGGTATGTAGTTAGTTAACACCTCCACCTACTGTATGACTGGTATGTAGTTACACCTCCACCTACTGTATGACTGGTATGTAGTTACACCTCCACCTCCTGTATGACTTGTATGTAGTTACACCTCCACCTACTGTATGACTGGTATGTAGTTAAACCATTCACCATGTGAGTGCATGTCATCTGCAAATCTTTTTAAACAGTTTGTTTTATAGAATACCAGAACAGATCAGTGTTTCATTTTGTCCAGGTGGCCTGATTTAACTGGATGGAGACCACAGACCACAATTCCCTTACCAACTACAGGAGGAAGTCAAATACCATTTTTACATAAAAATACATCATATTTAAATGTTGTAGATAAAATATACAATATGTTGTATAATTGATTGGTGGAGAAATAAATGTTGATTTCCAAGCTTTTATCGGTATTGTATAAATAATAAATATATTCTTCAAATGAATGAATGTTGTCTTCTGTAAGGTCCATCACACCCATTGGCCTGATAACATGGCATCTGATGTGCACAGTTCTGTTACTATAGTAACTAGTGTTGTTAATTCTGGTCTCAATGTCTAGCGTGCTGAAACAGTGTTCTTTATGGCATGTCAAGATAAGCTAACATTAGCTATGATTCTGTCATTTCTTAGAGCTTTCTAGCTAACTAATGTAAGGAGGCTAACTCGCAACATTAGCTAGCTCTAAGAAATGACAGGATCATAGCTAATGTTAGTTTGTCTCCTATTAATTACCTGACATGTTAATTTATCTTCTATTAATTACCTTAGCCTGATGAAATGTGTAACTTTTACTGGCTATAATAGCAAGTTACGCTGCTAGTTAAACGTTTACTGGCTATGATAGCAAGGTACGCTGCTAGTTAAACGTTTACTGGCTATGATAGCAAGGTACGCTGCTAGTTAACAGCGCGATAGAAAAACAAGCTGTCGTGTCCCGCCTCCTGCTGCCGCTGATTGGACGGCTGAGAGAACCAATGAGATGCGATGCTGCCCTGAGAACATATTTCAATAACTAAACGTTATATGCCGTGGAGCTCCGCCCCCAGAGGGGCTTCGCTCCTAGTGGTTTAACCCTGCCGCGCCCCGCGGCCATACTGACAAATTAAAATGCACTACCGCTCAGCCAATCAGGGCGCACCTGTCCCCCTATATAACTGAGCGTCACCCCACACTCAGCCTCCCTTTTTCTTCAGTTCGACTGAACATACTGTTCTTAATTTTACATTACAGACGACTTACCTTGCCATTGTTCTTTAGGATGGCTGCGTCTTAGACTTTTTTACTCGGCTGAGTGCCGTTGTGCAGACCTCGCGGCGGATGCGGACCTCCACGAGAGGTGCGTCGCGTGTCTCGGACATGAGCACGCCCGAGATGGACTGCTAGACGGCTTCTCTCTTCCGACTCCGAGGACTCGGAGGAAGAGGAGGAGAGCTCGTCAGAAGATGAGCGGGTGGCAGGCAGTGTGAGGCCTGTGGCCCCTCGGCAGCCCCCGCCTACTGTTTTTTCTTGTGTCCCACAAGGAAAGGAGCCAGAACCTGAGGCACCGTCCATGCCCGCTCTGGCTAAATATGCAGAGGTTTCCTCGAAAGTAACCTCTCATGGCAAGGGCTCCGGCCCGAGCCTACGTGTCGTTCACCAGGGTGAATGGGAGAACTGAGGCCATCACTGCGGCGACTCCTAGGTTGGAGAAAGCCTTGTCGGCCCTGTTTTCTGCCAGCGGAGAGTCAGTGGCTAGAGAGAAAGCCCTTTCTCCCCACTCTGAAGGACCGGTTCACTGCCCAGTTACTGGACAGGTGCTTTCAGTTTTGAGCGCAAGCGGTTGCGACTGCAAACAATTAGCACTATTGGCTGTGGCATTTTCAAAGATAAACCACGAGCATTTCCGCTGCCGAGGTGGCGGAAATATCCCGCATGTCGGGGGCTATCCTCCATTTGTATCAGGCTCACGCAGCCTGTGCGGGAGGCAATATGGCCACGACAGTGGTGGGACAGAGACAGCACTCACCAATCCATAATATTAACACGGGGCCTCAAGGCCACTCTTAATATAAATGAATAACCCAGGAAGGGCCATAGGGCACTTCCCATGTCAACACTCTAGAGTAAAATAACTCAAAGTGAAACTTTAAGACATAAGCTACCTCGTAGAAAAAAATCAAGATAGAATAACCCCACTCTGTTCAAGAAGAAGTGACGTGAAACACGTCCTTACCTTCCGGAACCCGACAGGGAAAGAAAAACAATCCCTCGTCCTAGTGTAGTCCAACAGACGCGCACAACATCCCCGTCTACCGTTCCCCGGCCACCGTGCCGAGAACAGAATGAACGAGAGATGTGGACGAGACGTCCTTCAAGTAGAACCGGACAAATGGGGAGGGCGTCGACCAGGACGCCGCACTACAAATGTCCTCAACTCTAACTCCCCTAAAGAGAGCATGGGATGCCGCTATACCGCGGGTAGAGTGGGCTCTGACGCCAACCGGCGCCGGCAACCCCGTCGACTCATAGGCTACTGCAATACACTCGCAAAGCCAGTGAGCCAAACGTTGCTTAGACAACGCACGCCCCTGCGTCGCGGTTCCAAAACACACGAACATCTGATCCGATGTTCTAAGTGTCCTTGTGTGTTCCACGTAGCATGCAACCGCACGCACCAGGCACAAACAATGCCACCTCTCCTCTGCTCCATCTCTGTGCGGAGGAGGGTAGAAAGCGTCTAACTCCAAAACACGAGATCTATACGATGTCGTGATGATCTTAGGCACAAACGCCGGGTTCGGCCGTAACATCGCCCTGCTTAAATCACCATTGATGAATAAGCAATCGGGACGTGTTGAAAACGCACACAAATCACTCACACGTTTGGTGGAGCAAAGCGCCAACAACAACGCTGTCTTTATAGACAGGAGTCTTAATGAGATCTGTGACAGAGGTTCAAATGGCGGCGCACACAGCGCATTCAGAACCGTGGACAGATCCCACTGAGGCACGCTGGCCCTTGCCACGGGTCGTAGTCTCCGCGTTCCCGTGAGAAAAAGCTTAACTAGGGAATGACTGAACACAGTTTTATTCCCGAAACCCTCGTGACACACGGAAATCGCTGCTGCGTAACCCTTTATGGTAGACCCGATCTCCGCTTATCTAACAAATACTGCAGAAACAACAGTATCTGTTCCACCAGGCAACAAACCGGGTCTATTGTGTTCGTCTCGCACCAACGCACGAATATCAACCACCTGTTAGAGTACAACCTAGAAGTTGAACTCGCCCTCGCACTCTGAATAGTGCGAATGACGTCGGCTGACAAACCTCTTTTCGTCAGTCTGTCCCTCTCAGGAGCCAGACCTTCAGAGGTCCCGATATCACGGGCACGCGCTTGATAGTTCCCAGAGCCTGGGACAGAGCGTCCCCGCGAGGGGGAAGTGGCCACGGCTCCGCAGCCAACAATTGAATCATTTCCGGATACCATAGCGCCCCCGGGAGATCCGGGGCGACTATAATCACTGTTAAATGATCCGCTTTTATCCGCGCCAGCAGTCGTGCCAGGCATGACAGTGGGGGAAAAGCGTAAATGAGACCCTTGGGCCAACTGTGATGCGCAAACGCGTCCGTCCCCAGGGGAGGACCGTCCTGCGCCCGCAGAGAAAACCACAGGCAACACTGCGCGTTTTCTCTTGCCGCAAACAGATCCGCTCGGGCCTCCCCAAATCTCTCCCAAATGAGGATGACGATTTCCGGGTTCAGACGCCAATCGTCGTCTCGAGGACCCCCTCACGACATCAAGTCTGCCCCCACATTCTGTCTGCCGGGTACGAGTACCGCTGACAGAGGACGCAAGTGTCTGTGTGCCCACAACCACAGTCTCGTCGCCGCTTCGTGGAGTACAGGAGACCTGGTTGTCTGACCGAATCAGTACATCCCGGCCCCGTAGCCTCGGGGCAAAATGGGTCAGAACCAACTGAACTGTTTTCAGTTCCAACAGGTTGATGTGGCGTTGGCTCCTCGCCCCCCCAGCCTGTCAGTGACGCGTCCGTGAAGACCTGCGTCATCGCTGACACTCTGCCCAACGGGACTCCCCGTTCTAGGACCGCTGGGTTTCTCCAATAATCCAAATCCCCCGCCAGGGTATAAGGAATTATCAGCATGCGCCGACGGTGACGCACTGGGTCTACTCTCTGTCGAGCAAACCAACGTTGCAGGGCACGCATATGCAGCAACCCCAACGTTACGACTGCGTGAGCAGCCGACATGAGCCCTAACAGGGACATGATTTCCTGAACCCGCCTCCTGCAAGGGGGTCGGCACAGACGCAAGGCCGAGAGAATACTCTCCGTTCTCTCGTCTGACAGTCGCGCTCTCATAATGCCCGTGTCCAGAAAGAGCCCGAGATAGGTTACTTTCTGACTCGGCCACGGCGCGCTCTTCTTCCAATTCACAGCGAGTCCCAACTGTGTGAATAACTCCACCAATTGACTTTTCCTTTTTTCTTAAGTCATAAGGAGTGGATGTGTGGCTTTCGGGCTCCATCGTGTGGCCTACGGCACACATTGTAGTTGGTATATTTTCCTGTGGATTATGTTGTAACTGTGAGTTTATTCACCTCAGATCACGTTGGTGGTGATTTGATGAGTGAATGGACATGAGGGGTCCTAGACAACACAACCGGGTTTTTCCCTGTGTTGTGTTGTTGTTATGGATGATGCTTTTCTGGGACTAGTTGTTGTAACTGGGACCGGCAGGGAGTACATCTCGGCATCGCATCGCTCCGCCTGTGTAAACCACTAGGAACGAAGCCCCTCTAGGTGGCGGAGCTCCACGACATATAACGATAGTTCCCTGAGGGGAACTTCGAGCTGCGTGAAAACGCTATGGGAACGCTCTGCGTGAGTGCGTCATGAAGCACATGTGTAATCAGTCCAATGGCGTGACGGAACGTCACAGACGGGTGACGTCGCGACCAGGAAGTCATAAAAGCACCCCTAATTACCGGCACCTTCAGTTTTTTGTTGCTTCAGCAAGTGCATGTTGTGACAGTCCTCGCGGGTTTCTGCTATCACGTTGTTAATTCAGAAATTTTCTTTGCATTTATGTACAAGAGCTCACCGCGATTATGGCAACCGAGCGGCGTTTCAGACAGTGTGCTTCTCCCTGCAACCGCTTTCTCACGGGCCGGGACACACATGTTCTGTGCGTAGTTTGTTTGGGAGAGGAGCATGCTCAGCTAGCCTTGGAAGAGGCTAGCTGTAAGCATTGCGACCGTCTCGCCATCCGTACACTTCGCTCTCGCCTGGTGCTTTTTTTTCAGGAAAGTGGCTCGGTTCGCGTTCCCCGCGGTTCAGGTCCAGCCGCTGCCGAGGCACGGCGCCGACTGACGTCGTGGGGTTTGCAAGCGGATCTTGCATGCGGTTCCGAGACGGCTTCTGCATTTTCTCGGCCCTCGTCTACTAGAGCCAGTGCCTCAGCTCGGGGTTCGGAAGCACCCGCGCGGGTTTCTTCCGCCCTGGGTGAGGCACCTTTTTCTCAGCAGTCCAGTTCTGAGGAAATGGAGGTTGAAAACCTCGAGGCGGAGGCTGAATTGTTGGTTCAGTCACCCGCGAACGAGGAGCTGCTGGAGGTACTCACCCGAGCTGTGGGAAAGCTCAACATCGAGTGGCCGGCTGACAAGGCAGGAGTCTGCTTCAACCAGTAAGTTGAATGAACGATTCTTGCCCTCCCGTGCTTTACCTCCTCGCCGGTGTTTGCCTTTCTTCCCGGACCTCCACGCTGAGGTGTCGAGGTCCTGGAAAAAGCCGGTGTCGTCCCGGGTGTTTAATCCGCGGACTCATATGTACTCTAATGTTGCCGAGGCTAATGTTCATGGGTACGGACCGATGCCGGTCGCGGAGGAGATACTGGCTAGCCATTTATCTCCCACGGCATCGTCTCTGAGGACACCGGCATTGCCTTCCAAGGCGTTGAAGACTACTTCAGCGCTGGTGGGCAAAGCTTATTCGGCGGCGGGTCAGGCAGCTTCCTGCCAGCATACTATGTCTATTCTACAGGCATATCAGGCAGAGCTGCTTAGCGACAATGCTCAGGGGGAGACTGTAAGTCCTGATGATGTTCGAGAACTTCGTCAGGCGGCGGATTTGTCACTTCGTGCCACTAAGGAGACGGCCAAATCAGTGGGCCGTGCTATGGCAGCCTTGGTGGCTACGGAGAGGCATCTCTGGCTAAGCCTCTCTGATATGAGAGATAGGGAGAAAGCCTTCCTTCTGGACGCGCCTCTTTCCCCCGACGGCCTCTTCGGCCCTGCTATTGGCTCGGTCGTCGAGAGGTTTCAGGAGGAGAGAAGGCAGGCGGCTGCCTTCCAGAAATTTCTCCCCCGTCGTAGCCGCGTCGCTGCACACCGGGCACAGCAGAGAGTGAGTGTCGCTACTCGGGCGCCCCCACACGATGAGTGGGCCGGGGGGCGACGCTCACAGGCGGGGCCTTCGAGGGGTAGGACAGTTCCGAGGCCTGTCCCTACACCCAAGAAGGCTTTGTCTAAGAGACCCTGACAGGGGGGTCAAACCGCTGGGGGTGGTCCCCACCAGGGGAGTAGTGAGCTCCTCCTGGTGCCCTCAGCGGGGTGGCCTAGGCGAGCGTTTTCCCGAGGGGCGCTCGCCTCCTCCGAGGAGGGGCCCAGAACTGTTGGACCAGTTGTTCCCTGCCAGTGCGCTGTTACAGGGCACTGTGTCTGCAGTACCTGTTACTCCAGAGGCCAGCCTCGAGAGGCTGGTACCCCTAGTAGATTTTCTGGCAGAGTGGAAGACCCTGCCGAATATGTCTCAGTGGGTCCTGCGGATAATCGAGAGCGGGTATGCCATCCAATTCAGGACGCATCCGCCTCGTTTCAATGGGGTCCTGCCCACAGTGGTGGGCCCAGAGCAGGCTCTGGTACTGGAGCAGGAGGTACAGACTCTCCTGCTAAAAGGGGCTATAGAACGAGTTCTTCCTCTCAGCAGGGAGTCGGGCTGGTACAGCCGGTACTTCGTTGTTCCCAAGAAGGATGGGATGTTGCGTCCTATTTTAGACCTACGTCTATTGAATCAGACGGTCGGGAGACTCAGCTTCAAAATTCTCACTCTCAAACAGATCGTATCACAGATCAGGTCCGAGGACTGGTTTGTCACGATAGATCTGAAGGATGCCTATTTCCACATCTCCATCCTTCCACAACACAGGAAGTTCCTGAGGTTCGCTTTTGGGGGCGAAGCGTACCAGTATCGGGTTCTTCCGTTTGGCCTAGCACTCTCTCCCCGTACGTTCACGAGATGTATAGACGCTGCCCTGGCGCCGTTGCGCCTCCAGGGCATACGCATCCTCAACTACATCGACGATTGGTTGATTCTGGCTCCGTAGAGCATCTAGCGGTTCGGCATCGAGATGTCGTTCTGGCTCACATCAACAAACTGGGGTTGAGGCTCAATGCCGGGAAGAGTGTGCTGTCGCCGGTACAGGTGACCACTTTCCTGGGCGTAGTCTGGGATTCGACCACGATGCGGGCACATCTGTCTCCTGCACGTGTGGCGTCAATCCTTGCAGCTGTCGAGCAGGTGAGGCTAGGCCAGTCACTCACTGTGAAACAGTTTCAGAGACTGTTGGGTCTGCTGGCAGCAGCGTCCAACGTTATTCCTTCCGGCCTGCTGTTCATGAGACCGTTACAGTGGTGGCTCAGAACCAAGGGGAAACCAGTTCCGCATGATCACTGTTACGCGGCGTTGTCTCCGCACGCTGGTCATGTGGAGGAAGCCTTGGTTCCTAACCCAGGGTCCCGTGTTGGGAGCTCCGTGTCGTCGTGTTACACTAACGACGGATGCCTCCCTCACCGGCTGGGGGGCGATCATGAGTGGTCGCCCAGCTCAAGGGCTCTGGCGGGGCCATCAGCTATCATGGCACATAAATTGGCTAGAGATGCTGGCAGTTTACCAGGCTCTGAAGCACTTCCTCCCAGACCTAAGGGGTCATCATGTCCTTGTCCGGTCGGACAACACATCGGTGGTTTTTTACATCAACCACCAGGGGGGTCTGCACTCACGCCCACTTTACAATCTGGCCCGCCAGGTCCTTCTGTGGTCCCACGGGAAGCTCCTTTCTTTAAGGTCCATTTTTATCCCGGGGTACCTAAATCAGGGGGCAGACTCCCTGTCGAGGCAGGGGCCGAGGCCCGGGGAGTGGAGACTCCATCCCGAGGTGGTGGAGCTCCTTTGGTCGCACTTCGGTCGGGCCGAAGTGGACCTGTTTGCGTCCAGAGAGACGTCACACTGTCCTCTGTGGTTTTCGCTGCCATGGTGCAGGCATGGCCGAGGTCACGCCTGTACGCTTTCCCCCAAGTTGCTCTGCTCCCAGGAGTTCTGGAGAGGATCCGTCAGGAGCGGGTCAGTTCAGTCTACTGCTCGTAGCACCGTACTGGCCGGCCCGAGTATGGTTTGCGGACCTAATATCTCTCCTCGTCGGCTCTCCTCTGGAGATTCCGATCAGGAGGGACCTGCTTTCCCAGGCGCATGGGGTCATCCTTCACCCCCGCCCGGAGCTGTGGAAACTATGGGCCTGGCCTCTGAGGGGGCCCGCCTCTTAGATTCAGGTCTCTCGACTGAGGTCGTTGAGACCATCCTTCACTCCAGAGCTCCAGCCACAAGGAAGGCGTATGCCGCCAGGTGGAAACTGTTCACCTCGTGGTGTAGAGAACGGCAGGTGGACCCAGTTTACTGCCCAGTGTTTGCAGTACTGGAGTTCATGCAGCAACGCTTCTCTACAGGTCTATCCCCATCCACACTGAAGGTGTATGTGGCGGCTTTGTCCACATGCCATGTCCCTCTAAATGGGGTTTCTCTGGGGAGACACCCACTGGTATCACGCTTCCTTCGTGGCGCCCGGAGGCTGAGGCCAGCAGCCGGCATGAGGGTGCCATCCTGGGACCTGGCCATTGTACTAGAAGGCCTCTCCCGTGCTCCGTTCGAGCCCATTGAGGAGGTCCCTGACAAGTTTGTGACCCTCAAGACGGTCTTCTTACTTGCCATCTCTTCTCTGAAGAGGATTGGTGATATGCAAGCGCTGTCGGTGGTGCCCTCTTGCTTGGACTTCTCACCCAGGATGGTCAAGGCGTTTCTACTACCTTCACCCGGGTATGTCCCCAAGGTCCCAAGTAACATCGTTGGGCCTATTGTGCTGCAAGCCTTCTGCCCTCCTCCTTTTTTGACGTCGGACCAGAAGAAGCATAACCTCCTCTGCCCGGTGAGGGCCTTAGACGCCTACATCCACAGAACTGCCCTGTGGAGGCTGTCCGAACAGTTGTTCGTGTGCTTTGGACCACCCAAGAGAGGGGGTCCTGTGTCTAAGCAGAGGATGAGCAAGTGGGTGGTTGAGGCCATCTCACTTGCTTACGAGTCGGCTGGTCAGCCTTCACCCTTGGCTGTTCGAGCCCACTCGACCAGGAGTATGGAGGCTTCAAAAGCCCTTTTGTCAGGTAAAGTGTCTCTACATGACGTCTGTGTTGCGGCAGGCTGGTCCTCACCGCACACGTTCGTGAGATTTTACCAGCTTGACTTTAGCTCCACGCCAGGGGCGCAGGTGCTTTCGTCCGAATGTGCGCTCTGACTTCACATGGCGGACACTTGCTCGTATGGCGAAGTGGGTAGTGGCGTTCCCATAGCGTTTTCACGCAGCTCGAAGTTCCCTGATAGGGAACGTCTCCGGTTAGGTATGTAACCTTAGTTCCCTGAGGGGAATGAGACGCTGCGTGTCTGTGCCATACTCCCAGCATGCCCTTGGCACTTGCTTCAGCCCATCAGAAACTGAAGGTGCCGGTAATTAGGGGTGCTTTTATGACTTCCTGGTCGCGACGTCACCCGTCTGTGACGTTCCGTCACGCCATTGGACTGATTACACATGTGCTTCATGACGCACTCACGCAGAGCGTTCCCATAGCGTTTTCACGCAGCGTCTCGTTCCCCTCAGGGAACTAAGGTTACATACGTAACCGGAGACGTTATTCTGGTATAAATCCAGTTATATGAGTGGAGCGAAGCCCCCTAGACTTTTTACCCTGCCCGGCCCCCGTAGTATTTTCTCGCTGAAGAAGATATCGGGAGGCTGAGTGTGGGGTGACGCTCAGTTATATAGGGGGACAGGTGCGCCCTGATTGGCTGAGCCGTAGTGCATTTTAATTTGTCAGTATGGCCGCGGGGCGCGGCGGGGTTAAACCACTAGGAGCGAAGCCCCTCTAGGGGGCGGAGCTCCACTCATATAACTGGAGTTATACCAGAATAACTATCGTCCAACCTGCGTCTGGCATGCAGCTCCACAATGAAAGCAACTACACAACTTCTATTAACAGAAAACTCAACTCAATCAAAAGGATTTTCGGTTGTGACAAAGGGCTTATACATGCTTCCTGACTAATACCCGGTGCATAATTGATTAACCATCAGAAAAAAAACATGTAATTGCATGTAAAAGTCGACTCGCACCAAGTTGTCGCCAATGTGTTTACATTGTATCGTGGTATTTTAAATATCTCTCGCGATCATTCATAAACGAGATCTCATGTTCCCCAGTAGACTCCACCCACTAAACCAGCAGCGCCATTACGTCAGAGGACTGTTATACTCTTATGACCGATGTGTACATTTGCATTTTGAGGCATAGCAAGACAAACAGGCACATCGCTTAACATATCCCGTTTAATATGAACGAAAATGCGAAAGATTACAACGGCGAGCGGGTGAGTATAAAGTCATTTCCCCCATGGATGTGTTCGTGTAGTGGGGGTTGTGTTTACGGAAGACCGGGGTTGTGTTTACCGGGGACCGGGGTTGCGTTTACCGGGGACCGGGGTTGTGTTTACCGGGGACCGGGGTTGCGTTTACCGGGGACCGGGGTTTCGTTTACCGGGGACCGGGGTTGCGTTTACCGGGGACCGGGGTTGTGTTTACGGAAGACCGGGGTTGTGTTTACCGGGGACCGGGGTTGTGTTTACCGGGACCGGGGTTGTGTTTACCGGGGACCGGGGTTGTGTTTACCGGGACCGGGTTGTGTTTACCGGGACCGGGTTGTGTTTACCGGGGACCGGGGTTGTGTTTACCGGAGACCGGGGTTGTGTTTACCGGAGACCGGGGTTGTGTTTACCGGGGACCGGGGTTGTGTTTACCGGGGACCGGGGTTGGGTTTACCGGAGACCGGGGTTGTGTTTACCGGGGACCGGGGTTGTGTTTACCGGGGACCGGGGTTGTGTTTACCGGGACCGGGGTTGTGTTTACCGGAGACCGGGGTTGTGTTTACCGGAGACCGGGGTTGTGTTTACCGGGGACCGGGGTTGTGTTTACCGGAGACCGGGGTTGTGTTTACCGGAGACCGGGGTTGTGTTTACCGGAGACCGGGGTTGTGTTTACCGGAGACCGGGGTTGTGTTTACCGGGGACTTTATTGTTGTTAATTTCCACAATAACCTTTCCCCCAACAGACCGTTGCAGGGCGCCAATATGTAGCATATACATGTTGTAATGCTTAACCGAGACATTTTAAGCCCAAACTGGACCAGAACATAAATAATTATATATTCTGCTATTTACCTGTTTACCGTGATTGATTACATACCATTTGAGTAGTCCTTGTAAATATGGTGTGTGTGTGTAGCACTGCTATTATTATGACTAAACTGTAGCTTAATATTCTTCATCCTTTTCTTTCTCATTAAGGTTGGTTTTTGAAGAGGAAAGATGCAGAAGAAGTTTATAATGAGAATATTGTGACGCGCTGATCTGATGTGTGCAGTGTGATCTGATGATAACAGTGTGCTGATCTGATGATAAGAGTGTGAAGCAAGAAGGTCCTCATATAGCAGTGTTATTGGCTGTGTGTTGAATGGGGAAGAGGAAAGAAGTAAGAAATCAGACAATGAAGAAAGAAGAAAAGATGTTTGTTGAAGTTATGAAGTTAAGATCAGAAGTTATCGTAGGTCAGTTGTGCTATAAGTGCCTTCTAGTCTCTTCATGTCAACTGTGTGTGCATGCAAACATAATGATTATTTGTAGAAAGTCATACATTCATGTTCATTTGCTATTATATTGTGAGAAAAAAAACCTATATCGCTTTTGTTATGTGCTGTTAGTCTTCTATAATGACAACCCAGTGTTTCACAGGAATATCAGGATAATGATTAGTTCTGTACCTGTATTCTCACAGTACCATGTTAAGCTGTGTGCCTGTGTTGGTAATATCAGGGTTCTGGTTAGTTCTGTACCTGTATTCTCACAGTACCATGTTAAGCTGTGTGCCTGTGTTG
Organism: Dallia pectoralis; assembly: GCA_029465975.1. NCBI lineage: Eukaryota > Metazoa > Chordata > Actinopteri > Esociformes > Umbridae > Dallia > Dallia pectoralis. Next base: position 817,473 of record CM055738.1, on the reverse strand, counting down.
GTAATATCAGGGTTCTGGTTAGTTCTGTACCTGTATTCTCACAGTACCATGCTAAGCTGTGTGCCTGTGTTGGTAATATCAGGGTTCTGGTGTGGTCTGTCCAGGAGTCTCGCTCCTCGTCTAAGAGTCTGAGTCCCCGTGGGTCCAGGAAGTCTGTCAGTCAGTCTCCTGCCCATTCCAAAGATGAGTCCCACCATTCCGGATCCCGGTCCCGCTCCGGGTCCAAGTCTGGGTGAGTGTTTGGGATTGGCTTTTCCCGACCAACTGGAATCACAACAGGGTGGAGAACTTGTATCCTCTGACCCTGCAGGTCTCGTCAGTAATGTGTGCTGGGTTTTAACCTCTGACCCGGCAGGTCTCGTCAGTAATGTGTGCTGGGTTTTAACCTCTGACCCGGCAGGTCTCGTCAGTAATGTGTGCTGGGTTTTAGGCCCAATCCGAATACTCCCACTTACCCCTTCCCCTTAGCCCTACCCCTTAGTTTACCCCTACCCCTTGGCCCTCGAAACCGAGTGGTAAGGGCTACGTTCCCCTAGGAATTGGGACACCACTCGGTTTTGGCTACGTCATCATACATCGTCGCTAGCTGGCTGCTACGTCACCAGAGGCGACACAAATGTTGATCTCAAACTTCGGAGATGCAGTCTGGAAAAGTGCGTATGTCGATTGTGTGGATTTTAGTTTTGTTTTTGCGTTTGTCTGCAACAAATCGCAGAAATCAAGCAAGAAGAGGTCTACGACGCCTACGAATGCTGGTAGTTTAACTTATGGTATGTATCGATTGGTTGCAAACAACATTGTCGTATTGTATTTAAAGTTCACGGAACTAACCAACAAGGTAGCAAACATTTTTCCCAACTCAGCCATTAATGGTGTAAAATTGTTTTATTTTCCAGACTGGTGGTCCAACAAGATACTGTGCCATAAACCCCAACACGTCTATACTGCGCATATGGTTCGATGTATGTAGTAGTTATATGTTTGGTGGCGGTGCAAATGGATGCAGATGTTCTTCTGTGTACTATTGTTTTTGATGTTTTTGTAAAGCACACGTGCTATATAAATAAACCTGCATGCTTACTACTGAAGGCTGTTTTCAATAAATAATTTCACCCACATTGCATTGTGTTTTGTATATCTGTTTCAGTGATCACTGTTTTGAATGTCATTGATTGATGTTCAGAAACCCTTAATCAAAAACAATGTGCAAAGTGCAACAACAAACAAACTACAGTTTATCAAACATTTTTTTCAAAGAGGCCCAATAACCTCTATGTCTCGGCCTCACCAGTCTCCTGTATCATATCCAAATTATGTTGTACACCTTCATAATCTACAGTCTATGGTTGTACAGCATGAAACTTCGGTTCATTTTCTGCCCGAAAGCGAATTATTTGCCGGGTTTCCTCCGGCGTCCCTGTGTGATTCGAGACGGTATGTAAAGCACTTTAATCGCTATTCCAAACGCAACAGGTTATGTTATGCACTGATATGAATTATCTGCTAAAAGAGTTAACTGTAGACAAACATGCATTGAGTAAAGGTAGTCAGAGAAATACGGGACAAATTAGCAATGTATCTTTGGCGTTTAAAACTGTCAAAAAGTAGCGATTTAAAAAAAAACTTCAATTATTAAAATGGTTAAAAATATATATATACAGGACTGCGTAGATCACAAAACAATTGTGTCGTAATTTTTAAATTCGTTATTTAATCCGAAAATACTACATTTATGGGTCTCTTTTGATGATCTAGCAGCCATTGTTGACGTCTCGCAATGTGTTCTGGGTACCCCTTGGTTTCAAGTAAGCTCTTGGAAAATCTTGGTTTCAAGGGGTATATAGCCCTTCGTCTTGATCAAAATGAGTATTCGGACAGCACTTGGTGTCGCGCGAACGCGCAAAACTAAGGGGAAGGGGTAAGGGGGAGTATTCGGATTGGGCCTTAACCTCTGACCCTGCAGGTCTCGTCAGTAATGTGTGCTGGGTTTTAACCTCTGACCCTGCAGGTCTCGTCAGTAATGTGTGCTGGGTTTTAAACTCTGACCCTGCAGGTCTCATCAGTAATGTTACTGGGTTTTAACCTCTGACCCTGCAGGTCTCGTAGGTCACATCGGAGCTCTCGCAGGCACTACAGCCGTTCCCGCTCGCGTTCTCACTCCCGCTGCCGCAGCTCCCGGTCCCGTTCCTACAGTGGGGACTACCGGAGGAGGCGGAGCCACAGCCACTCCCCCATGTCCAACCGCAGGCGTCACCTTGGCAACAGGGTAGGAATGGCTACTATATATGTTATTACTCATTTTGAACATCTGGATGTTTTGAACTTCAGTTAGGAAATGAACTATTCAGGAATTATTGGGATGTTATATTTGTAACCGCCACCCCGCAGGCGAACCCAGACCCCAACTGTTGTCTCGGTGTGTTTGGTTTGAGCCTGTACACGACAGAGAGAGATCTGAGGGAGGTCTTCTCTAAGTATGGCCACATGACAGATGTCAGCATCGTTAATGACCAGCAGTCTCGGCGTTCCCGTGGTTTAGCCTTCGTCTACTTTGACCACAGGGAGGATGCCAAAGAGGTGAGGGTGTGTGGTCTGTGTGTGTGTGTGTGTGTGTGTGTGTGTATGTGGAGGATGCCAAAGAGGTGAGGCTGTGTGGTCTGTGTGTGTCTGTGTATGTGGAGGATGCCAAAGAGGTGAGGGTGTGTGGTCTGTGTGTGTGTGTGTGTGTGTATGTGGAGGATGCCAAAGAGGTGAGGGTGTGTGGTCTGTGTGTGTGTGTGTGTCTGTGTATGTGGAGGATGCCAAAGAGGTGAGGGTGTGTGGTCTGTGTGTGTGTGTGTGTGTATGTGGAGGATGCCAAAGAGGTGAGGGTGTGTGGTCTGTGTGTGTGTCTGTGTATGTGGAGGATGCCAAAGAGGTGAGGGTGTGTGGTGTGTGTGTATGTGGAGGATGCCAAAGGGGTGAGGGTGTGCGGTCTGTGTGTGTGTGTGTGTGTGTGTATGTGGAGGATGCCAAAGAGGTGAGGGTGTGTGTGTATGTGGAGGATGCCAAAGAGGTGAGGGTGTGTGGTCTGTGTGTGTGTGTGTTTGTGTATGTGGAGGATGCCAAAGAGGTGAGGGTGTGTGGTGTGTGTGTGTGTATGTGGAGGATGCCAAAGAGGTGAGGGTGTGTGTGTATGTGGAGGATGCCAAAGAGGTGAGGGTGTGTGGTCTGTGTGTGTTTGTGTATGTGGAGGATGCCAAAGAGGTGTGTGTGTGTGTGTGTGTCTGTGTATGTGGAGGATGCCAAAGAGATGAGGGTTAGTTTCAGTTCACCTCGATGATAGCAGATGGGTGTATGTGGTGTGTGTGGGTTTGGGTGTGGGTTGTGTGTGGTGTGTATGGGTTGTGTGTGGGTTTGGGTGTGGTGTGTATGTGGGTGTGTGGTGTTCTATAGGCGCCTGCTACACTTAATGGTTGCATTGTGTCTGGCCAGTATTGGAAAAGGAATGAGCTGTTACGTACACAGGCTGTCAGTTACTACATGTGCTGTCAGTTACTACATGTGCTGTCAGTTATTACATGTGCTGTCAGTTACTACATGTGCTGTCAGTTATTACATGTGCTGTCAGTTATTACATGTGCTGTCAGTTATTACATGTGCTGTCAGTTATTACATGTGCTGTCAGTTATTACATGTGCTGTCAGTTACTACATGTGCTGTCAGTTACGGACACGTGCTGTCAGTTACGGACACGTGCTGTCAGTTACGGACACGTGCTGTCAGTTACGGACACGTGCTGTCAGTTATGGACACGGGCTGTCAGCTACGGACACGGGCTGTCAGCTACGGACACGGGCTGTCAGCTACGGACACGGGCTGTCAGTTACTACATGTGTTGTCAGCTACGGACACGGGCTGTCAGTTACTACATGTGTTGTCAGTTACGTACATGTGTTGTCAGTTACGTACATGTGTTGTCAGTTACTACATGTGCTGTCAGTTACTACATGTGCTGTCAGTTATTACATGTACTTTCAGTTACTACATGTGCTGTCAGTTACTACATGTGCTGTCAGTTATTACATGTGTTGTCAGTTCCGTACATGTGCTGTCAGTTACTACATGTGCTGTCAGTTACTACATGTGCTGTCAGTTACTACATGTGCTGTCAGTTACTACATGTGCTGTCACTTACGGACACGGGCTGTCAGTTATGGACACGGGCTGTCAGTTACGTACATGTGCTCTCAGTTACTACATGTGCTGTCAGTCATTACATGTGCTGTCAGTCATTACATGTGCTGTCAGTCATTACATGTGCTGTCAGTCATTACATGTGCTGTCAGTTGTGTACATGTTAACATCTAATAATTACTTTTGCTTGGTGTTGGTTTTTTTTGAACAGGCGAAAGAACGAGCCAATGGGATGGAGCTGGATGGCAGGAGAATCCGGGTGGATTTCGCCATCACCAAGAGGCCCCACACCCCCACTCCTGGGATATACATGTGACGCCCCACACCCCCACTCCTGGGATATACATGGGACGCCCCACATAGTGAGTTACCACTTAGACCCCCACATCTGGGATATACATGGGACGCCCCACACCCCCACCCCTGGGATATACATGGGACGCCCCACATAGTGAGTTACCACTTAGACCCCCACATCTGGGATATACATGGGACGCCCCACACCCCCACCCCTGGGATATACATGGGACGCCCCACACCCCCACCCCTGGGATATACATGGGACGCCCCACACCCCCACCCCTGGGATATACATGTGACGCCCCACACCCCCACCCCTGGGATATACATGTGACGCCCCCACACCCCCACCCCTGGGATATACATGGGACGCCCCACACCCCCACCCCTGGGATATACATGGGACGCCCCACACCCCCACCCCTGGGATATACATGTGACGCCCCACACCCCCACCCCTGGGATATACATGTGACGCCCACACCCCCACCCCTGGGATATACATGTGACGCCCCACACCCCCACCCCTGGGATATACATGGGACGCCCCACATAGTGAGTTACCACTTAGACCCCCACATCTGGGATATACATGGGACGCCCACACCCCCACCCCTGGGATATACATGGGACGCCCCACACCCCCACCCCTGGGATATACATGTGACGCCCCACACCCCCACCCCTGGGATATACATGGGACGCCCCACACCCCCACCCCTGGGATATACATGGGACGCCCCACACCCCCACCCCTGGGATATACATGGGACGCCCCACACCCCCACCCCTGGGATATACATGGGACGGGTCTAACCCCTGTTGGTTAGTCGTTGTAGTATAATTGTGGCTTGTTTTTATGTTAATTAGATTGTTGTCTCTACAGGAAGAGGTCTCCGTCTCCTTACTACAACAGGCGACTTTACAGGTCCAGATCCCGATCACGATTCTACTCTCCACGTAAGTCTCCACACTCCATAATCACAGTTAAACCACTGATCCAGAAATCCAGGCCGCACAATAAAAGTACTTCCTACTTGGGATTGTTTTCAGCATTTATTTTAAGGACTTTTTGAGTTCCTTTTATTCCTGTTTTTAGAACAATCACATTCTTGTTTTTTTTTCACAGGTCGCTATTGATGAAAAGATCAAAATGTCCAGGATGTGAGTTGGGTTGGTTTCAGAAGATGTTCGAGTGATATTGCAGTATTAGAAGCCCTTGCAGTATATTCCATTGTGCTGTTTTTGTTACAGTGCTGAATTTAAAAGCCCTTGTCACTCATGTTTGTTGTGTAAACTGATGGTGGGCATTATGTACCCATTTGTTGTGTAAACTGATGGTGGGCATTATGTACCCATTTGTTGTGTAAACTGATGGTGGGCATTATGTACCCATTTGTTGTGTAAACTGATGGTGGGCATTATGTAGCCATTTGTTTTGTAAACTGATGGTGGGCATTATGTACCCATTTGTTGTGTAAACTGATGGTGGGCATTATGTACCCATTTGTTGTGTAAACTGATGGTGGGCATTATGTACCCATTTGTTGTGTAAACTGATGGTGGGCATTATGTACCCATTTGTTTTGTAAACTGATGGTGGGCATTATGTACCCATTTGTTTTGTAAACTGATGGTGGGCATTATGTACCCATTTGTTTTGTAAACTGATGGTGGGCATTATGTACCCATTTGTTGTGTAAACTGATGGTGGGCATTATGTAGCCATTTGTTTTGTAAACTGATGGTGGGCATTATGTACCCATTTGTTGTGTAAACTGATGGTGGGCATTATGTACCCATTTGTTGTGTAAACTGATGGTGGGCATTATGTACCCATTTGTTTAGTAAACTGATGGTGGGCATTATGTACCCATTTGTTGTGTAAACTGATGGTGGGCATTATGTACCCATTTGTTGTGTAAACTGATGGTGGGCATTATGTACCCATTTGTTGTGTAAACTGATGGTGGGCATTATGTACCCATTTGTTTAGTAAACTGATGGTGGGCATTATGTACCCATTTGTTGTGTAAACTGATGGTGGGCATTATGTACCCATTTGTTTTGTAAACTGATGGTGGGCATTATGTACCCATTTGTTGTGTAAACTGATGGTGGGCATTATGTACCCATTTGTTTAGTAAACTGATGGTGGGCATTATGTACCCATTTGTTGTGTAAACTGATGGTGGGCATTATGTACCCATTTGTTGTGTAAACTGATGGTGGGCATTATGTACCCATTTGTTGTGTAAACTGATGGTGGGCATTATGTACCCATTTGTTTTGTAAACTGATGGTGGGCATTATGTACCCATTTGTTGTGTAAACTGATGGTGGGCATTATGTACCCATTTGTTTTGTAAACTGATGGTGGGCATTATGTACCCATTTGTTGTGTAAACTGATGGTGGGCATTATGTACCCATTTGTTTAGTAAACTGATGGTGGGCATTATGTACCCATTTGTTGTGTAAACTGATGGTGGGCATTATGTACCCATTTGTTGTGTAAACTGATGGTGGGCATTATGTACCCATTTGTTGTGTAAACTGATGGTGGGCATTATGTACCCATTTGTTGTGTAAACTGATGGTGGGCATTATGTACCCATTTGTTTTGTAAACTGATGGTGGGCATTATGTACCCATTGTCACGAATTGCAGTAGGTGTAGTGCAGGATGAAGCCAGGTGCAGAGCCAAATAATCCGTTTAGCGGGTTTTATTCAATACAACAAAAGTAAAACAAACCGTAAACGGCGAAAAAGTGCTAACTGGGCTAATGAAATAAACAGTGCGCATATCGCGTCTTATAATAAACATATACCACCAACCACAATAGCACTCCAAATATACCAACACTCACCTCTACTATATTGTGTGACATGTAAACAATGCGAAGCAATGAGTGCACTGCTCGCGACCCTCTTATATCCCAACATAAAGTGACAGATTACTAACAGCTGTGACCACGTGAAAGAGGAAGTAATCACAGCTAGTGAGAACAAAAACACGGAAGTGGATCACCGAAATGGAAGTGTAGCAACGCCACCACACCAGTCGTGACAGTATCCCCCACTAAAAGGCTAGCTCCCCAGATAGCCGAACGGAAACACAACACCAAAACAAGGGAGCAACAAGGAGAGAACCCACAGTTAAACCCAAAAGGGTCAGTCCAGGACCGCAGGTCCAGCCCTGAAAAGGCCTCAGTGGCTGAGAGTCCGCCATCTAGTGCGGCAGAGAGACCGCCATCTAGTGCGGCAGAGAGTCCGCCATCTTGTGCGGCTCAGAGTCTGCCGTCGTGGGCGACGTCGTGGCGGAGGCCATCGTGGGCGGTGTCGTGGCGGAGGCCATCGTGAGCGTAGTCGTGGCGGCGGCCATCGTGGGCGTCGTCGTGGCGGCGGCCATCGTGAGCGTAGACGTGGCGGCGGCCATCGTGAGCGCAGACGTGGCGGCGGCCATCGTGAGCGTAGACGTGGCGGCGGCCATCGTGAGCGTAGTCGTGGCGGCGGCCATCGTGAGCGTAGTCGTGGCGGCGGCCATCGTGAGCGTAGTCGTGGCGGCGGCCATCGTGAGCGTAGTCGTGGCGGCGGCCATCGTGAGCGTAGTCGTGGCGGCGGCCATCGTGAGCGTAATCGTGGCGGCGGCCATCGTGAGCGTAGTCGTGGCGGCGGCCATCGTGAGCGTAGTCGTGGCGGCGGCCATCGTGAGCGTAGTCGTGGCGGCGGCCATCGTGAGCGTCGTCGTGGCGGCGGCCATCGTGAGCGTAGTCGTGGCGGCGGCCATCGTGAGCGTAGTCGTGGCGGCGGCCATCGTGAGCATAGTCGTGGCGGCGGCCATCGTGAGCGTCGTCGTGGCGGCGGCCATCGTGAGCGTCGGCGATGCGGCAGCCATTGTGGGCGGCGATGCGGCAGCCATTGTGGGCGGCGATGCGGCAGCCATTGTGGGCGGCGATGCGGCAGCCATTGTGGGCGGCGATGCGGCCGCCATCTTGAGCGCCGGCGTGACGGCAACAGCCATCTTCGGCGCTGGCGTGACGACGGCAACCATCTTGAGCGCTGGCGTGACGGCAACAGCCATCTTCGGCGCTGGCGTGACGACGGCAACCATCTTGAGCGCTGGCGTGACGGCAACAGTCATCTTGAGCGCTGGCGTGACGGCGGGAGCCATCGTGGACGCTGGCGAGACGGCGGCAGCCATCTTGGGCGCTGGCGGGACGACGGCAGCCATCTTGAGCGCTGGCGGGACGACGGCAGCCATCTTGAGCGCTGGCGAGACGGCGGCAGCCATCTTGGGCGCTGGCGGGACGACGGCAGCCATCTTGAGCGCTGGCGGGACGACGGCAGCCATCTTGAGCGCTGGCGTGACGGCAACAGCCATCTTGAGCGCTGGCGGGACGGCGGGAGCCATCGTGGACGCTAGCGAGACGGCGGCAGCCATCTTGGGCGCTAGAGGGACGACGGCAGCCATCTTGAGCGCTGGCGGGACGACGGCAGCCATCTTGAGCGCTGGCGTGACGGCAACAGCCATCTTGAGCGCTGGCGGGACGGCGGGAGCCATCGTGGACGCTGGCGTGACGGTGGCAGCCATCTTGGGCGCTGGCGTGACGGCGGCAGCCATCTTGGACGCTGGCGTGACGGCGGGAGCCATCGTGGGCGCTGGCGTGACGGCAACAGCCATCTTGAGCGCCGGCGGGACGACGGCAGCCATCTTGAGCGCCGGCGGGACGACGGCAGCCATCTTGAGCGCTGGCGTGACAGCAACAGCCATCTTGAGCGCTGGCGTGACGGCGGGAGCCATCGTGGACGCTGGCGTGACGGCGGCAGCCATCTTGGGCGCTGGCGTGGTGGCGACCATCTCAGGCGCTGGCTCCTGTAAATCCAGCCATGTCCTCCACCACGTCCTAATAACAGCCGAGGGCTGATCATCCAACCCCTCCGGGGGTTTTTCTGTCCCTGACGTCGGTGGCCGAAAAGGGTCTTCCCACTGCGGGGTTTGTGGCTGTAGCTCCAGCCATGTCCTCCACCACGTCCTAATAACAGCTGAGGGCTGTTCATCCAACCCCTCCGGGGGTTTTTCTGTCCCTGTCGTCGGCGGCAGAAAAGGGTCTTCCTCCGGGAGGGGTTGTGGCTGTAGCTGCAGGGGTTTCTCCCCCCCTGTCTGCAGCCCAGGAGCAGTGGGTGGCTGGTCATGCAGCACCAGGACCGTGGGTGTTCTTTCCGCGGTCCTCCCGGAACACCTCCTTAGCTCCCCCCCAAAACCTTTTTTGGGACGCCTTCGGGGTGCCCTCTTGCCTTCCTCCGGGAAGGACCGCGGACCCGATGTACTCAGCCCTGATAGCTGCATTGGTGGCTCATAACCGAAGTAAGCACGGAGGCGCCTATACTCCTCTTCGGGCGTCTCCGGCTTACGCCAGTCCCACTGCTCCGTGGTGCGACGGTGAGCTTCATCCTTCGGGGCGCTATAGCTTGCCCCCCCGAGGAATCCACTCACCATCAGGCTCCGCTGGCTATTTTGTTGGCTTCGCATTCTGTCACGAATTGCAGTAGGTGTAGTGCAGGATGAAGCCAGGTGCAGAGCCAAATAATCCGTTTAGCGGGTTTTATTCAATACAACAAAAGTAAAACAAACCGTAAACGGCGAAAAAGTGCTAACTGGGCTAATGAAATAAACAGTGCGCATATCGCGTCTTATAATAAACATATACCACCAACCACAATAGCACTCCAAATATACCAACACTCACCTCTACTATATTGTGTGACATGTAAACAATGCGAAGCAATGAGTGCACTGCTCGCGACCCTCTTATATCCCAACATAAAGTGACAGATTACTAACAGCTGTGACCACGTGAAAGAGGAAGTAATCACAGCTAGTGAGAACAAAAACACGGAAGTGGATCACCGAAATGGAAGTGTAGCAACGCCACCACACCAGTCGTGACACCCATTTGTTTTGTAAACTGATGGTGGGCATTATGTACCCATTTGTTGTGTAAACTGATGGTGGGCATTATGTACCCATTTGTTGTGTAAACTGATGGTGGGCATTATGTACCCATTTGTTTTGTAAACTGATGGTGGGCATTATGTACCCATTTGTTGTGTAAACTGATGGTGGGCATTATGTACCCATTTGTTTTGTAAACTGATGGTGGGCATTATGTACCCATTTGTTGTGTAAACTGATGGTGGGCATTATGTACCCATTTGTTTAGTAAACTGATGGTGGGCATTATGTACCCATTTGTTGTGTAAACTGATGGTGGGCATTATGTACCCATTTGTTGTGTAAACTGATGGTGGGCATTATGTACCCATTTGTTGTGTAAACTGATGGTGGGCATTATGTACCCATTTGTTGTGTAAACTGATGGTGGGCATTATGTACCCATTTGTTTTGTAAACTGATGGTGGGCATTATGTACCCATTTGTTTTGTAAACTGATGGTGGGCATTATGTACCCATTTGTTTTGTAAACTGATGGTGGGCATTATGTACCCATTTGTTGTGTAAACTGATGGTGGGCATTATGTACCCATTTGTTGTGTAAACTGATGGTGGGCATTATGTACCCATTTGTTGTGTAAACTGATGGTGGGCATTATGTACCCATTTGTTGTGTAAACTTATGGTGGGCATTATGTACCCATTTGTTGTGTAAACTGATGGTGGGCATTATGTACCCATTTGTTGTGTAAACTGATGGTGGGCATTATGTACCCATTTGTTTAGTAAACTAATGGTGGGCATTATGTACCCATTTGTTTTGTAAACTGATGTTGGGCATTATGTACCCATTTGTTGTGTAAACTGATGGTGGGCATTATGTACCCATTTGTTTTGTAAACTGATGGTGGGCATTATGTACCCATTTGTTGTGTAAACTGATGGTGGGCATTATGTACCCATTTGTTGTGTAAACTGATGGTGGGCATTATGTACCCATTTGTTGTGTAAACTGATGGTGGGCATTATGTACCCATTTGTTTTGTAAACTGATGGTGGGCATTATGTACCCATTTGTTTAGTAAACTGATGGTGGGCATTATGTACCCATTTGTTGTGTAAACTGATGGTGGGCATTATGTACCCATTTGTTTTGTAAACTGATGGTGGGCATTATGTACCCATTTGTTGTGTAAACTGATGGTGGGCATTATGTACCCATTTGTTTAGTAAACTGATGGTGGGCATTATGTACCCATTTGTTGTGTAAACTGATGGTGGGCATTATGTACCCATTTGTTGTGTAAACTGATGGTGGGCATTATGTACCCATTTGTTGTGTAAACTGATGGTGGGCATTATGTACCCATTTGTTGTGTAAACTGATGGTGGGCATTATGTACCCATTTGTTTTGTAAACTGATGGTGGGCATTATGTACCCATTTGTTTTGTAAACTGATGGTGGGCATTATGTACCCATTTGTTGTGTAAACTGATGGTGGGCATTATGTACCCATATGTTTTGTAAACTGATGGTGGGCATTATGTACCCATTTGTTTTGTAAACTGATGGTGGGCATTATGTACCCATTTGTTTTGTAAACTGATGGTGGGCATTATGTACCCATTTGTTGTGTAAACTGATGGTGGGCATTATGTACCCATTTGTTTTGTAAACTGATGGTGGGCATTATGTACCCATTTGTTGTGTAAACTGATGGTGGGCATTATGTACCCATTTGTTGTGTAAACTTATGGTGGGCATTATGTACCCATTTGTTGTGTAAACTGATGGTGGGCATTATGTACCCATTTGTTGTGTAAACTGATGGTGGGCATTATGTACCCATTTGTTTAGTAAACTAATGGTGGGCATTATGTACCCATTTGTTTTGTAAACTGATGTTGGGCATTATGTACCCATTTGTTGTGTAAACTGATGGTGGGCATTATGTACCCATTTGTTTTGTAAACTGATGGTGGGCATTATGTACCCATTTGTTGTGTAAACTGATGGTGGGCATTATGTACCCATTTGTTGTGTAAACTGATGGTGGGCATTATGTACCCATTTGTTGTGTAAACTGATGGTGGGCATTATGTACCCATTTGTTTTGTAAACTGATGGTGGGCATTATGTACCCATTTGTTGTGTAAACTGATGGTGGGCATTATGTACCCATTTGTTGTGTAAACTGATGGTGGGCATTATGTAGCCATTTGTTTTGTAAACTGATGGTGGGCATTATGTACCCATTTGTTGTGTAAACTGATGGTGGGCATTATATAACCATTTGTTGTGTAAACTGATGGTGGGCATTATATAACCATTTGTTGTGTAAACTGATGGTGGGCATTATGTACCCATTTGTTTTGTAAACTGATGGTGGGCATTATGTACCCATTTGTTTTGTAAACTGATGGTGGGCATTATGTACCCATTTGTTTTGTAAACAAAAGCCTTTCCATGGTTTATTGCTTCTATGTGTTTTAGATCAGCAGTTGCTCTGCAATAAACTGATTACTTCATGTCTTTTCATCAATGCCTGTTTTTATTTATGATAGTGTCCAATTTAATTATGTGTGCTTGACAATGGTCAAGCCACATATTGTAATCTCACATATATATTATTATTATTAAACTTATATTGACCACCCTATCTCCTCCCACAGTTTTTGCACTGCATGGACAAAAAAGGCGTGAAAATGTGCGTCTCGAACCCTATTTTGTTTCTATTGTTTTGTAGAAGGTTTTGTTCTGTAGTTTATGAAATATTAACGATATTGTCACTAATTAATCCTCATTGAAATACATTGGTAGAATGTTCAAAAATAGAGTGTGAGCGCCCATTCAGCAGAAAATGTTGAGAACATTTAGAAACATTTAAAACGTTCAGCTATTTGTGCTGTCACTAACAATGTCCAAAAATAAGCTGTAACATAAATGGTTAAGTTATGTCCTTTTGTTTCCAACTAGCTCCTCCCCATAGCCAGCCATTACAACGGTTTGAATCTGCACTCTGGAAATCGACTGCTACTTAGTGTTTTGTTGGTCATTATTTAGTAAATTGTGATAGTGCCTACATTTCTGAGATTACATATTAAAATCAAAATGTCGGTTCTTAGGATTCTCATGATGTAATTGTTTAAACGGTGTGAGTAATACTTTTGTTAGTAAAGCTAAAAGTATATGACCATGCCTGAATCTATTCAACTGACACAGGCGTGGTTGCCAGGCAACAGCCACAAACACTAGCTACAGCTACTGCTGTATGTTGAATGTGTAAGCTCTGTCTGGGCAGTTTACACTTAAAACATGTAATGCTAGCGTGCCAGTTAGCACCTGCTGTATATGTAGGCTCACACTCAAACAACTAACGTTAGCATGTTAGCGCGTTAGCCTTGCTACTCCTGAATGTGTAGGCTCACCCTCAAACAACTAACGTTAGCATGTTAGCGCGCTAGCTAGTTAGCTACCCCTGTATGAGTAGTCTCACTCAAACAACTAACGTTAGCGTGTTAGCGCGCTAGCTAGCGTGTTAGCGCGCTAGCTAGCTAGCTACTCCTGTATGTGTATGCATACATTCAAACAACTAACGTTAGTATGTTAGCGCACTAGCTAGCTAGCTAGCTACTCCTGTATGGGTATGCATACATTCAAACAACTAACTTTAGCATGTTAGCTCTTGTATGTGTAGGCTCCATTAATGGGTAGGATGTATTCAAACAACTATTGTTAGTGTGCAAACTAACTAGCTTGGCACTATTGTATGTGTAGGCGCACTCAAACAACTAGGCAGGTTACAATGCTGTTTAATAGGTCACTATGTTGGTTAAAAGGCTGGTTACCATGCTGCTTAATAGGCAGGTTGCTATGTCTGTTAATAGGCTGGTTACATGCTGCTTAAAAGACTGGTTACCATGCTGCTTAATAGACAGGTTATTATGGAGTTTAAAAGGCTGGTTACCATGCTGCTTAATAGGCAGGTTGCTACGTCTGTTAATAGGCTAGTTACCATGCTGCTTAAAAGGCAGGTTATTATGGAGTTTAAAAGGCTGGTTACCATGCTGCTTAATAGGCAGGTTGCTACGTCTGTTAATAGGCTAGTTACCATGCTGCTTAAAAGGCAGGTTATTATGGAGTTTAAAAGGCTGGTTACCATGCTGCTTAATAGGCAGGTTTCTATGTTTGTTAATAGGCTGGTTACCATGCTGCTTAAAAGGCAGGTTATTATGCTGCTTAAAAGGCAGGTTATTATGGAGTTTAATAGGCAGGTTACAATGCTAGTGAACAGGCAGGTTATTATGGAGTTTAATAGGCAGGTTACAATGCTAGTGAATAGGCAGGTTAAATGCTGTTTAATAGGCAGGTTATTATAATGTATAATAGGCAGGTTAAATGCTGTTTAATAGGCAGGTTATTATGCTGTTTAATAGGCAGGTTACATGCTGTCTAATAGGCAGGTTATAATGCTGTTTAATATGCAGGTTATTATTCTGGTTACTCTGCTAATTAATAGGCAGATTATAATGCTGATTATTGGTTAATAGGAACGTTATTATGCTGTATAATATGCTAGTTACTATGCTGTTACTATGCTGTTTAATAGGTAGGTCAGGTGTCATGCACACAGACTCCTGCTCCTGTTAGTGTCTGTGATGTCGTGCACACCTGCCAGACCTATATATCCACCTGATTGGTCCACACAGGGTCCAGACCTATATATCCACCTGATTGGTCCACACAGGGTCCAGACCTATATATCCACCTGATTGGTCCACACAGGGTGCATACCTATATATCCACCTGATTGGGCCACATAGGGTCCAGACCTATATATCCACCTGATTGGTCCACATAGGGTCCAGACCTATATATCCACCTGATTGGTCCACATAGGGTCCAGATCGATATATCCACCTGATTGGTCCACATAGGGTCCAGACCTATATATCCACCTGATTGGTCCACATAGGGTCCAGACCTATATATCCACCTGATTGGTCCACACAGGGTCCAGACCTATATATCCACCTGATTGGTCCACATAGGGTCCAGACCTATATATCCACCTGATTGGGCCACATAGGGTCCAGAACTATATATCCACCTGATGGCCCTGGAACATGGAACACCTCTCTAAGCATGTCAGTGTAAGTGTTTATTATGCATGCATGGGCGTGTTCCTGAGCAAAGTAAGTTTTGATTGGTTGTTCGGCTGAGATTATAAAGCACATGTTATTCAGTGGCACACCTGATGATGTTTAACCCTTAGTTTAGAGTTCAAACCTTAGATTAGCCTGGTCTGTGGTCACTTTAGTACCCTAACCCTGATTCTCAGACACCTCCAAACTATGATTTTCTTTAATATTTAAAGCATGGTTTTATTTAATATTTAAAGCATGTTTTCTTTTATATTTAAAGCACGGTTTTATTTAATATTTAAACCATGGTTTTATTTAATATTTAAAGCATGACTTTATTTTATATTTAAAGCATGATTTTATTTAATATTTAAAGCATGACTTTATTTTATATTTAAAGCATGATTTTATTTAATATTTAAAGCATGTATTTTTTTATATTTAAAGCATGATTTTATTTAATATTTAAATCATGTTTCTTTTCATATTTAAAGCATGGTTTTATTTAATATTTAAAGCATGGTTTTATTTAATATTTAAAGCATGGTTTTATTTAATATTTAAAGCATGGTTTTATTTAATATTTAAAGCATGGTTTTATTTAATATTTAAAGCATGGTTTTATTTAATATTTAAAGCATGGTTTTATTTAATATTTAAAGCATGGTTTTATTTAGAGGCGGCGCTTGTTTCCTTCAGAGAGTTGGGTCATAACGACACTAGTTTGACCAGGATCAGAGTTGGATCTGGGTGCGACTGGTCCTGGGGGGTGTTTTTCATTAAGATTTTTTTATTTTCATATTATTTTTATATTTTTGCCTGCAATTTAATTTTCTCGTAATTTGATTTCATATTCAGATTTTGCCTTTAGATCATGAACAAACTATATGTGGGTAATCTGAGTCCTTCTGTCACTGTTGAGGACTTGAAGCAGCTCTTAGGTGATATCAAGCTGCCAGGAGCCGAGCAGGTTCTACTCAAATCCGGATATGCTTTTGTGGACTTCCCGGACCACAACTGGGCCATAAAGGCTATTGAGACTCTCTCTGGTAAGTGTCTGCCTCTATTCAGGGTTGATGTAGGGTGACAGACATCACTGGGACCGAGCTAAAACCCCTGAGACAGTTATTGGAAATACTAATTATTATTATGACCCTACAGCATTTAGATCGGGACCACTAATTATTATTATGACCCTACCAGCATTTAGATCGGGACCACTAATTATTATTATGACCCTACCAGCATTTAGATCGGGACTACTAATTATTATTATGACCCTACCAGCATTTAGATCGGGACCACTAATTATTATTATGACCCTACCAGCATTTAGATCGGGACCACTAAGTATTATTATGACCCTACCAGCATTTAGATCGGGACCACTAATTATTATTATGACCCTACCAGCATTTAGATCGGGACTACTAATTATTATTATGACCCTACCAGCATTTAGATCGGGACCACTAATTATTATTATGACCCTACCAGCATTTAGATCAGTGCCATAGTTGTGTGTTAGTTATGGCTCCAGATCACATGAGTGTCCCCTATAAATGAGTGACTATAATGACTCAGGATAAAGTAATGAACGCATAATACCTTTATTTGGGCCATATATAATATATATATGACATATATATAACACGGGACATTGCTTTGCAGCACCCACCGGGATATACGGGCTGCTCTCATGTTCCGGTACGCAGCATTATTTTCCTGTTATTTTTTATCTTGATTTTATTGAAAAGAACCGACCAAAGTAAGCGTGAAGAATGTGTCCAATTCCTGTTCCTTTGATGCCCGTGTATGTTTATACGAGGTGTCTAGGAGGTAGGTGAGGGGGGTCGGGAGGAAGGACCGGATAAACAGGTAGCCGGGGGACGGGTTCTGAGGTTCGGGTGTTCTGAGGTTCTGATGTTCTGCACCAGGGGCCACTGAGACAGACAGCTGGTTGAACCATGATGTCCAACACATAATCAGCTGGAGGGTTAAACACATAAGGACAGACATGGTACTGGAATATGCTTATCTGTATGATCTGATATGAACATCTGCCGTTCTATCCAGATATAAACAATATCCTGTCCCCTCTAGGGGTAAAGCATGGCTGCCTGGTCCTGAGCTTCTGATTGTGAACTCATCAAACACCTTTAAGCGCCGGTTTCCCCTGAAATGACATTTCTCAAATAGTTATTTAACACATATTGTATGAAATAGGTGTGTCTGTGCAAACTTACAGGCCAACCAAGTTGAGCATTTGACCATTACATGAGTGTGAATGGTGATGATGGAACCAGTGTGAGTGGATTTAAAGTGTTACAACATGTTACAATATTAACCATACCATACCCATGTGTGTTACAATATTAACCATACCATACCCATGTGTGTTACAATATTAACCATACCATACCCATGTGTGTTACAATATTAACCATACCATACCCATGTGTGTTACAATATTAACCATACCATACCCATGTGTGTTAAAATATTAACCATACCATTCCCATGTGTGTTACAATATTAACCATACCCATGTGTGTTACAATATTAACCATACCCATGTGTGTTACAATATTAACCATACCATACCCATGTGTGTTACAATATTAACCATACCGTACCCATATGTGTGTTACAATATTAACCATACCCATGTGTGTTACAATATTAACCATACCATACCCATGTGTGTTACAATATTAATAACCATACCATACCCATGTGTGTTACAATATTAACCATACCATACCCATGTGTGTTACAATATTAACCATACCATACCCATGTGTGTTACAATATTAACCATACCATACGTGTTACAATATTAACCATACCATACCCATGTGCGTTACAATATTAACCATACCCATGTGTGTTACAATATTAACCATACCATACCCATGTGTGTTACAATATTAACCATACCATACCCATGTGTGTTACAATATTAATAACCATACCATACCCATGTGTGTTACAATATTAACCATACCATACCCATGTGTGTTACAATATTAACCATACCATACCCATGTGTGTTACAATATTAACCATACCATACCCATATGTGTTACAATATTAACCATACCATACCCATGTGCGTTACAATATTAACCATACCCATGTGTGTTACAATATTAACCATACCATACCCATGTGTGTTACAATATTAACCATACCATACCCATGTGTGTTACAATATTAACAATACCATACCCATGTGTGTTACAATATTAACCATACCATACCCATGTGTGTTACAATATTAACCATTCCGTACCCATATGTGTTACAATATTAACCATACCATACCCATATGTGTTACAATATTAACCATACCGTACCCATATGTGTGTTATAATACTAACCATACCCATATGTGTTAC
Organism: Dallia pectoralis; assembly: GCA_029465975.1. NCBI lineage: Eukaryota > Metazoa > Chordata > Actinopteri > Esociformes > Umbridae > Dallia > Dallia pectoralis. The sequence continues at coordinate 798,495 of CM055738.1, read as the reverse complement.
AATATTAACCATACCATACCCATATGTGTTACAATATTAACCATACCATACCCATGTGTGTTACAATATTAACCATACCATACCCATATGTGTTACAATATTAACCATACCATACCCATATGTGTTACAATATTAACCATACCGTACCCATGTGTGTTACAATATTAACCGTACCCATGTGTGTTACAATATTAACCATACCATACCCATGTGTGTTACAATATTAACCATACCATACCCATGTGTGTTACAATATTAACAATACCATACCCATGTGTGTTACAATATTAACCATACCCATGTGTGTTACAATATTAACCATTCCGTACCCATATGTGTTACAATATTAACCATACCATACCCATATGTGTTACAATATTAACCATACCGTACCCATATGTGTGTTATAATACTAACCATACCCATATGTGTTACAATATTAACCATACCGTACCCATATGTGTGTTACAATATCAACCATACCCATGTGTGTTACAATATTAACAATACCATACCCATGTGTGTTACAATATTAACCATACCCATGTGTGTTACAATATTAACCATTCCGTACCCATATGTGTTACAATATTAACCATACCATACCCATATGTGTTACCATATTAACCATACCGTACCCATATGTGTGTTACAATATTAACCATACCCATGTGTGTTACAATATTAACCATACCATACCCATGTGTGTTACAATATTAATAACCATACCATACCCATGTGTGTTACAATATTAACCATACCATACCCATGTGTGTTACAATATTAACCATACCATACCCATGTGTGTTACAATATTAACCATACCATACCCCTGTGTGTTACAATATTAACCATACCATACCCATGTGTGTTACAATATTAACCATACCATGCCCATGTGTGTTACAATATTAACCATACCATACCCATATGTGTTACAATATTAACCATACCATACCCATGTGCGTTACAATATTAACCATACCCATGTGTGTTACAATATTAACCGTACCATACCCATGTGTGTTACAATATTAACCATACCATACCCATGTGTGTTACAATATTAACCATACCATACCCATGTGTGTTACAATATTAACAATACCATACCCATGTGTGTTACAATATTAACCATACCATACCCATGTGTGTTACAATATTAACCATTCCGTACCCATATGTGTTACAATATTAACCATACCGTACCCATATGTGTGTTATAATACTAACCATACCCATATGAGTTACAATATTAACCATACCATACCCATATGTGTTAAAATATTAACCATACCATACCCATGTGTGTTACAATATTAACCGTACCCATGTGTGTTACAATATTAACCATACCATACCCATGTGTGTTACAATATTAACCATACCATACCCATGTGTATTACAATATTAACAATACCATACCCATGTGTGTTACAATATTAACCATACCATACCCGTGTGTGTTACAATATTAACCATTCCGTACCCATATGTGTTACAATATTAACCATACAATACCCATATGTGTTACAATATTAACCATACCGTACCCATATGTGTGTTATAATACTAACCATACCCATATGTGTTACAATATTAACCATACCGTACCCATATGTGTGTTACAATATTAACCATACCCATGTGTGTTACAATATTAACCATACCATACCCATGTGTGTTACAATATTAATAACCATACCATACCCATGTGTGTTACAATATTAACCATACCATACCCATGTGTGTTACAATATTAACCATACCATACCCATGTGTGTTACAATATTAACCATACCATACCCCTGTGTGTTACAATATTAACCATACCATACCCATGTGTGTTACAATATTAACCATACCATACCCATGTGTGTTACAATATTCACCATACCATACCCATATGTGTTACAATATTAACCATACCATACCCATGTGCGTTACAATATTAACCATACCCATGTGTGTTACAATATTAACCATACCATACCCATGTGTGTTACAATATTAACCATACCATACCCATGTGTGTTACAATATTCACAATACCATACCCATGTGTGTTACAATATTAACCATACCATACCCATGTGTGTTACAATATTAACCATTCCGTACCCATATGTGTTACAATATTAACCATACCATACCCATATGTGTTACAATATTAACCATACCGTACCCATATGTGTGTTATAATACTAACCATACCCATATGTGTTACAATATTAACCATACCATACCCATATGTGTTACAATATTAACCATACCATACCCATGTGTGTTACAATATTAACCATACCATACCTATATGTGTTACAATATTAACCATACCATACCCATATGTGTTACAATATTAACCATATCGTACCCATGTGTGTTACAATATTAACCATACCATACCCATATGTGTGTTACAATATTAACCATACCATACCCATATGTGTGTTACAATATTAACCATACCATACCCATTTGGTCCCGACAGGTAAAGTGGAATTACACGGGAAGGTGCTTGAGGTGGACTACTCGGTTCCTAAAAAGCTACGGTAATGACTGTCTTATTAATGTTTCTATATCTATCTGATCACCTGTGTTGTTTATCCTGGGACAGTAATGACTGTCTTATTAATGTTTCTATATCTATCTGATCACCTGTGTTGTTTATCCTGGGACAGTAATGACTGTCTTATTAATGTTTCTATATCTATCTGATCACCTGTGTTGTTTATCCTGGGACAGTAATGACTGTCTTATTAATGTTTCTATATCTATCTGATCACCTGTGTTGTCAGTCTTGGGACAGTAATGACTGTCTTATTGTCTTATTCCTACAGAAGTTGTGTTTCTACCGAACTATTCTGACTGAATGCAATGGACTGAAACTATGATTTCATTGTTATTGGGCCATTTTTATTGTGATAAAATGGGCGACGTGAAACACTTCCTGATTCAATTGACAAACTTAATGATGTAATCTATGTTGAAAGCATGTTGCTGTTTTTAAGTTGACAAAGCAACTTGTTGTTATTGAAACCATGCATCCAAAGTAACACTGTTCATCACAATGGATTTGTTAATAGTTTATTGGGTCGGAAACATCTGGGCCTCATCTGCTGTTTACCTTTATATGGCAGTGTACCTTAGTGTGTGTTGAGAATTAATTATTAAAAGTTATCATGGTTTGACTGGAGGCCGGGGCATTATGTTCTCTCTGTTTGAAAAATAATGTATGCCTATATATTGATAATGTATGCCAATATATTGGCGAATAAATGCAGGTATGTCATCCACAGTCAATGGCTGTAGGTCTATGGCTTAGGCTGGTTGGACTAAAGGATAACGTTAAATGAAATTAAAAACGGTCTCAAACGGACCACGTTAGTGAACATACTGATACGCTAGTTAGTGTGATACGCTAGTTAGTGTACATACTGATACGCTAGTTAGTGTGATACGGTAGTTAGTGTACATGCTGATACGCTAGTTAGTGTGATACGGTAGTTAGTGTACATGCTGATACGCTAGTTAGTGTGATACGGTAGTTAGTGTACATGCTGATACGCTAGTTAGTGTACATACTGATACGCTAGTTAGTGTACATACTGATACGCTAGTTAGTGTACATACTGATACGCTAGTTAGTGTATATACTGATACGCTAGTTAGTGTATATACCGATACGCTAGTTAGTGTATATACTTATACGCTAGTTAGTGTATATACTGATACGCTAGTTAGTGTATATACTGATACGCTAGTTAGTGTACATACTGATACGCTAGTTAGTGTACATACTGATACGCTAGTTAGTGTACATACTGATACGCTAGTTAGTGTACATACTGATACGCTAGTTAGTGTATATACTGATACGCTAGTTAGTGTATATACTGATACGCTAGTTAGTGTATATACTGATACGCTAGTTAGTGTATATACTGATACGCTAGTTAGTGTATATACTGATACGCTAGTTAGTGTATATACTGATACGCTAGTTAGTGTACATACTGATACGCTAGTTAGTGTACATACTGATACGCTAGTTAGTGTATATACTGATACGCTAGTTAGTGTATATACTGATACGCTGGTTAGTGTATATACTGATACGCTAGTTAGTGTATATACTGATACGCTAGTTAGTGTATATACTGATACGCTAGTTAGTGTATATACTGATACGCTAGTTAGTGTATATACTGATACGCTAGTTAGTGTATATACTGATACGCTAGTTAGTGTATATACTGATACGCTAGTTAGTGTACGCTGATACGCTAGTTAGTGTATATACTGATACGCTAGTTAGTGTATATACTGATACGCTAGTTAGTGTATATACTGATACGCTAGTTAGTGTATATACTGATACGCTAGTTAGTGTATACTGATATGCTAGATATGCTGAGTTAGTGTATATACTGATACGCTAGTTAGTGTATATACTGATACGCTAGTTAGTGTATATACTGATACGCTAGTTAGTGTATATACTGATACGCTAGTTAGTGTATATACTGATACGCTAGTTAGTGTACATACTGATACGCTAGTTAGTATATACTGATACGCTAGTTAGTGTATATACTGATACGCTAGTTAGTGTATATACTGATACGCTAGTTAGTGTATATACTGATACGCTAGTTAGTGTGTATATACTGATACGCTAGTTAGTGTATATACTGATACGCTAGTTAGTGTATATACTGATACGCTAGTTAGTGTAGTGTACTGATACGCTGAGTGTATATACTGATATGCTAGTTAGTGTACATACTGATACGCTAGTTAGTGTATATACTGATACGCTAGTTAGTGTATATACTGATACGCTAGTTAGTGTACATACTGATACGCTAGTTAGTGTATATACTGATACGCTAGTTAGTGTATATACTGATACGCTAGTTAGTGTACATACTGATACGCTAGTTAGTGTATATACTGATACGCTAGTTAGTGTATATACTGATACGCTAGTTAGTGTATATACTGATACGCTAGTTAGTGTATATACTGATACGCTAGTTAGTGTACATACTGTATATGTACATACTGATACGCTAGTTAGTGTATATACTGATACGCTAGTTAGTGTATATACTGATACGCTAGTTAGTGTATATACTGATACGCTAGTTAGTGTATACTGATACGCTAGTTAGTGTTAGTGTATACTGATACGCTAGTTAGTGTATATACTGATACGCTAGTTAGTGTATATACTGATACGCTAGTTAGTGTATATACTGATACGCTAGTTAGTGTATATACTGATACGCTAGTTAGTGTACATACTGATACGCTAGTTAGTGTATATACTGATATATACTGATACGCTGATATACGCTAGTTAGTTGTACTGATACGCTAGTTAGTGTATATACTGATACTAGTTAGTGCTAGTTAGTGTACATACTGCTGATACTGATACGCTAGTTAGTGTATACTGATACGCTAGTTAGTGTACATACTGATACGCTAGTTAGTGTATATACTGATACGCTAGTTAGTGTACATACTGATACGCTAGTTAGTGTACATACTGATACGCTAGTTAGTGTATATACTGATACGCTAGTTAGTGTATATACTGATACGCTAGTTAGTGTACATACTGATACGCTAGTTAGTGTATATACTGATACGCTAGTTAGTGTATATACTGATACGCTAGTTAGTGTATATACTGATACGCTAGTTAGTGTACATACTGATATGCTAGTTAGTTCATGGCCTGAGATGGTAGTCAAACAGACAGTCAGACAAATAGGCAGGACCCTATTCTCATACATGTGACAGAGTCCTGGTGTAAATGGGTCTCTATTCTCATACATGTCCCAGAGTCCTGGTGTAAATGGGTCTCTATTCTCATACATGTGACAGACTCCTGGTGTAAATGGGTCTCTATTCTCATACATTAAGTGGTTTTTGACCACTTACGTTTTAAAGAGCTTAGGAGACAAAACTGTTAATGGGGACTATATTATGATAGGGTCACTGGACTATATTATGATAGGGTCACTGGACTATATTATGATAGGGTCACTGGACTACATTATGATAGGGTCGCTGGACTACATTATGATATGGGCTAACTGTAATAGTCCAGTAACCCTGTCTTACATTCCAGTGAGCCCATGTCTTACATTCCAGTTAGCCCATGTCTTACATTCCAGTTAGCCCATGTCTTACATTCCAGTGAGCACATGTCTTACATTCCAGTGAGCCCATGTCTTACATTCCAGTTAGCCCATGTCTTACATTCCAGTTTGCCCTTGTCTTACATTCCAGTGATCCCTTGTTTTACATTCCAGTTAGCCCATGTCTTACATTCCAGTTAGCCCTTGTCTTACATTCCAATGAACCCTTGTTTTACATTCCAGTTAGGCCTTGTCTTACATTCCAGTTAGCCCATGTCTTACATTCCAGTTAGCCCATGTCTTACATTCTAGTTAGCCCATGTCTTACATTCCAGTGAGCCCATGTCTTACATTCCAGTTAGCCCGTGTCTTACATTCCAGTTAGCCCATGTCTTACATTCCAGTTAGTGGATGTCTTACATTCCAGTGTGCCCATGTCTTACATTCCAGTTAACCCATGTCTTACATTCCAGTTAGCCCATGTCTTACATTCCAGTTAGCCCATGTCTTACATTCCAGTGAGCCCATGTCTTACATTCCAGTTAGCCCATGTCTTACATTCCAGTTAGCCCTTGTCTTACATTCCAGTTAGCCCTTTCATAACATTCCAGTTAGCCCATGTCTTACATTCCAGTGAGCCCATGTTTTACATTCCAGTTAGCCCATGTCTTACATTCCAGTTAGTCTATGTCTTACATTCCAGTTAGTGGATGTCTTACATTCCAGTGAGCCCATGTCTTACATTCTAGTGAGCCCATGTCTTACATTCCAGTTAACCCATGTCTTACATTCCAGTTAGCCCTTGTCTTACATTCCAGTTAACCCATGTCTTACATTCCAGTTAGCCCTTGTCTTACATTCCAGTTAGCCCATGTCTTACATTCCGGTTAGCCCTTGTCCTACATTCCAGTTAGCCCTTGTTTTACATTCCAGTTAGCCCTTGTCTTACATTCCAGTAAACCCATGTCTTACATTCCAGTTAGCCCTTGTCTTTCATTCCAGTTAGCCCTTGTTTTACATTCCAGTTAGCCCTTGTCTTACATTCCAGTTAGCCCATGTCTTACACAGGACATCTGCGGGTTGTTATTGTAAATATTAACTTTAACAATCTGTACTGAATTTTCTGTCAGTGATTATTAACATATTATCAGAAATGAATGAGATGACTTGGTGTGTGCTGTAGGAAGAGGCATTGACCCTTGACCTGGGGCTTCCATGTTAACCTTTCTAAGACATTGACCCTTGACCTGGGGCTTCCATGGTAACCTCTCTCTTGTCTTTACAGGAGTCGGAAGATCCAGATCCGTAACATTCCCCCTCATCTACAGTGGGAGGTGTGTCTTTCTGACTGTCTATCTGCCTGTCTGTCTGTCTGTCTGTCTGCCTGTCTGCCTGACTGTCTGTTTGCCTGTCTGCCTGCCTGCCTGTCTGCCTGTCTGCCTGTCTGTCTGACTGCCTGTCTGCCTGTCTGTCTTTCTGCCTGACTGTCTGTCTGTCTGCATGACTGTCTGTTTGTCTGCCTGCCTGTCTGTCTGCCTGTCTGTCTGCCTGTCTGATTGTCTGTCTGTCTGTCTGTCTGTCTGCCTGACTGTCTGTCTGTCTGTCTGCCTGTCTGCCTGTCTTCCTTACTGTCTGCCTGTCTGCCCGACTGTCTGTCTGACTGTCTGCCTGACTGTCAGTCTGTCTGTCTGCCTGTCTGTCTGTCTATCTGTCTGTCTGATTGTCTGACTGCCTGACTGTCTTCATGTCTGGGCGACTAGTATGTCACTGTGTGTTTGTCTGCGTGTGTCTGTTACTGTGTGTGTGTGTTGGGAGGGCTATATGCCTGTCTGTCTGTTTCTGTGTGTGTGTGTGTGTGTGTGTGTGTGTGTGTGTGTGTGTGTGTGTGTGTGTGTGTCAGTTACTGTGTGTGTGTTGGGAGGGCTATATGTCTGTCTGTCTGTTTGTGTGTGTGTGTGTGTCAGTTACTGTGTGTGTGTTGGGAGGGCTATATGTCTGTCTGTCTGTTTCTGTGTGTGTGTCTGTGTCAGTTACTGTGTGTGTGTTGGGAGGGCTATATGTCTGTCTGTCTGTTTCTGTATGTGTGTCAGTTACTGTGTGTGGTAATGTGTGTGTGTCTGTGTGTCTGTTTTTGTGTGTGTGGGGGCATGAGTCTGTCTGTCTGTTTCTCTGTGTCTGTTTCTCTGTGTCTGTTTCTCTGTGTCCGTCTGTTTCTCTGTGTCTGTCGGTTTCTCTGTGTCTGTCGGTTTCTCTGTGTCTGTCTGTTTTTCTTTTTCTGTCTGTTTTTCTATTTCTGTCTGTTTCTCTGTGTCTGTCTGTGTCTGTCTGTTTCTCTGTGTCTGTCTGTTTCTTTCTTTCTGTCTGTTTCTCTGTGTCTGTGTGTTTGGTGAACACTGATCCACATATCCATGTAACCATATTCACCTAATTTATATTATATTTGTGAGTATGGATTTGTGTAACTTATTGTGTTCTCTCCTGTCCTTAGGTTTTAGACGGCCTCCTAGCTCAGTATGGTTCTGTAGAGAACGTGGAACCAGGTGGGAGATATTTACTGCTAATCTGTCTCTTTAACTGATGTAATACACTACTACTATCAGTTTACTGTTACTATACACCACTACTATCAGTTTACTGTTACTATACACCACTACTATCAGTTTACTGTTACTATACACCACTACTATCAGTTTACTGTTAATATACACCACTACTATCAGTTTACTGTTACTATACACCACTACTATCAGTTTACTGTTACTATACACCACTACTATCAGTTTACTGTTACTATACACCACTACTATCAGTTTACTGTTACTATACACCACTACTATCAGTTTACTGTTACTATACACTACTACTATCAGTTTACTGTTACTATACACTACTACTACTATCAGTTTACTGTTACTATACACCACTACTACTATCAGTTTACTGTTACTATACACTACAACTATCAGTTTACTGTTACTATACACTACTACTACTATCAGTTTACTGTTACTATACACCACTACTATCAGTTTACTGTTACTATACACCACTACTATCAGTTTACTGTTACTATACACTACTACTACTATCAGTTTACTGTTACTATACACCACTACTACTATCAGTTTACTGTTACTATACACTACTACTATCAGTTTACTGTTACTATACACTACTACTACTATCCGTTTACTGTTACTATACACCACTACTACTATCAGTTTACTGTTACTATACACCACTACTATCAGTTTACTGTTACTATACACCACTACTATCAGTTTACTGTTACTATACACCACTACTACTATCAGTTTACTGTTACTATACACCACTACTACTATCAGTTTACTGTTACTATACACCACTACTACTATCAGTTTACTGTTACTATACACCACTACTATCAGTTTACTGTTACTATACACCACTACTATCAGTTTACTGTTACTATACACCACTACTACTATCAGTTTACTGTTACTATACACCACTACTACTGTCAGTTTACTGTTACTATACACTACTACTACTATCAGTTTACTGTTACTATACACCACTACTAGTATCAGTTTACTGTTACTATACACCACTACTACTATCAGTTTGCTGTTACTATACACCACTACTATCAGTTTACTGTTACTATACACCACTACTACTATCAGTTTGCTGTAACTATACACCATTACATTACATTTACATTTTGCGCATTTAGCAGACGCTCTTATCCAGAGCGACTTACAATAAGTGCAGGCATTTCACATATAGCTAAAACTACTACTATCAGTTTACTGTTACTATACACCACTACTATCAGTTTACTGTTACTATACACCACTACTACTATCCGTTTACTGTTACTATACACCACTACTACTATCAGTTTACTGTTACTATACACCACTACTATCAGTTTACTGTTACTATACACCACTACTATCAGTTTACTGTTACTATACACCACTACTACTATCAGTTTACTGTTACTATACACCACTACTACTATCAGTTTACTGTTACTATACACTACTACTACTATCAGTTTACTGTTACTATACACCACTACTAGTATCAGTTTACTGTTACTATACACTACTACTACTATCAGTTTACTGTTACTATACACCACTACTATCAGTTTACTGTTACTATACACCACTACTACTATCAGTTTGCTGTAACTATACACCATTACATTACATTTACATTTTGCGCATTTAGCAGACGCTCTTATCCAGAGCGACTTACAATAAGTGCAGGCATTTCACATATAGCTAAAACACACATCAAAAAGGCAATAAGTACATTGTTCCTGGGTGGGTGCAGGGGGAAGTGCTAGAGATAGAAGGGGTGCTAGGAGAGGAGGAATGGGTGATAATTGTAGAAGAAAGATTCGGTAGTGAAGTTTCGAACAGGCGAGAGTTGCGGAGCTCCATTCATGGAGGTACTGGAGGTAAAGTTTGAAGAGGAATGTTTTTAGACGTTTTTTGAAGATTGGTAGAGAGTCCGATGATCTGATCTCCAGAGTGGAGTTGTTCCACCATTGCGGGGCAAGCACGGAGAACAATTTAGACTGAGCTGATCGGGAGTTGCCCTCCCGTAGGGATGGCACTACCAAGAGGCCTGAGGTGGCAGAACGAAGTGCTCGCGTGGGTGTGTACGGCTTGATTAGGGACTGGATGTAGGAGGGGGCGGTTCCTCTTACTGCCCCATAGGCTAGCACCACTACTATCAGTTTAATGTTATTATACACCAGTATACTGTTATTATACACCACCACTACTATCACTTTACTATCAGTTAATCTATCTCCTTGGTCTTTTGTTACTTCAACTTATAACCAACATCAAATACAGCGACTTCAATTCTTACATACAAACACACACCTTTAACGTAACATGACTTGAAACAATGTTAAGCAAAGTGTTACCTTACTAGAAACCCTTTATAGCCCAACTAATCAACCTACTAATGCTAACCACTAACAGCTGTGCTCAGAAAGTAAACAGACCCAATACGAAACTAAAGCTGTGCACCCCCCTAAAAGTCCCGTGTGGAAACATAACCCAGTCTACTCGTGACTTGTTGTCTTCCTCGTCTCTGATCTTGGGGCTATGTTGGCAGTTTTTAGCTGTCTTTGTTAACCTCAGTTACGATTGTCAGGTTCTCAGACGTTTTTGTAGCATAATTATAGTTTCACATTTCAGGAAGTAATGTTCTATAACCTTTGTCTGTTTGTGTTTTGTAAGTGCATGCAGATCTGTGTCTGTGTCTTTCATAGAGCAGTGAGAACCAGCAGTCTCCCTTCTTAAGAGACTTTTTATTTTTACTTTGGACTTTCATTAGTTTAGGTTACAGGTTACATATAAATAGTGAAATGTCTCTTGTCTGGTGAAGTGTTCAGAGGATACTGGTTGCTTTGTGATTAGAATACAGAGCCACTCAAAGGTTTTTTGTTCAATTTTTTTTGTTCAAATCTCTGATCAAACATAGATCTACAGTGTTCCCCACCACACCCTCCCAGATCTACAGGGTTCCCCACCACACCCTCCCAGATCTACAGTGTTCCCCACCACACCCTCCCAGATCTACAGGGTTCCCCACCACACCCTCCCAGATCTACAGGGTTCCCCACCACACCCTCCCAGATCTACAGGGTTCTCCCACCACACCCTCCCAGAACTACAGTGTTCCCCACCACACCCTCCCAGATCTACAGGGTTCCCCACCACACCCTCCCAGATCTACAGGGTTCTCCCACCACACCCTCCCAGAACTACAGTGTTCCCCACCACACCCTCCCAGATCTACAGTGTTCCCCACCACACCCTCCCAGATCTACAGGGTTCCCCACCACACCCTCCCAGATCTACAGGGTTCCCCACCACACCCTCCCAGATCTACAGGGGTTTAGACTCTTGATATCCTTGTTAGAGATACACACATTTTGCTGTTATGTTAGAGACATACTAGACATACTAGATCGGTCATCAAATTTGGTTTTAACTCAACACATTGTGCTTTTATGAAAGTTTTGAATTCTCACTCCATCTCTCAACTTTCTTGCTCTTTGATCTCACTCTCATCCCTCTCACCCCCTCTCTCACCCCTCTCTCATCCCCCTCTCTCACCTCTCTCACCCCCTCTCTCACTCCCCTCTCTCACCCCTCTCTCTCACCCCCCTCTCACCCCTATCTCTCACCCCTCTCTCACACCCCCTCTCTCACCCCACTCTCTCACCCCACTCTCTCACCCCTCTCTTCCCCTCTCTCACCCCCTCTCACCCCTCTCTCTCACCCCTCTCTCACCCCCTCTCACCCCTCTCTCTCACCCCTCTCTCTCACCCCCTCTCACCCCCTCTCACCCCTCTCTCACCCCCTCTCACCCCTCTATCTCACCCCTCTCTCACCCCCTCTCACCACTCTCTCTCACCCCCTCTCTTCCCCTCTCTCACCCCTCTCTCGCCCCCTCTCACCCCTCTCTCTCACCCCTCTCTCCCCCTCTCTCTCTTACCCTCTCTCACCCCTCTCTCACCCCTCTCTCACCCCCTCTCACCCCTCTCTCTCACCCCTCTCTCACTCCCCTCTCACCCCTCTCTCTCACCCCTCTCTCATCTTATCATCTCTCCCTCATCAGTAAATACAGACACAGTGACAGCAGTGGTGAATGTGACATATGCAACCAAGGAAGAAGCTAGAGTGTAAGTTAACAGAACCCCATCACATTACAGAACCCCATAAGATTACAGAACCCCATCACATTGCAGTACTACAGAACCCCATAAAATTACATCCTGATATTATAGTAGTGTATCAGACTAAATACAACTCATTCTCTAACTTCCAGTATTTAATTGGTTAACTTGTGCCATTTGCTTTGATAATTCATGACTGTTCTGATTAATTAGAAAGTCAGTCATCCTCTCTCTCTCCTCTCTCATCTACCTCTCTCACCATCTCTCCTCCTCTCACTTTTATACCTTTATCTCTTATATCTCCGTCTCTTTTCTTCTCTCACCTCCCTCTCATCTACCATTCTCTCTTACACATTTTCTTTCGTCCTTCACAGAGCGATAGAGGAGTTGACAGGCCACCAATTTGAGGACTACTCTTTTAGAGTCTCTTACATTCCGGATATGGAAGCTGCTCCTCCTCTACAGGCCTCTCGGATGCGTCGAGGGAGGCGCTCATCCAGGGATCATGACGGGGCCCAACCCGGGCCCTCTGGGGGCTTTGGAGGGCCTCGACACAAGCAGCATGACTTCCCACTTCGCATGCTGGTACCAACACAGTTTGTAGGGGCCATCATCGGCAAGGAGGGCCTCACTATTAAGAACGTCACCAAACAGACACAGTCAAAGTACATAATCAATTCTGAATTACGGTGTAGTACATTATCATGTCTGGTTTAATATACAGTACCAGACATTTTTTATATAATCAGAGCTGAGGTTCTTATTATTATTATATCATCAGAGCTGAGGTTCTTATTATTATTATATCATCAGAGCTGACGTTATTATTATTATTATATCACCAGAGCTGACGTTATTATTATTATTATATCATCAGAGCTGACTTTATTATTATTATTATATCACCAGAGCTGACGTTATTATTATTATTGTATCATCAGAGCTGACATTATTATTATTATATCACCAGAGCTGACGTTATTATTATTATTATATCACCAGAGCTGACGTTATTATTATTATTATATCACCAGAGCTGACGTTATTATTATTATTGTATCACCAGAGCTGACGTTATTATTATTATTATATCACCAGAGCTGACGTTATTATTATTATTGTATCATCAGAGCTGACGTTATTATTATTATTATTATATCATCAGAGCTGACGTTATTATTATTATTAGAGTGGACATCCATCGGAAGGAGAATGCAGGAGCAGCAGAGAAGCCCATCACCATTCACTCCACTCCTGGCGGATGCTCCTCCGCCTGTCATATGATCCTTGATATCATGCAGAAGGAGGCCAGCGAGACCAAGGCGTGAGTCTGACTGCTACAACTATACACTTTAAACCCCAGTCTTCAGATCAAATTAACTCCTCCATCCTCACACCCTAACCCTAAAACATCAGATCAAATTAACTCCTCCATCCTCACACCCTAACCCTAAAACATCAGATCAAATTAACTCCTCCATCCTCACACCCTAACCCTAAAACTTCAGATCAAATTAACTTCAGATCAAAACAAACTCCTTCAACCAAACCAAAACCAGCTGTCTACCCTAACCATATAGATAACCATATATATAACCATATATATAACCATATAGATAACCCTATAGATAACCAAATAGATAACCCTATATATAACCATATAGATAACCATATAGATAACCCTATATATAACCATATAGATAACCATATAGATAACCCTATATATAACCATATAGATAACCCTATATATAACCCTATAGATAACCCTATATATAACCCTATAGATAACCCTATATATAACCATATAGATAACCATATATATAACCATATAGATAACCATATAGATAACCATATAGATAACCCTATATATAACCATATATATAACCATATAGATAACCCTATATATAACCATATAGATAACCCTATAGATAACCATATATATATAACCATATAGATAACCCTATAGATAACCATATAGATAACCCTATAGATAACCCTATATATAACCACATAGATAACCATATAGATAACCATATAGATAACCATATAGATAACCATATAGATAACCCTATAGATAACCAAATAGATAACCATATATATAACCATATAGATAACCCTATAGATAACCATATAGATAACCATATAGATAACCATATAGATAACCCTATAGATAACCCTATATATAACCATATAGATAACCCTATATATACCCATATAGATAAGCCTATAGATAACCAAATAGATAACCATATATATAACCATATAGATAACCCTATAGATAACCATATATATAACCATATATAACCATATAGATAACAATATAGATACTCTATATATAACCATATAGATAACCCTATAGATAACCCTATAGATAACCATATAGATAACCCTATAGATAACCATATAGATAACCCTATATATAACCATATAGATTACAATATAGATACTCTATATATAACCATATATATAGCCATATATATAACCCTATAGATAACCATATAGATAACCCTATAGATAAATCTATAGGGTTATCTATATGGTTATCTATAGGGTTATCTATATAGATAACCATATAGATAACCCTATAGATAACCATATAGATAACCCTATAGATAACCATATAGATAACCCTATAGATAACCATATAGATAACCCTATATATAACCATGTATATAACCATATAGATAACCCTATATATAACCATATAGATAACCATATAGATAACCCTATAGATAACCCTATATATAACCATATAGATAACCCTATAGATAACCCTATAGATAACCCTATAGATAACCCTATATATAACCCTATAGATAACCCTATATATAACCCTATATATATAACCCTATATATAACCCTATATATAACCATATAGATAACCATATAGATAACCATATAGATAACCATATATATAACCATATAGATAACCATATAGATAACCCTATATATAACCATATAGATAACCATATAGATAACCATATAGATAACCCTATAGATAACCATATAGATAACCCTATATATAACCATATATATAACCATATAGATAACCCTATATATAACCATATAGATAACCCTATATATAACCATATAGATAACCCTATATATAACCATATAGATAACCCTATAGATAACCATATAGATAACCCTATATATAACCATATAGATAACCCTATAGATAACCCTATAGATAACCCTATAGATAACCATATATAGATAACCATATATATATATATAACCATATAGATAACCATATATATAACCATATAGATAACCATATAGACAACCCTATAGATGAACCTGAAACTTTTCCTTCAGGGCGGAGGATGTTCCCCTGAAGATTTTGGCCCATAACAGCCTGGTTGGACGCCTGATCGGAAAGGAGGGAAGAAACCTGAAGAGGATTGAGGATGAGACAGGAACCAAGATTACCATTTCCTCGTAAGGCCTCTACTTGTTTGCTAGTTATCTAACTCAGACGTTGACCCAGACTTTGACCCTGAGCCAGACGTTGACCCTGATCTTGACTAATATGTTGACCTAGATGTTTACCCACCTCTGTCTCTCTAGTACTGTCTCTGTATTTGTACCATCCATGTCTCGATCTCTGTACTAGCACTGTCTCTGTCTCTATACTAGTACTGTCTCTGTATCTACTAGTACTGTCTCTGTATCTAGTAGTACTGTCTCTGTATCTACTAGTACTGTCTCTGTATTTGCACCATCCCTGTCTCTGTCTCTGTACTAGTACTGGCTCTCAATAGATGTGACAATAACTTTGATGTGACAATCACTCTGGTGTAACAATCAAATAGATGTGACGATCAAATAGTTGTGACAATCAATTAGATGTGTCAATCTCTCTGATGTGACGATCACTCTGATCTGAAGATCACTCTGATATGATGATCACTCTGATTTGACAATCAAATAGATGTGGCGATCACACCGATGTGACTGTGTGTGTTCCAGGCTACAGGACCTCACCATCTACAATCCTGAGCGGACTATAACGGTACAAGGCAGTCTGGAGGCCTGCTGCAAGGCTGAGACTGAGGTCATGAGGAAACTGAGGGAAGCATACGAAAACGACATTGCTGCTATTAATGTAAGTCTACCTGCCACATCACAATATTAACATAAGTCTACCTGCCACATCACAATATTAACATAAGTCTACCTGCCACATCACAATATGAACATAAGTCTACCTGCCACATCACAATATTAACATAAGTCTACCTGCCACATCACAATATTAACATAAGTCTACCTGCCACATCACAATATTAACATAAGTCTACCTGCCACATCACAATATTAACATAAGTCTACCTGCCACATCACAATATTAACATAAGTCTCTGCCACATCACTGCCACATCACAATATTAACATAAGTCTACCTGCCACATCACAATATTAACATAAGTCTACCCGCCACATCACAATATTAACATAAGTCTACCTGCCACATCACAATATTAACATAAGTCTACCTGTCTACCTGCCACATCACAATATTAACATAAGTCTACCTGCCACATCACAATATTAACATAAGTCTACCCGCCACATCACAATATTAACATAAGTCTACCTGCCACATCACAATATTAACATAAGTCTACCTGACACATCACAATATGAACATAAGTCTACCTGCCACATCACAATATTAACATAAGTCTACCTGCCACATCACAATATTAACATAAGTCTACCTGCCAAATCACAATATTAACATAAATCTACCTGCCACATCACAATATTAACATAAGTCTACCTGCCACATCACAATATTAACATAAGTCTACCTGCCACATCACAATATTAACATAAGTCTACCCGCCACATCACAATATTAACATAAGTCTACCTGCCAAATCACAATATTAACATAAGTCTACCCGCAACATCATAATATTAACATAAATCTACCTGCCACATCACAATATTAACATAAGTCTACCTGCCACATCAGAATATTAACATAAATCTACCTGCCACATCACAATATTAACATAAGTCTACCTGCCACATCACAATATTAACATAAGTCTACCTGCCACATCACAATATTAACATAAGTCTACCTGCCACATCACAATATTAACATAAGTCTACCTGCCACATCACAATATTAACATAAATCTACCTGCCACATCACAATATTAACATAAGTCTACCTGCCACATCACAATATTAACATAAGTCTACCTGCCACATCACAATATTAACATAAGTCTACCCGCCACATCACAATATTAACATAAGTCTACCTGCCACATCACAATATTAACATAAGTCTACCTGCCACATCACAATATTAACATAAATCTACCTGCCACATCACAAAACATATGTTAGCCATGGTTTATTAGCCATATGTTAGCCATGGTGTATTAGCCATATGTTAGCCATGGTGTATTAGCTATATGTTAGCCATGGTGTATTAGCCATATGTTAGCCATGGTGTATTAGCCATATGTTAGCCATGGTGTATTAGCCATATGTTAGCCATGGTGTATTAGCTATGTGTCAGCCATGGTGTATTAGCCATATGTTAGCCATGGTGTATTAGCCATATGTTAGCCATGTTGTATTGGCATATGTTAGCCATGCTTTATTGATATTAGCCATATGTTAGCATGGTGTATTAGCTATATGTTAGCCATGGTGTATTGCCCATATGTTAGCCATGGTGTATTAGCCATATGTTAGCCATGGTGTATTGCCCATATGTTAGCCATGGTGTATTGGTATTAGCCATATGTTAGCCATGGTGTATTAGCTATATGTTAGCCATGGTGTATTAGCTATATGTTAGCCATGGTGTATTAGCCATTTGTTAGCCATGGTGTATTAGCTATATGTTAGCCATGGTGTATTAGCCATATGTTAGCCATGGTGTATTAGCTATTTGTTAGCCATGGTGTATTAGCTATTTGTTAGCCATGGTGTATTAGCTATATGTTAGCCATGGTGTATTAGCTATATGTTAGCCATGGTGTATTAGCTATATGTTAGCCATGGTGTATTAGCCATATGTTAGCCATGGTGTATTAGCTATTTGTTAGCCATGGTGTATTAGCTATTTGTTAGCCATGGTGTATTAGCTATATGTTAGCCATGGTGTATTAGCTATATGTTAGCCATGGTGTATTAGCCATATATTAGCCATGGTGTATTAGCTATATGTTAGCCATGGTGTATTAGCCATTTGTTAGCCATGGTGTATTAGCTATATGTTAGCCATGGTGTATTAGCCATATGTTAGCCATGGTGTATTAGCTATTTGTTAGCCATGGTGTATTAGCTATATGTTAGCCATGGTGTATTAGCTATTTGTTAGCCATGGTGTATTAGCTATATGTTAGCCATGGTGTATTAGCCATATATTAGCCATGGTGTATTAGCTATATGTTAGCCATGGTGTATTAGCCATTTGTTAGCCATGGTGTATTAGCTATATGTTAGCCATGGTGTATTAGCTATTTGTTAGCCATGGTGTATTAGCTATATGTTAGCCATGGTGTATTAGCCATTTGTTAGCCATGGTGTATTAGCTATATGTTAGCCATGGTGTATTAGCCATTTGTTAGCCATGGTGTATTAGCTATATGTTAGCCATGGTGTATTAGCTATATGTTAGCCATGGTGTATTAGCCATTTGTTAGCCATGGTGTATTAGCTATATGTTAGCCATGGTGTATTAGCCATTTGTTAGCCATGGTGTATTAGCTATATGTTAGCCATGGTGTATTAGCCATTTGTTAGCCATGGTGTATTAGCTATATGTTAGCCATGGTGTATTAGCTATATGTTAGCCATGGTGTATTAGCCATATGTTAGCCATGGTGTATTAGCTATTTGTTAGCCATGGTGTATTAGCTATATGTTAGCCATGGTGTATTGCCCATATGTTAGCCACGGTGTATTGCCCATATGTTAGCCATGTTGTATTAGCCATATGTTAGCCATGGTGTATTAGCTATGTATTGTATTGGTCATATGTTGGTTGTATGTAGTATTTTTCCCAGTTAGATTAGCGCTGAAAGGTATTTGATGAAATGTCATTTGAAATGTTCATTCATCATCAGTGGACTCACTCCAGAGTAACGTGCATGTCTTCTCCCCAAAGCAACAAAGCAACCTTATACCTGGTCTTCGACTCAGCTCTCTGGGGATCTTTTCTAGTGGTCTGTCTGTACTACCACCTTCAGCTGGACCCAGAGGCGCTCCACAGGCCTCCCTACAGGGCTACAACCCTTTTCTAGTGAGTACTATAGTGAGTACTATAGTGAGTACTACACACTACACCAGTGTTTCTTGGCTACAACCCTTTCCTAGTGAGTACTATAGTGAGTTGTGGGGGGACAGTGTCCAGGGTGGGTTATCAATGAGATGTCGGGGGGACAGTGTCCAGGGAGGTAATCAATGAGATGTGGGGAGACAGTGTCCAGGGTGGTAATCAATTAGATGTGGGGGGGACAGTGTCCAGGGTGGGTTATCAATGAGATGTGGGGAGGACAGTGTCCAGGGTGGGTTATCAATGAGATGTGGGGGGGACAGTGTCCAGAGTGTTAATCAATGAGATGTGGGGGGGACAGTGTCCAGGGTGGGTAATCAATTAGATGTGGGGGGACAGTGTCCAGGGTGGGTTATCAATGAGATTTGGGGGACAGTGTCCAGGGTGGGTAATCAATGAGATGTGGGGGACAGTGTCCAGGGTGTTAATCAATGAGATGTGGGGGGGACAGTGTCCAGGGTGGTAATCAATGAGATGTGGGGGGGACAGTGTCCAGGGTGGGTAATCAATGAGATGTGGGGGACAGTGTCCAGGGTGGGTAATCAATGAGATGTGGGGGGACAGTGTCCAGGGTGGGTTATCAATGAGATGTGGGGGGGACAGTGTCCAGGGTGGGTAATCAATGAGATGTGGGGGACAGTGTCCAGGGTGGGTAATCAATGAGATGTGGGGGGACAGTGTCCAGGGTGTTAATCAATGAGATGTGGGGGTGTCACGGTCCGTAGGGTGTAGTGCGTGATGAAGCCAGGTGCAGAGCCAATGTATCCGTTTGGGTCAGGTTTATTTAAAGACACGAACTTAAAACAAACCGTAAACGGCGACAAACACTAAACTGTTGATATGAAAATAAAAGGTGCGCATATAGCGTCTTACACAAATCCCATATAATGACAACAGTAGTATAACACACTCACCTCTAAAATAACGTGTGACATGTAACAATGCGAAGCAACGAGTGCACTGCTCGCGACCCTCTTATAGCCCATTGATTATAAGTGCAAACAGCCGTGAGACAAACATAAACACGGAAGTGAAACAAGGAAGTGCATCACCGAAATATGTCCGTGTAGCAACGCCACCACACCAATCGTGACAGTATCCCCCACTAAAAGGCTAGCTCCCCAGATAGCCGAACGGAAACACAAAACCAAAACAAGGGAGCAACAGGGAGAGAACCCGCAGTCAAACCCAAAAGGGTCAGTCCAGGACCACAGGTCCAGCCCTGAAAAGGCCTCGGTGGCTGAGAGGCCGCCATCTAGTGCGGCAGAGAGACCGCCATCTAGTGCGGCAGAGAGACCGCCATCTAGTGCGGCTGAGAGTCCGCCATCTTGTGCGGCTCAGAGTCCGCCATCTTGTGCGGCTCAGAGTCCGCCATCTTGTGCGGCTCAGAGTCCGCCGTCGTGGGCGACGTGGTGGCGGCGGCCATCGGGGGCGCAGTTGTGGCGGCGGCCATCGTGGGCGGTGTCGTGGCGGCGGCCATCGTGAGCGTAGTCGTGGCGGCGGCCATCGTGGCGTAGTCGTGGCGGCGGCCATCGTGAGCGTAGTCGTGGCGGCGGCCATCGTGAGCGTAGTCGTGGCGGCGGCCATCGTGAGCGTAGTCGTGGCGGCGGCCATCGTGAGCGTAGTCGTGGCGGCGGCCATCGTGGCGGCGGCCATCGTGAGCGTAGTCGTGGCGGCGGCCATCGTGAGCGTAGTCGTGGCGGCGGCCATCGTGAGCGTAGTCGTGGCGGCGGCCATCGTGAGCGTAGTCGTGGCGGCGGCCATCGTGAGCGTAGTCGTGGCGGCGGCCATCGTGAGCGTAGTCGTGGCGGCGGCCATCGTGAGCGTAGTCGTGGCGGCGGCCATCGTGAGCGTAGTCGTGGCGGCGGCCATCGTGGCGTAGTCGTGGCGGCGGCCATCGTGAGCGTAGTCGTGGCGGCGGCCGCGTAGTCGTGGCGGCGGCCATCGTGGCGTAGTCGTGGCGGCGGCCATCGTGGCGTAGTCGTGGCGGCGGCCATCGTGAGCGTCGTCGTGGCGGCGGCCATCGTGAGCGTAGTCGTGGCGGCGGCCATCGTCGTGGCGGCGGCCATCGGGAGCGCTGGCGTGGCGGCGGCCATCGTGAGCGCGTGGCGTGAGCGGCGGGGCCATCGTGGGCGCTGGCGTGACGGCCACAGCCATCTTGAGCGCTGGCGCGTGCGGCAGCCATCTTGTGGGCGGCGGGATGCGGCAGCCATTGTGGCGCTGGCGTGCGGCAACAGCCATCTTGAGCGCTGGCGGGACGGTGGCAGCCATCTTGGGCGCTGGCGGGACGGCGGCAGCCATCTTGGGCGCTGGCGTGACAGCAACAGCCATCTTGAGCGCTGGCGGGACGGCGGGAGCCATCGTGGACGCTGGCGTGACGGCGGCAGCCATCTTGGGGCGCTGGCGCCATCTTGGGGCTGGCGGAACGGCGGTAGCCATCTTGGCGCTGGCGTGACGGCGGGAGCCATCGTGGGCGCTGGCGTGACGGCAACAGCCATCTTGAGCGCTGGCGGGGACGACGGCAGCCATCTTGAGCGCTGGCGTGACAGCAACAGCCATCTTGAGCGCTGGCGTGACGGCGGGAGCCATCGTGGACGCTGGCGAGACGGCGGCAGCCATCTTGGGCGCTGGCGGGACGACGGCAGCCATCTTGAGCGCTGGCGTGACAGCAACAGCCATCTTGAGCGCTGGCGTGACGGCGGGAGCCATCGTGGACGCTGGCGAGACGGCGGCAGCCATCTTGGGCGCTGGCGGGACGACGACAGCCATCTTGGGCGCTGGCGGGACGGAAACAGCCATCTTGAGCGCTGGCGTGACGGCGGGCCATCGTCAGGCGCCAGCTGGCGAGCGCTGGCTCCTGAAATCCAGCCAGCCATCTTGGGCGCAGGCGTGGTGGCGACCATCTCAGGCGCGAAAAGGGTGGCTCGGGGTTTGTGGCTGAAATCCAGCCATGTCCTCCACCACGTCCTAATAACAGCCGAGGGCTGATCATCCAACCCCTCCGGGGGTTTTTCTGTCCCTGACGTCGGTGGCCGAAAAGGGTCTTCCCACTGCGGGGTTTGTGGCTGTAGCTCCAGGGGTTTCCCTCCCCCTGTCTGCAGCCCCGGAGCAGTGGGGGGTCGTTCCTGCAGCACCAGGACCGTGGGTGCTCTCTCCGCGGTCCTCCCGGAACACCTCCTTAGCTCCCCCCCAAAAACCTTCTTGGGACGCCTTCGGGGTGCCCTCTTGCCTTCCTCCGGGAGGGACCGCGGACCCGATGTAATCGGCCCTGATAGCTGCATCGGTGGCTCATACCCGAAGTAAGCACGGAGGCGCCTGTACTCCTCTTCGGGCGTCTCCGGCTTACCCCAGTCCCACTGCTCCGTGGTGCGACGGTGAGCTTCATCCTTCGGGGCGCTATAGCTTGCCCCCCCGAGGAATCCACTCACCGTCTGCTGGCTCCGCTGGCTTCTTTGTGGGCTTCGCATTCTGTCACGGTCCGTTGGGTGTAGTGCGTGGTGAAGCCAGGTGCAGAGCCAATGTATCCGTTTGGGTCAGGTTTATTTAAAGACACGAACTTAAAACAAACCGTAAACGGCGACAAACACTAAACTGTTGATATGAAACAAAAGGTGCGCATATAGCGTCTTATACAAATCCCATATAATGACAACAGTAGTAGAACACACTCACCTCTAAAATAACGTGTGACATGTAACAATGCGAAGCAATGAGTGCACTGCTCGCGACCCTCTTATATCCCATTGATTATAAGTGCAAACAGCCGTGAGACAAACATAAACACGGAAGTGAAACAAGGAAGTGCATCACCGAAATATGTCCGTGTAGCAACGCCACCACACCAATCGTGACAGAGGCTAGCTCCCCAGATAGCCGAACGGAAACACAAAACCAAGACAAGGGAGCAACAGGGAGAGAACCCGCAGTCAAACCCAAAAGGGTCAGTCCAGGACCGCAGGTCCAGCCCTGAAAAGGCCTCGGTGGCTGAGAGGCCGCCATCTAGTGCGGCAGAGAGACCGCCATCTAGTGCGGCTGAGAGTCCGCCATCTTGTGCGGCTCAGAGTCCGCCGTCGTGGGCGACGTGGTGGCGGAGGCCATCGTGGGCGCCGTCGTGGCGGCGGCCATCGGGGGCGCAGTCGTGGCGGCGGCCATCGTGGGCGGTGTCGTGGCGGCGGCCATCGTGAGCGTAGTCGTGGCGGCGGCCATCGTGAGCGTAGTCGTGGCGGCGGCCATCGTGAGCGTAGTCGTGGCGGCGGCCATCGTGAGCGTAGTCGTGGCGGCGGCCATCGTGAGCGGCGTGGCG
Organism: Dallia pectoralis; assembly: GCA_029465975.1. NCBI lineage: Eukaryota > Metazoa > Chordata > Actinopteri > Esociformes > Umbridae > Dallia > Dallia pectoralis. The sequence continues at coordinate 774,028 of CM055738.1, read as the reverse complement.
GCGGCCATCGTGAGCGTAGTCGTGGCGGCGGCCATCGTGAGCGTAGTCGTGGCGGCGGCCATCGTGAGCGTAGTCGTGGCGGCGGCCATCGTGAGCGTAGTCGTGGCGGCGGCCATCGTGAGCGTGGCGGCGGCCATCGTGAGCGTAGTCGTGGCGGCGGCCATCGTGAGCGTAGTCGTGGCGGCGGCCATCGTGAGCGTAGCCATCGTGGCGGCGGCCATCGTGAGCGTAGTCGTGGCGGCGGCCATCGTGAGCGTAGTCGTGGCGGCGGCCATCGTGAGCGTAGCGTGGCGGCGGCCATCGTGAGCGTGGCGGCGTCGTGGCGGCGGCCATCGTGAGCGTAGTCGTGGCGGCGGCCATCGGGAGCGTAGTCGTGGCGGCGGCCATCGTGAGCGTAGTCGTGGCGGCGGCCATCGTGAGCGTCGTCGTGGCGGCGATGCGGCAGCCATTGTGGGTGGCGATGCGGCAGCCATTGTGGGCGGCGATGCGGCAGCCATTGTGGGCGGCGATGCGGCAGCCATTGTGGGCGGCGATGCGGCAGCCATTGTGGGCGGCGATGCGGCAGCCATTGTGGACGCTGGCGTGACGGTGGCAGCCATCTTGGGCGCTGGCGGGACGACGGCAGCCATCTTGGGCGCTGGCGTGACAGCAACAGCCATCTTGAGCGCTGGCGGGACGGCGGGAGCCATCGTGGACGCTGGCGTGACGGCGGCAGCCATCTTGGGCGCTGGCGGGACGACGACAGCCATCTTGGGCGCTGGCGTGACGGCGGGAGCCATCGTGGGCGCTGGCGTGACGGCAACAGCCATCTTGAGCGCTGGCGGGACGACGGCAGCCATCTTGAGCGCTGGCGTGACAGCAACAGCCATCTTGAGCGCTGGCGTGACGGCGGGAGCCATCGTGGACGCTGGCGAGACGGCGGCAGCCATCTTGGGCGCTGGCGGGACGACGGCAGCCATCTTGAGCGCTGGCGGGACGACGGCAGCCATCTTGAGCGCTGGCGTGACGGCGGGAGCCATCGTGGACGCTGGCGTGACGGCGGCAGCCATCTTGGGCGCTGGCGGGACGACGGCAGCCATCTTGGGCGCTGGCGGGACGGCAGGAACCATCGTGAACGCTGACGTGACGGCGACCATCTCAGGCGCCAGCGTGGTGGCGACCATCTCAGGCGCTGGCTCCTGTAAATCCAGCCATGTCCTCCACCACGTCCTAATAATGGCCGTGGGCTGGTCATCCAACCCCTCCGGGGGTTTTTCTGTCCCTGACGTCGGTGGCCGAAAAGGGTCTTCCCACTGCGGGGTTTGTGGCTGTAGCTCCAGCCATGTCCTCCACCACGTCCTAATAACAGCTGAGGGCTGTTCATCCAACCCCTCCGGGGGTTTTTCTGTCCCTGTCGTCGGCGGCAGAAAAGGGTCTTCCCACGGCGGGGGTAGTGGCTGTAGCTCCAGGGGTTTCCCTCCCCCTGTCTGCAGCCCCGGAGCAGTGGGGGGCCGTTCCTGCAGCACCAGGACCGTGGGTGCTCTCTCCGCGGTCCTCCCGGAACACCTCCTTAGCTCCCCCCCAAAAACCTTCTTGGGACGCCTTCGGGGTGCCCTCTTGCCTTCCTCCGGGAGGGACCGCGGACCCGGTGTAATCAGCCCTGATAGCTGCATCGGTGGCTCATACCCGAGGTTAGCACGGAGGCGCCTATACTCCTCTTCGGGCGTCTCCGGCTTACCCCAGTCCCACTGCTCCGTGGTGCGACGGTGAGCTTCATCCTTCGGGGCGCTATAGCTTGCCCCCCCGAGGAATCCACTCACCGTCTGCTGGCTCCGCTGGCTTCTTTGTGGGCTTCGCATTCTGTCACGGTCCGTTGGGTGTAGTGCGTGGTGAAGCCAGGTGCAGAGCCAATGTATCCGTTTGGGTCAGGTTTATTTAAAGACACGAACTTAAAACAAACCGTAAACGGCGACAAACACTAAACTGTTGATATGAAACAAAAGGTGCGCATATAGCGTCTTATACAAATCCCATATAATGACAACAGTAGTAGAACACACTCACCTCTAAAATAACGTGTGACATGTAACAATGCGAAGCAATGAGTGCACTGCTCGCGACCCTCTTATATCCCATTGATTATAAGTGCAAACAGCCGTGAGACAAACATAAACACGGAAGTGAAACAAGGAAGTGCATCACCGAAATATGTCCGTGTAGCAACGCCACCACACCAATCGTGACATGTGGACATCAGAGTGATAGAGAATGTTGGGATGTGGATGTCAGAGTGATAAATGGTGTTGGGATGTGGATATCAGAGTGATAAATGGTGTTGGGATGTGGATATCAGAGTGATAAATGGTGTTGGGATGTGGACATCCGAGTGATAAATGGTGTTGGGATGTGGACATCCGAGTGATAAATGGTGTTGGGATGTGGACATCCGAGTGATAAATGGTGTTGGGATGTGGATATCAGAGTGATAAATGGTGTTGGGATGTGGATATCAGAGTGATAAATGGTGTTGGGATGTGGATATCAGAGTGATAAATGGTGTTGGGATGTGGATGTCAGAGTGATAAATGGTGTTGGGATGTGGATGTCAGAGTGATAAATGGTGTTGGGATGTGGATGTCAGAGTGATAAATGGTGTTGGGATGTGGATATCAGAGTGATAAATGGTGTTGGGATGTGGATATCAGAGTGATAAATGGTGTTGGGATGTGGATGTCAGAGTGATAAATGGTGTTGGGATGTGGATGTCAGAGTGATAAATGGTGTTGGGATGTGGATGTCAGAGTGATAAATGGTGTTGGGATGTGGATGTCAGAGTGATAAATGGTGTTGGGATGTGGATATCAGAGTGATAAATGGTGTTGGGATGTGGATATCAGAGTGATAAATGGTGTTGGGATGTGGATATCAGAGTGATAAATGGTGTTGGGAAATGGTGTTGGGATGTGGATATCAGAGTGATAAATGGTGTTGGGATGTGGATGTCAGAGTGATAAATGGTGTTGGGATGTGGATATCAGAGTGATAAATGGTGTTGGGATGTGGATGTCAGAGTGATAAATGGTGTTGGGATGTGGATGTCAGAGTGATAAATGGTGTTGGGATGTGGATGTCAGAGTGATAAATGGTGTTGGGATGTGGATGTCAGAGTGATAAATGGTGTTGGGATGTGGATGTCAGAGTGATAAATGGTGTTAGGATGTGGATGTCAGAGTGATAAATGGTGTTGGGATGTGGATGTCAGAGTGATAAATGGTGTTAGGATGTGGATGTCAGAGTGATAAATGGTGTTGGGATGTGGATATCAGAGTGATAAATGGTGTTGGGATGTGGATGTCAGAGTGATAAATGGTGTTGTGATGTGGACATCAGAGTGATAAATGGTGTTGGGATGTGGATGTCAGAGTGATAAATGGTGTTGGGAGAGTGATAAATGGTGTTGGGATGTGGATGTCAGAGTGATAAATGGTGTTGGGATGTGGATGTCAGAGTGATAAATGGTGTTGGGATGTGGATGTCAGAGTGATAAATGGTGTTGGGATGTGGATGTCAGAGTGATAAATGGTGTTGGGATGTGGATGTCAGAGTGATAGAGAATGTTGGGATGTGGATATCAGAGTGATAAATGGTGTTGGGATGTGGATGTCAGAGTGATAAATGGTGTTGGGATGTGGATGTCAGAGTGATAAATGGTGTTGGGATGTGGATGTCAGAGTGATAGAGGATGTTAGGATGTGGATGTCAGAGTGATAGAGAAAGTTATTTGTGCTCTGATTGTTGCCTAGGCAATGGCTGCTGAATCGAGCTGTGATGGTTGTACAATGTGGTATTTTATCAAATTCAATGTTGGATTTGTTTTCAAATACTTTGAGGGTATTTGTAATCTGTGTGTATTAGTTTTTTATAATGTGGTCAACCCTGTGTCTGTTTCTCCATGCCCTACCTCACTCCCTTGCACAGGTTGCAGAACAGGAGGTGGTCTATCTCTTTATTCCCACCCAGGCAGTAGGGGCTCTGATCGGGAAGAAGGGACAGCACATCAAACAGCTAGCACGCTTTGCAGGGGCCTCTATCAAGGTAGGACACATCAAAAGGCCAGCATGTTTCCCTGGTTCCCGAGTCTGTCTGACACTAACCAAACCCCCTATAACCCCTGTAAACCACACCCCCCATAACCCCTGTAAACCACACCCCCTATAACCCCTGTAAACCACACCCCCTATAACCCCTGTAAACCACAACCCCCATAACTGCTGTAAACCACACCCCCCATAACCCCTGTAAACCAAACCCCCCCATAACCCCTGTAAACCACACCCCCTATAACCTCTGTAAACCACACCCCTATAACCCCTGTAAACCAAACCCCCATAACCCCCGTAAACCACACCCCCTATACCCCCTGTAAACCAAACCCCCATAACCCCTGTAAACCACACCCCCATAACCCCTGTAAACCACACCCCCATTACCCCTGTAAACCACACCCCCCCATAACCCCTGTAAACCACAACCCCCATAACTCCTGTAAACCACACCCCCCATAACCCCTGTAAACCACACCCCCATAACCCCTGTAAACCACACCCCCTATAACCCCTGTAAACCAAACCCCCTATAACCCCTGTAAATCAAACCCCCATAACCCCTGTAAACCACACCCCCCATAACCCCTATTAACCACACCCCCTATAACCCCTGTAAACCACCCCCCCATAACCCCTGTAAACCAAACCCCCATAACCCCTGTAAACCACACCCCCTATAACCCCTGTAAACCAAACCCCCCATAACCCCTGTAAACCACCCCCCATAACCCCTATTAACCACACCCCCTATAACCCCTGTAAACCACCCCCTATAACCCCTGTAAACCACACCCCCATAACCCCTATTAACCACACCCCTATAACCCCTGTAAACCACCCCCATAACCCCTGTAAACCACACCCCCATAACCCCTATTAACCACACCCCCTATAACCCCTGTAAACCACCCCCATAACCCCTGTAAACCAAACCCCCATAACCCCTGTAAACCACACCCCCTATAACCCCTGTAAACCAAACCTCCCATAACCCCTGTAAACCACCCCCATAACCCCTATTAACCACACCCCTATAACCCCTGTAAACCACCCCCCATAACCCCTGTAAACCACACCCCCCATAACCCCTATTAACCACACCCCCTATAACCCCTGTAAACCACCCCCCATAACCCCTGTAAACCACACCCCCATAACCCCTATTAACCACACCCCTATAACCCCTGTAAACCACCCCCATAACCCCTGTAAACCAAACCCCCATAACCCCTGTAAACCACACCCCTATAACCCCTGTAAACCAAACCCCCATAACCCCTGTAAACCACACCCCCCATAACCCCTGTAAACCACAACCCCCATAACCCCTGTAAACCACACCCCCATAACCCCTGTAAACCAAACCCCTATAACCCCTGTAAACCACACCCCCATAACCCCTGTAAACCACACCCCCATAACCCCTGTAAACCAAACCCCTATAACCCCTGTAAACCACAACCCCCATAACCCCTGTAAACCACACCCCCATAACCCCTGTAAACCACCCCCCCATAACCCCTGTAAACTACACCCCCTATAACCCCTGTAAACCACACCCCCTATAACCAAACCCCTGCTAAACCTAATAATTTCCTTTTCGTCTTGTAACCGCTTCCATACTACCATGGTCTGAACATGGTATGTTGACCTTTTGACCTTGTGGTCCTCTTGTTCCTAGATCGCCCCGGCAGAGAACCCTGATGTCACTGAGAGGATGGTCATTATCGCCGGACCTCCAGAAGCTCAGTTTAAGGTAAACAGCTGCCGGCACAGGTAACACTAACACTCATATACAGTAGATATAATAAAGTGAAGACACCCCTGTTTAAATGGCAGGTCTATAAGACTCATATACAGTAGATATAATAAAGTGAAGACACCCCTGTTTAAATGGCAGGTCTATAAGACTCATATACAGTAGATATAATAAAGTGAAGACACCCCTGTTTAAATGGCAGGTCTATAAGACTCATATACAGTAGATATAATAAAGTGAAGACACCCCTGTTTAAATGGCAGGTCTATAAGACTCATATACAGTAGATATAATAAAGTGAAGACACCCCTGTTTAAATGGCAGGTCTATAAGACTCATATACAGTAGATATAATAAAGTGAAGACACCCCTGTTTAAATGGCAGGTCTATAAGACTCATATACAGTAGATATAATAAAGTGAAGACACCCCTGTTTAAATATCTAATGTCAATGACTCATATTGTTCTGGGACTCATATTGTTCGGGGACTCATATTGTTCTGGGACTCATATAGGTCTGGGACTCATATTGTTCTGGGACTCATATAGGTCTGGGACTCATATTGTTCTCGGACTCATATTGTTCTGGGACTCATATAGGTCTGGGACTCATATAGGTCTGGGACTCATATAGGTCTGGGACTCATATAGGTCTGGGAATCATATTGTTCTGGGACTCATATAGGTCTAGGACTCATATAGGTCTGGGACTCATATTGTTCTGGGACTCATTGTTCTGGGACTCATATTGTTCTGGGACTCATATTGTTCTGGGACTCATATAGGTCTGGGACTCATATAGGTCTGGGACTCATATAAGTCTGGGACTCATATAGGTCTGGGACTCATATTGTTCTGGGACTCATATTGTTCTGGGACTCATATAGGTTTGGGAGTCATATAGGTCTGGGACTCATATAGGTCTGGGACTCATTTAGGTCTGGGACTCATATAGGTCTGGGACTCATATAGGTCTGGAACTCATATAGGTCTGGGACTCATATTATTCTGGGACTCATATAGGTCTGGGACTCATATAGGTCTACTGTATCTCTGGGACTCATATTGTTCTGGGACTCATATTGTTCTGGGACTCATATAGGTCTGGGACTCATATAGGTCTGGGACTCATATAGGTCTGGGACTCATATAGGTCTGGGACTCATATTGTTCTGGGACTCATATAGGTCTGGGACTCATATAGGTCTGGGACTCATATAGGTCTGGGACTCATATTGTTCTGGGACTCATATAGGTCTGGGACTCATATAGGTCTGGGACTCATATTGTTCTGGGACTCATATAGGTCTGGGACTCATATAGGTCTGGGACTCATATTGTTCTGGGACTCATATAGGTCTGGGACTCATATAGGTCTACTGTATCTCTGGGACTCATATTGTTCTGGGACTCATATTGTTCTGGGACTCATATTGTTCTGGGACTCATATAGGTCTGGGACTCATATAGGTCTGGGACTCATATAGGTCTGCGACTCATATAGGTCTGGGACTCATATTGTTCTGGGACTCATATAGGTCTGGGACTCATATAGGTCTGGGACTCATATAGGTCTGGGACTCATATTGTTCTGGGACTCATATAGGTCTGGGACTCATATAGGTCTGGGACTCATATTGTTCTGGAACTCATATAGGTCTGGGACTCATATAGGTCTGGGACTCATATTGTTCTGGGACTCATATAGGTCTGGGACTCATATAGGTCTACTGTAACACTGTTGTATCACCCAGGCCCAGGGAAGGATATTTGGGAAGCTGAAAGAAGAGAACTTCTTCACAGCAAAGGAAGAAGTCAAACTGGAGACACATATCAAAGTTCCCTCAAGCGCAGCTGGGCGCATTATCGGCAAGGGAGGCAAGACTGTGAGTCAATACAAACGAGTTCACCACCAACACCTCCACCAGGACACCACAAACACCACAATATTAACACCACAACCAATATCACCACCACCACCACAATATTAACACCACAACCAATATCACCACCACAATATTAACACCACAACCAACATCACCACCACCAATATTAACACCACAACCAAAATCACCACCACCACCACAATATTAACACCACAACCAATATCACCACCACCACCACAACAATATTAACAACAATATCACCACCACAATATTAACACCACAACCAATATCACCACCACCACCACAATATTAACACCACAACCAACCAATTAACACCACAACCAAATCATCACCACCACCACCACAATATTAACACCACAACCAACATCACCACCACAATATTAACACCACAACCAACATCACCACCACAATATTAACACCACAACCAATATCACCACCACCACCACAATATTAACACCACAACCAACATCACCACCACAATATTAACACCACAACCAACATCACCACCACAATATTAACACCACAACCAACATCACCACCACAATATTAACACCACAACCAACATCACCACCACAATATTAACACCACAACCAACATCACCACCACAATATTAACACCACAACCAACATCACCACCACAATATTAACACCAACAACCACCACAATATTAACACCACAACCAACATCACCACCACAATATTAACACCACAACCAACATATTAACACCACAACCAACATCACCACCACAATATTAACACCACAACCAACATCACCACCACAATATTAACACCACAACCAACATCACCACCACAATATTAACACCACAACCAACATCACCACCACAATATTAACACCACAACCAACATCACCACCACAATATTAACACCACAACCAACATCACCACCACAATATTAACACCACAACCAACTTCACCACCACAATATTAACACCACAACCAATATCTCCGGTATCATGAGTGTCTCCTCCACCTGTATCATGTGTGTCTCCTCCACCTGTATCATGTGTGTCTCCTCCACCTGTATCATGTGTGTCTCCTCCACCTGTATCATGTGTGTCTCCTCCATCTGAATCATGTGTGTCTCTTCCACCTGGATCATGTGTGTCTCCTCCACCTGTATCATGTGTGTCTCCTCCACCTGTATCATGTGTGTCTCCTACATCTGAATCATGTGTGTCTCCTCCACCTGGATCATGTGTGTCTCCTCCACCTGTATCATGTGTGTCTCCTCCACCTGTATCATGTGTGTCTCCTCCACCTGTATCATGTGTGTCTCCTCCACCTGTATCATGTGTGTCTCCTCCACCTGTATCATGTGTGTCTCCTCCACCTGTATCATGTGTGTCTTTTCCACCTGTATCATGTGTGTCTCCTCCACCTGTATCATGTGTGTCTCCTCCACCTGGATCATGTGTGTCTCCTCCACCTGTATCATGTGTGTCTCCTCCACCTGTATCATGTGTGTCTCCTCCACCTGTATCATGTGTGTCTCCTCCACCTGTATCATGTGTGTCTCCTCCACCTGTATCATGTGTGTCTCCTCCACCTGTATCATGTGTGTCTCCTCCACCTGTATCATGTGTGTCTTTTCCACCTGTATCATGTGTGTCTCCTCCATCTGTCTCCTCCAGGTCAATGAGCTACAGAACCTAACAAGTGCAGAGGTCATTGTACCACGGGATCAAACACCAGATGAGAACGATGAGGTCTTTGTGAAGATAACTGGACATTTCTTTGCCAGTCAGGTATGTGCTTCACAATATAAATGCATAATAATCAACCAGTTTGAAATATACAATGATGAGACAAAACATTATGGGTCAGGGTAGATTAGATGGTAAGGGCACATGTCAGGGTAAATTAGATGGTAAGGGCACATGTCAGGGTAGATTAGATGGTAAGGGCACATGTCAGGGTAGATTAGATGGTAAGGGCACATGTCTGGGTAGATTAGATGGTAAGGGCACATGTCAGGGTAGATTAGATGGTAAGGGCACATGTCAGGGTAGAGTAGATGGTAAGGGCACATGTCTGGGTAGATTAGATGGTAAGGGCACATGTCTGGGTAGATTAGATGGTAAGGGCACATGTCAGGGTAGATTAGATGGTAAGGGCACATGTCTGGGTAGATTAGATGGTAAGGGCACATGTCAGGGTAGATTAGATGGTAAGGGCACATGTCAGGGTAGATTAGATGGTAAGGGCACATGTCAGGGTAGATTAGATGGTAAGGGCACATGTCAGGGTAAATTAGATGGTAAGGGCACATGTCAGGGTAGATTAGATGGTAAGGGCACATGTCAGGGTAGATTAGATGGTAAGGGCACATGTCAGGGTAGATTAGATGGTAAGGGCACATGTCAGGGTAGATTAGATGGTAAGGGCACATGTCTGGGTAGATCAGATGGTAAGGGCACATGTCAGGGTAGATTAGATGGTAAGGGCACATGTCAGGGTAGATTAGATGGTAAGGGCACATGTCTGGGTAGATTAGATGGTAAGGGCACATGTCAGGGTAGATTAGATGGTAAGGGCACATGTCAGGGTAGATTAGATGGTAAGGGCACATGTCAGGGTAGATTAGATGGTAAGGGCACATGTCAGGGTAGATTAGATGGTAAGGGCACATGTCTGGGTAGATCAGATGGTAAGGGCACATGTCAGGGTAGATTAGATGGTAAGGGCACATGTCAGGGTAGATTAGATGGTAAGGGCACATGTCAGGGTAGATTAGATGGTAAGGGCACATGTCTGGGTAGATTAGATGGTAAGGGCACATGTCTGGGTAGATTAGATGGTAAGGGCACATGTCAGGGTAGATTAGATGGTAAGGGCACATGTCTGGGTAGATTAGATGGTAAGGGCACATGTCAGGGTAGATTAGATGGTAAGGGCACATGTCAGGGTAGATTAGATGGTAAGGGCACATGTCAGGGTAGATTAGATCGTAAGGGCACATGTCTGGGTAGATTAGATGGTAATGATGTTGTAGATTAGTGATTGTAATGATGTTGTAGATTAGTGATTGTAATGATGTTGTAGATTAGTGATGGTAATGATGTTGTAGATTAGTGGTCCTATATTTGAAAGTATATAATAGTATGGCTGCATGTTAAATAATTATTAATACCAAGAGGCAGTAAATTGATATGATTTGATGTGTTTTCTCAGACTGCCCAAAGGAAGATCCGTGAAATTATCCAGCAGGTAAAACAGCAGGAACACAAACACCAGCAGCAGGGCCCTCCCAGCATGCACCACTCCAAGTGACAAGTCGGCGGAGCAGAGCAGCTTCCTCCTACCCTCCAGCGGGCACCAGCCAATGAATGTAGCCCTCTCACCTGGACGATATCCAGACCAGCCAATGGGACAGGCAAGGCAGACCAGCAGACTGGGAATAAAACCAAAGAACTTCATTGATTGGTGGAAAAGATATCCCTTGGGGCATGAAACGCACTGCCAGCCCGGAGAGGACTTGAGGAGGAGAGAATCGGAAATATAAACATAAATATATAGTATTGAATATTGTTAAATACTTGAGTATTGTTTAGTACTGGAGTATTGTTTAATACTGGAGTATTGTTTAATACTGGAGTATACTGGAGTATTGTTTAATACTGGTGTATTGTTTAATATTGGAGTATGCTGGAGTATTGTTTAATACTGGAGTATTGTTTAATACTGGAGCATTGTTTAATACTGGAGTATTGTTTAATACTGGAGTATTGTTTAATACCGGTGTATTGTTTAATACTGGAGTATACTGGAGTATTGTTTAACACTGGAGTATGATGGAGTATTGTTAAATACTGGTGCATTGCTAAATACTGAAGTATACTGGAGTATTGTTAAATACTGGAGTATTGTTTAATACAGGAGTATTGTTTAATACAGGAGTATTGTTTAACAGATGGACTAACATACAGATGGACTAACATACAGATGGACTAACATACAGGTGGACTAACATACAGGTGGACTAATATACAGATGGATTAACATACAGATGGACTAATATACAGATGGACTAACATACAGGTGGACTAACATACAGATGGACTAATATACAGATGGACTAACATACAGATGGACTAACATACAGATGGACTAACATACAGGTGGACTAACATACAGGTGGGCTAACATACAGATGGACTAACATACAGATGGACTAACATACAGATGGACTAACATACAGATGGACTAACATACAGGTGGACTAATATACAGATGGACTAACATACAGGTGGACTAACATACAGGTGGACTAACATACAGATGGACTAACATACAGGTGGACTAACATACCGTTGGACTAACATACAGTTGGACTAATATACAGATGGACTAACATACAGGTGGGCTAACATACAGGTGGGCTAACATACAGATGGACTAACATACAGATGGACTAACATACAGATGGACTAACATACAGATGGACTAACATAAAGATGGACTAACATACAGATGGACTAACATACAGATGGACTAACATACAGATGGACTAATATACAGATGGACTAACATACAGATGGACTAACATACAGATGGACTAACATACAGTTGGACTAATATACAGATGGACTAACATACAGGTGGGCTAACATACAGGTGGGCTAACATACAGATGGACTAACATACAGATGGACTAACATACAGATGGACTAACATACAGATGGACTAACATAAAGATGGACTAACATACAGATGGACTAACATACAGATGGACTAACATACAGATGGACTAATATACAGATGGACTAACATACAGATGGACTAACATACAGATGGACTAACATACAGGTGGACTAATATACAGGTGGACTAACATACAGGTGGACTAACATACAGGTGGACTAACATACAGGTGGGCTAACATACAGATGGACTAATATACAGATGGACTAACATACAGGTGGACTAACATACAGATGGACTAACATACAGATGGACTAACATACAGGTGGACTAACATACAGGTGGGCTAACATACAGATGGACTAATATACAGATGGACTAACATACAGATGGACTAACATACAGATGGACTAATATACAGGTGGACTAACATACAGGTGGACTAACATACAGGTGGACTAACATACAGATGGACTAACATACAGATGGACTAACATACAGGTGGACTAATATACAGATGGACTAATATACAGGTGGACTAACATACAGATGGACTAACATACAGATGGACTAATATACAGGTGGACTAACATACAGATGGACTAACATACAGATGGACTAACATACAGGTGGACTAACATACAGGTGGGCTAACATACAGGTGGGCTAACATACAGTTGTATGCTACGGCATTGTGAAGTTGGTTCTTTAGTTGTTGGACGAGACCATGGGATCTGGGATCCAGTCACGGTCCAGTCACGGTCCAGTCACGGTCCAGTCACGACACAGATAATTAGTGACACTTGTTTCATTCAGATACTTTAACGAAAAATACAACAAGAAATCATAGTGAACTGACTGATAGTTTTGACTTTGTTTTCTAGGGTGTGTGTGCGTGTGCGTGTGCGTGTGTGTGTGTGTGTCCTCACCAGAGTATTACCAGCTCCCAAAACCTGTTTCTCACTGTTCATATCATATTCTCCTTGTTACTCTGCTTTTGTTACTTCTCCCTTCATAACTGTACCAACTCTTCTCTACACCTTTTTCATCTCATTGTCTCTTAACTTGCTTGGTATTTTACTTTATAAAGATTTTGTGTTCAATACGCAGTTTTTGCATCCTTTCAATAACGTTTAACTGACTGGCATTTCCCTCCACCACCACCAAGCCCACTACATGAGCACCACCTTCTCATCTCCCTCCACCCCATGAGCACCACCTTCACATCTCCCTCCACCACATGAGCACCACCTTCTCATCTCCCTCCACCACATGAGCACCACCTTCACATCTCCCTCCACCCCATGAGCAGCACCTTCTCATCTCCCTCCACCACATGAGCACCACCTTCTCATCTCCCTCCACCACATGAGCACCACCTTCTCATCTCCCTCCACCACATGAGCACCACCTTCACATCTCCCTCCACCACATGAGCACCACCTTCTCATCTCCCTCCACCACATGAGCACCACCTTCTCATCTCCCTCCACCACATGAGCACCACCTTCTCATCTCCCTCCACCACATGAGCACCACCTTCTCATCTCCCTCCACCACATGAGCACCACCTTCTCATCTCCCTCCACCACATGAGCACCACCTTCTCATCTCCCTCCACCACATGAGCACCACCTTCTCATCTCCCTCCACCACATGAGCACCACCTTCTCATCTCCCTCCACCCCATGAGCACCACCTTCACATCTCCCTCCACCCCATGAGCACCACCTTCACATCTCCCTCCACCACATGAGCACCACCTTCTCATCTCCCTCCACCCCATGAGCACCACCTTCACATCTCCCTCCACCCCATGAGCACCACCTTCTCATCTCCCTCCACCACACGAGCAGCACCTTCTCATCTCCCTCCACCACATGAGCACCACCTTCACATCTCCCTCCACCACATGAGCACCACCTTCTCATCTCCCTCCACCACACGAGCACCACCTTCACATCTCCCTCCACCACACGAGCAGCACCTTCTCATCTCCCTCCACCACACGAGCACCACCTTCACATCTCCCTCCACCACATGAGCACCACTTTCTCATCTCCCTCCACCACATGAGCACCACCTTCTCATCTCCCTCCACCACATGAGCACCACCTTCTCATCTCCCTCCACCACCTTCTCATGAGCACCACCTTCTCATCTCCCTCCACCACATGAGCACCACCTTCTCATCTCCCTCCACCACATGAGCACCACCTTCTCATCTGAGCACCACCTCCACCACATGAGCACCACCTTCTCATCTCCCTCCACCCCATGAGCACCACCTTCACATCTCCCTCCACCACATGAGCACCACCTTCTCATCTCTCCACCACATGAGCACCACCTCCACCCCATGAGCACCACATCTCCCTCCACCCCATGAGCACCACCTTCACATCTCCCTCCACCCCATGAGCACCACCTTCTCATCTCCCTCCACCACACGAGCAGCACCTTCTCATCTCTCCACCCTCCACCACATCTCCCTGAGCACCACCTTCTCATCTCCCTCCACCCACATCTCCCTCCACCACACGAGCACCACCTTCTCATCTCCCTCCACCACACGAGCACCACCTTCACATCTCCCTCCACCACACGAGCAGCACCTTCTCATCTCCCTCCACCACATGAGCACCACCTTCACATCTCCCTCCACCACATGAGCACCACTTTCTCATCTCCCTCCACCACATGAGCACCTTCTCATCTCCCTCCACCTTCTCATCTCCCTCCACCACATGAGCACCACCTTCTCATCTCCCTCCACCACATGAGCACCACCTTCTCATCTCCCTCCACCACATGAGCACCACCTTCTCATCTCCCTCAGTTATGTATATGATTCTGTGTTCCATTCTGTGCCTCATTAGAAGAAACACACTCTGTTGATCTAAAACCTTTATATGATCTATGGATTCCTAGCCAATCAGGGAACCTTCTAAGATGGTGTTACAGCAGTAACATAATGTACATTATGCAGCCTTTTAGAAAGACCCACGCCTTGTTTTAATATTCTGTCTTTATTTCTATTCTTCTTGTATTTTGACCGGCTGACACATGACATTACCAGATACACATTACATCATCAGTCAGACACATGACATTACCAGATACACATTACATCATCAGTCAGACACATGACATTACCAGATACACATTACATCATCAGTCAGACACATTAATGGGTTTAAACGCCACATTAATGTTTGGAGAGAGGATGTGAAACAGTTTAAATAACACATTAATGTTTGGAGAGAGGATGTGAAACAGTTTAAACACCATATTAATGTGTGGAGAGGATGTGAAACAGTTTAAACACCATATTAATGTTTGGAGAGAGGATGTGAAACAGTGTAAACACCATATTAATGTTTGGAGAGGATGTGAAACAGAAATACCACATTAATGTTTGGAGAGAGGATGTGAAACAGTTTAAATACCACATGAATGTTTGGAGAGGATGTGAAACAGTTTAAATACCAAATTAATGTTTGGAGAGGATAGGAAACAGTTTAAATACCACATTAATGTTTGGAGAGGATGTGAAACGGTTTGAATACCACATTAATGTTTGGAGAGAGAATGTGAAACAGTTTAAATACCACATTAATGTTTGGAGAGGATGTGAAACAGTTTAAACAGCACATTAATGTTTGGAGAGAGGATGTGAAACAGTTTAAACAGCACATTAATGTTTGGAGAGAGGATGTAAAACCATGATATTCCCGTAGGGCTCCACCAAACAGTGAAAGGGTGATGTGAACATTGAGGATGTGATAATTGAAGGCGATGTGAACACTGAGGATGTGACTATTAAGAATGATGTAACCAGTGAGGGTTTAACCAGTGAGGATGTGACCAGTTAGGATGTAACCAGTGAGGTTGTGACCAGTTAGGATGTAACCAGTGATGATGTAACCAGTGAGGATGTAACCAGTGATGATGTAACCAGTGAGGGTGTAACCAGTGAGGATGTAACCAGTGAGGATGTGACCAGTTAGGATGTAACCAGTGAGGATGTAACCAGTGATGATGTAACCAGTGAGGGTGTAACCAGTGAGGATGTGACCGGTGAGGATGTGACCGGTGAGGATGTAACCGGTGAGGATGTGACCGGTGAGGGTGTAACCGGTGAGGATGTGACCAGTGAGGATGTAACCAGTGAGGATGTAACCAGTGAGGGTGTAACCAGTGAGGATGTGACCGGTGAGGATGTACCCGGTGAGGATGTGACCGGTGAGGATGTGACCAGTTTGGATGTGTATAGCGATCTACCTCAGTCTGTCATTTCCTCTTTAACACATTTTGTATCAATGCCTTAACTGATCATTTTAAGATATTTCTTTATTTTTTAATAAAAATGAAAGATCAATAAATACATTTTAGTCTATAAACTCTTCAGGTCCAGCCGACTAGTAATTAAACAGTGGACGTTTCTCATTTTGCATGGTGTTTCTTTTGTAGTGTCAATCAATAGAAGTGAATGTTATTTTGGATGCTGACCACGGCTCTATAATATAATAAATATTCATTGTCCTCCTACTTCCCTTACTCCTCCTACTTCCCTTACTCCTCCTACTTCCCTTACTCCTCCTACTTCTCTTACTCCTCCTACTTCTCTTACTCCTCCTACTTCTCTTACTCCTCCTACTTCTCTTACTCCTCCTACTTCTCTTACTCCTCCTACTTCTCTTACTCCTCCTACTTCTCTTACTCCTCCTACTTCTCTTACTCCTCCTACTTCTCTTACTCCTCCCTGTCCGCGTACTCCTCATTACCATATTCTCCTTGTCCTCCCTCTAATAGGGAACTCCTTTACAGACCTATTATCTACAGTAAGACACAGATAAGCACTTCTGACTCGTTCTTTACTGTAAAACATCAAGTTAACTCTTTCCACCTTATTCAGTACACACTTAGTTAGTTAAAAGAAATATAAAGAATGACAAAACAGACACTCCGGGTTTTTGTTTTACTTGGAAAAAGGGTAATCAATGCATACATCTTGCAAACAATATTTAAATATAATCTATTTTTAAAAATTACATAAATACAAAAATACACATTCCGCATCTCATACAATGTAAGTTCTTGACAAAGAAATACTTTTTTCCAAAAAGTAACCCAGATAACAAAACGTCTGTGTCTTTTCTGGTGCAGGCCAGGTGCTATTCCCTATGTAATAATAAACTGATTATCATGAATTAAAACACTCATCTTTATTGTCTGAGCAGGACATTATTTTTTCCATGTGAGGTAGCGAACTCAGATATTCATGACTGTTCTAAAGTCCGTTTAAACCAACAAATAAAAAAACACCTAGCAGTACAATATGTTTAATTCTATACTCCCTTCCTCCAGAAGAACACAAAAGTATTAAATGGCCAACCCCATCTGCCATCTAAAAATGCACCCTCTGGTCCCAGACCCGTGGCATCTTTACCTGGTTGTTTACTGGGTCCAGACACCTGGTTGTTTACTGGGTCCAGACACCTGGTTGTTTACTGGGTCTTCCTGGTGACGTCACTGGTGTCCAGACACCTGGTTGTTTACTGGGTCCAGACACCTGGTTGTTTACTGGGTCCAGACACCTGGTTGTTTACTGGGTCCAGACACCTGGTTGTTTACTGGGTCCAGACACCTGGTTGTTTACTGGGTCCAGACACCTGGTTGTTTACTGGTTGTTTACTGGTTCCAGACACCTGGTTGTTTACTGGGTCCAGACACCTGGTTGTTTACTGGGTCCAGACACCTGGTTGTTTACTGGGTCTTCCTGGTGACGTCACTGGTGTCCAGACACCTGGTTGTTTACTGGGTCCAGACACCTGGTTGTTTACTGGGTCCAGACACCTGGTTGTTTACTGGGTCCAGACACCTGGTTGTTTACTGGGTCCAGACACCTGGTTGTTTACTGGGTCTTCCTGGTGACGTCACTGGTGTCCAGACACCTGGTTGTTTACTGGGTCCAGACACCTGGTTGTTTACTGGGTCCAGACACCTGGTTGTTTACTGGGTCCAGACAGCTGGTTGTTTACTGGGTCCAGACACCTGGTTGTTTACCGGGTCTTCCTGGTGACGTCCCTGGTGTCCAGACACCTGGTTGTTTACTGGGTCCAGACACCTGGTTGTTTACTGGGTCCAGACACCTGGTTGTTTACTGGGTCCAGACACCTGGTTGTTTACTGGGTCCAGACACCTGGTTGTTTACTGGGTCCAGACACCTGGTTGTTTAATGGGTCCAGACACCTGGTTGTTTAATGGGTCCAGACACCTGGTTGTTTAATGGGTCCAGACACCTGGTTGTTTACTGGGTCCAGACACCTGGTTGTTTACCGGGTCTTCCTGGTGACGTCCCTGGGGTCCAGACAGCTGGTTGTTTACTGGGTCCAGACACCTGGTTGTTTACCGGGTCTTCCTGGTGACGTCACTGGGGTCCAGACAGCTGGTTGTTTACCGGGTCTTCCTGGTGACGTCACTGGTGTTCAGACACCTGGTTGTTTACTGGGTCCAGACACCTGGTTGTTTACTGGGTCCAGACACCTGGTTGTTTACTGGGTCCAGACACCTGGTTGTTTACTGGACCCAGTAAACAACCAGACACCTGGTTGTTTACTGGGTCCAGACACCTGGTTGTTTACTGGGTCCAGACACCTGGTTGTTTACTGGGTCCAGACACCTGGTTGTTTACTGGGTCCAGACACCTGGTTGTTTACTGGGTCCAGACACCTGGTTGTTTACCGGGTCTTCCTGGTGACGTCACTGGTGTCCAGGCCGTCCAGTTTGAGATGTGTTTGGCTGTAGCGTTTAATGAGGAACCCAGGCATCAGCGCCACACCGGCCATAACCAACAGCTGTAGCACTCTGGTCCAGGAGAACAACTCATCCAGAGAGGACAACTCAGACAACATGGAGCCCGTCTGGACACAGATGAAGTTATACGGCACCAGACCTACAGGATAACAGACACATCAGACCTACAGACACATCAGACCTACAGGACAACAGACACATCAGACCTACAGGACAACAGACACATCAGACCTACAGGACAACAGACACATCAGACCTACAGGACAACAGACACATCTGACCTACAGGACAACAGACACATCAGACCTACAGGACAACAGACACATCAGACCTACAGGACAACAGACAAATATGACCTACAGGACAACAGACACATCTGACCTACAGGACAACAGACACATCAGACCTACAGGACAACAGACACATCAGACCTACAGGACAACAGACACATCAGACCTACAGGACAACAGACCTACAGGACAACAGACACATCAGACCTACAGGACAACAGACACATCAGACCTACAGGACAACAGACACATCGGACCTACAAGACAACAGACACATCAGACCTACAAGACAACAGACACATCAGACCTACAGGACAACAGACACATCAGACATACAGACACATCAGACCTACAGAACAGACACATCAGACCTACAGAACAGACACATCAGACCTACAGGACAGACACATCAGACCTACAGACACAACAGACCAACAGACACATCTGACCTACAGACACATCTGACCTACAGAACAGACACATCAGACCTACAGGACAGACACATCAGACCTACAGGACAGACACATCAGACCTACAGGACAACAGACACATCAGACCTACAGGACAACAGACACATCGGACCTACAAGACAACAGACACATCAGACCTACAGGACAACAGACACATCAGACCTACAGACACATCAGACCTACAGAACAGACACATCAGACCTACAGAACAGACACATCAGACCTACAGGACAGACACATCAGACCTACAGACACACAGACCTACACACATCAGACCTACAGACACATCAGACCTACAGACACATCAGACCTACAGACACATCAGACCTACAGACACATCAGACCTACAGACACATCTGACCTACAGACACATCTTACCTACAGACACATCTGACCTACAGAACAGACACATCAGACCTACCGAACAGACACATCAGACCTACAGAACAACAGACACATCAGACCCACAGACACATCAGACCTACAGAACAGACACATCAGACCTACAGAACAGACACATCAGACCTACAGGACAGACACATCAGACCTACAGACACAACAGACCAACAGACACATCTGACCTACAGACACATCTGACCTACAGAACAGACACATCAGACCTACAGGACAGACACATCAGACCTACAGGACAACAGACACATCAGACCTACAGGACAACAGACACATCAGACCTACAGGACAACAGACACATCAGACCTACAGGACAACAGACACATCAGACCTACAGGACAACAGACACATCAGACCTACAAGACAACAGACACATCAGACCTCAGACCTACAGAACAGACACATCAGACCTACAGGACAGACACATCAGACCTACAGACACATCAGACCTACAGGACAACAGGACAACCACAGACACATCAGACCTACAGAACAGACACATCAGACCTACAGAACAGACACATCAGACCTACAGGACAGACACATCAGACCTACAGACACATCAGACCTACAGACACATCAGACCTACAGACACATCTGACCTACAGACACATCATCAGACCTACAGACACATCAGACCTACCATCAGACCAGACACATCAGACCCCTACAGACACAGATACAGGACAGACCCACATCATCATCAGACCTACCGACACATCTGACCTACAGAACAGACAACAGACACATCAGACCTACAGGACAGGACAGACACATCAGACCTACAGGACAGACACATCAGACCTACAGGACAACAGACACATCAGACCTACAGGACAACAGACACATCAGACCTACAGACAGGACAACAGACACATCAGACCTACAGACACATCAGACCTACAGACACATCAGACCTACAGACACACAGACCTACAGACACATCAGACCTACAGAACAGACACATCAGACCTACAGACACATCAGACCTACAGACATATCAGACCTACAGAACAGACACATCAGACCTACAGGACAGACACATCAGACCTACAGACACATCAGACCTACCGAACAGACACATCAGACCTACAGACACATCAGACCTACAGAACAGACACATCAGACCTACAGGACAACAGACACATCAGACCTACAGACACATCAGACCAACAGACACATCAGACCTACAGACACATCAGACCTACAGGACAGACACATCAGACCTACAGGACAACAGACACATCAGACCTACAGGACAACAGACACATCAGACCTACAGGACAACAGACACATCAGACCTACAGGACAACAGACACATCGGACCTACAAGACAACAGACACATCAGACCTACAGGACAACAGACACATCAGACCAACAGAACAGACACATCAGACCTACAGAACAGACACATCAGACCCACAGGACAGACACATCAGACCTACAGACACATCAGACCTACAGACACATCAGACCTACAGAACAGACACATCAGACCTACAGACACATCAGACCTACAGGACAGACACATCAGACCTACAGAACAACAGACACATCAGACCTACAGACACATCAGACCTACCGAACAGACACATCAGACCTACAGACACATCAGACCTACAGAACAGACACATCAGACCTACAGAACAGACACATCAGACCTACAGAACAGACACATCAGACCTACAGGACAGACACATCAGACCTACAGGACAGACACATCAGACCTACAGGACAGACACATCAGACCTACAGACACATCAGACCTACAGACACATCAGACCTACAGGACAGACACATCAGACCTACAGGACAGACACATCAGACCTACAGGACAACAGACACATCAGACCTACAGACCTACAGACACATCAGACCTACAGACACATCAGACCTACAGACCTACAGACCTACAGACACATCAGACCTACAGACACAGATCAGACCTACAGACACATCAGACCTACAGAACAGACACATCAGACCTACAGAACAGACACATCAGACCTACAGACCTACAGACACATCAGACCTACAGACACATCAGACCTACAGACACATCAGACCTACAGAACAGACACATCAGACCTACAGACACATCAGACCTACAGGACAGACACATCAGACCTACAGACACATCAGACCTACAGACACACATCAGACAGACACAACAGAACAGACACATCAGACCTACAGACACATCAGACCTACAGACACATCAGACCTACAGAACAGACACATCAGACCTACAGACACATCAGACCTACAGGACAGACACATCAGACCTACAGACACATCAGACCTACAGGACAGACACATCAGACCTACAGAACAACAGACACATCAGACCTACAGACACATCAGACCTACCGAACAGACACATCAGACCTACAGACACATCAGACCTACAGAACAGACACATCAGACCTACAGGTCAGACACATCAGACCTACAGACACATCAGACCTACAGACACATCTGACCTACAGAACAGACACATCAGACCTACAGGACAGACACATCAGACCTACAAGACAGACACATCAGACCTACAGACACATCAGACCTACAGGACAGACACATCAGACCTACAGGACAGACACATCAGACCTACAGGACAGACACATCAGACCTACAGGACAACAGACACATCAGACCTACAGACACATCAGACCTACAGACACATCAGACCTACAGACACATCAGACCTACAGACACATCAGACCTACAGACACATCAGACCTACAGACACATCAGACCTACAGACACATCAGACCTGCAGACACATCAGACCTACCGGACAACAGACCTACAGACACATCAGACCTACAGACACATCAGACCTACAGAACAGACACATCAGACCTACAGGACAACAGACACATCAGACCTACAGGACAACAGACACATCAGACCTACAGGACAGACACATCAGACCTACAGACACATCAGACCTACAGACACATCAGACCTACAGAATAGACACATCAGACCTACAGACACATCAGACCTACAGGACAGACACATCAGACCTACAGAACAACAGACACATCAGACCTACAGACACATCAGACCTACCGAACAGACACATCAGACCTACAGACACATCAGACCTACAGGACAGACACATCAGACCTACAGAACAACAGACACATCAGACCTACAGACACATCAGACCTACAGACACATCAGACCTACCGAACAGACACATCAGACCTACAGACACATCAGACCTACAGAACAGACACATCAGACCTACAGGACCTACAGAACAGACACATCAGACCTACAGGACAGACACATCAGACCTACAGGACAGACACATCAGACCTACAGGACAGGACAGACACATCAGACCTACAGGACAGACACATCAGACCTACAGGACAGACACATCAGACCTACAGAACAGACACATCAGACCTACAGGACACAGACACATCAGACCTACAGACACATCAGACCTACAGGACAGACACATCAGACAGGACAGACACAGACCTACAGACACATCAGACCTACAGGACAGACACATCAGACCTACAGGACAGACACATCAGACCTACAGGACAACAGACACATCAGACCTACAGGACAACAGACACATCAGACCTACAGACACATCAGACCTACAGACACATCAGACCTACAGACACATCAGACCTACAGACACATCAGACCTACAGACACATCAGACCTACAGACACATCAGACCTACAGGACAGACACATCAGACCTACAGACACATCAGACCTACAGGACAGACACATCAGACCTACAGACACATCAGACCTACAGGACAGACAC
This sequence comes from Dallia pectoralis, assembly GCA_029465975.1. NCBI lineage: Eukaryota > Metazoa > Chordata > Actinopteri > Esociformes > Umbridae > Dallia > Dallia pectoralis. The sequence continues at coordinate 749,819 of CM055738.1, read as the reverse complement.
ATCAGACCTACAGGACAGAACAGACACATCAGACCTACAGACACATCAGACCTACAGACACATCAGACCTACAGACACATCAGACCTACAGACACATCAGACCTACAGGACAACAGACACATCAGACCTACAGGACAACAGACACATCAGACCTACAGACACATCAGACCTACAGGACAGACACATCAGACCTACAGACACATCAGACCTACAGGACAGACATTACGCTAAGCGTGGAGAACAGATGGGATTGTCTGAATTTACATGGAAATTGCATTTCTAAATACACAAATCATTAAGTATAAGGTGTAAACATGTGAACCATCTAACACATTATTAAGTAAATGGTCTAAACTATCTCTGCCCACAACAAGATATTCCAGAACTCCTAAAGACTGTTAGTCCTCCTCACCAATGAAGACAGAGAAGATGAAGGAAGTGACAGGGATGTTGACGACCGGGGCTGACATATTCAGGAACCAGTTAGGAGTCATGGGGAAGAACCGGAGGAAAAGGAGGAAGAAAAACAGACAGCTCTGGTTCTCCTTCACCTGGAATAAGATAAAGAGATCCTGTCATGCTGGGTTCCTGTCATGCTGTGTTCCTGTCATGCTGTCATGCTGGGGTTCATAGAGTCATTTAATATCCACCTTTCTCTGCAGCATGGACACCTTTCCAGGGAGGAGTTTTGTGATGTAGTGTTTCCCAAAGGCCTGGGATAGAAGGAAACACATGGTGGAACCTAAAGTAGTCAGAACACAGGCCAGAACCAAACCCTGCCACGGCCCGAACAGAGCCCCAGCTAGAATATTCTGGAGAGGAATAAAAAACAAGCATAGCTGATTATACAAGAACATAATACTTCTGCTCAACTGTTGTGAAAAAGAGGTTTTGTTTAAAGAATGCGGTCCTGTCAGGAAAAGGAGGTGCTGTGAGGAAAAGGAGGTGCTGTCTGGCAAAGGAGGTATTTCTCCTCTATAGTAACTGTACATTTTGCAAGTCCAAGATATTTGGATACTATGGGAAATGTTTTTTTCACTTATTGAGGATTTACATAAATATTCAGAATGTGTGTTTACAAGGAAGGAGGAGCCAGGGATGGCGAAGGCCTGCTTGTAGAGATAGGCACTGCAGAAGAGCAACAGGACGTATCCTGTGTGCTCAGTCTTGTAGAAGTGCAGCAGCTCTGACAGCTCTTTCAGATCCTCCAGGTCAGAGGGGAACTTCAAACTGCTGGGGAAATACAGAACACAGCACTCAGAGACTTTTAGGTTTGATTTGGGTCCAGGGTCTGTCTGGGGTTCAACAATATCATCTTCCAAATGATAACAAAAATCACATTCCGATATTATCAGCATAATCAAGTCAAATGGCAACACAAGGTTTCTAGTCGATAGTCAAACAAACGTCAAACATTGTAGCGAATGAAAGCAGGCCGGCAAGACTGATGAATTAATTTAATTTAAAAAATAATGTAATAATTATGATAATGGGCTAGATTAGCTAGTGCGGACTAACTTTCAATTCCTTAGCCAGAACGAACCAGGGCCACGTTTCTAACATAGCCTACCTCTGCTCTCCACTGGTATCGTGACTGTCCCGGTTCTGGTCGGTGTCTGACGTTTCTCCAGAATGTTCCACCTTCTGCGGGACACGTCGAGGTCCGACAGGAAGGTATAAAGACAGGATGTAGAGATAAAATGTAGCTGCACATATTACCCCTATTAAACCCAGAATTGCGCGCATAGTGGAGGAAAATGTTATCGTAGCAACCCGAACCGACACCTAGTCGATAAGCATTTCGCAACTGGAACCAAGTGTCCGCTCATACGGAATGGGGACAACAAAAGGCGCTGAACCAAACAGGAAGAGGCGGAGCTTGGATTGACAGCTGTGACGTAGTGTCCGTTTTTATTAACGCAAAATAAAGAAATCCAAGTACTGTGAACACGATATCAGTGAACAGCGTGAGGGGATCTGGAAACATTATAATATATTGTACAATACCATACAATTTAAATGAGTTTAAAACATTCCAATGATTGTACTGCGGTACCACAGACATTTAAGCATTTTATTGGAGAAGAAAAGTAAATACCAAACAACAATAATACTTCGTAAAAGGCGATTGACAAGTAAATTATGTTACATTACATTGGGTGACGATCTTGTATCGTAAAAATAAAAAAGCAAAACACAACAATTATTTCATTGTTATTGTGAACAAGTCCATAAACAGCTGGTGAACCACATGAGAGTGAGGTGAAGTCCTGGTTCTAAAGTTCAACTACAGCCGCAACAAGGAATCGGAGTTGATGTTTTGAACAAGAAAATGGCTTCATACTCGGTCCTACACGGATCCGTGGCTTTGATCACTCTCCAGAATCCACCCGTAAACGCACTTAGGTTAGTATTAGAGTACCTGCACAAAGTCAGCATTATTTTGATAATGAAGTCAAATTTATACGGTTTTGTCTAGTAGTACCTGGTATAAACGTGACAACAAAATATGTCCTTATAGTCACTCTTTCTCTCAGTGCAGCAGTGCGAGCTGGCATAACGGACGCCGTGCAGAGAACCCTGAAAGACCCGCAGGTGACGTCTGTGGTGATATGTGGACAGAACGGGAGGTTCTGTGGGGGTAAGACCTTAATTAGAATGGATCCAATCAACCTGGTTCACTTGGTCTGTGGTGATATGTGGACAGAACGGGAGGTTCTGTGGGGGTAAGACCTTAATTAGAATGGATCCAATCAACCTGGTTCACTTGGTCTGTGGTGATATGTGGACAGAACGGGAGGTTCTGTGGGGTAAGACCTTAATTAGAATGGATCCAATCAACCTGGTTCACTTGGTCTGTGGTGATATGTGGACAGAACGGGAGGTTCTGTGGGGGTAAGACCTTAATTAGAATGGATCCAATCAACCTGGTTCACTTGGTCTGTGGTGATATGTGGACAGAACGGGAGGTTCTGTGGGGTAAGACCTTAATTAGAATGGATCCAATCAACCTGGTTCACTTGGTCTGTGGTGATATGTGGACAGAACGGGAGGTTCTGTGGGGGTAAGACCTTAATTAGAATGGATCCAATCAACCTGGTTCACTTGGTCTGTGGTGATATGTGGACAGAACGGGAGGTTCTGTGGGGGTAAGACCTTAATTAGAATGGATCCAATCAACCTGGTTCACTTGGTCTGTGGTGATATGTGGACAGAACGGGAGGTTCTGTGGGGGTAAGACCTTAATTAGAATGGATCCAATCAACCTGGTTCACTTGGTCTGTGGTGATATGTGGACAGAACGGGAGGTTCTGTGGGGGTAAGACCTTAATTAGAATGGATCCAATCAACCTGGTTCACTTGGTCTGTGGTGATATGTGGACAGAACGGGAGGTTCTGTGGGGTAAGACCTTAATTAGAATGGATCCAATCAACCTGGTTCACTTGGTCTGTGGTGATATGTGGACAGAACGGGAGGTTCTGTGGGGGTAAGACCTTAATTAGAATGGATCCAATCAACCTGGTTCACTTGGTCTGTGGTGATATGTGGACAGAACGGGAGGTTCTGTGGGGGTAAGACCTTAATTAGAATGGATCCAATCAACCTGGTTCACTTGGTCTGTGGTGATATGTGGACAGAACGGGAGGTTCTGTGGGGGTAAGACCTTAATTAGAATGGATCCAATCAACCTGGTTCACTTGGTCTGTGGTGATATGTGGACAGAACGGGAGGTTCTGTGGGGGTAAGACCTTAATTAGAATGGATCCAATCAACCTGGTTCACTTGGTCTGTGGTGATATGTGGACAGAACGGGAGGTTCTGTGGGGGTAAGACCTTAATTAGAATGGATCCAATCAACCTGGTTCACTTGGTCTGTGGTGATATGTGGACAGAACGGGAGGTTCTGTGGGGTAAGACCTTAATTAGAATGGATCCAATCAACCTGGTTCACTTGGTCTGTGGTGATATGTGGACAGAACGGGAGGTTCTGTGGGGGTAAGACCTTAATTAGAATGGACCCAATCAACCTGGTTCACTTGGTCTGTGGTGATATGTGGACAGAACGGGAGGTTCTGTGGGGGTAAGACCTTAATTAGAATGGATCCAATCAACCTGGTTCACTTGGTCTGTGGTGATATGTGGACAGAACGGGAGGTTCTGTTGGGGTAAGACCTTAATTAGAATGGATCCAATCAACCTGGTTCACTTGGTCTGTGGTGATATGTGGACAGAACGGGAGGTTCTGTGGGGGTAAGACCTTAATTAGAATGGACCCAATAAACCTGGTTCACTTGGTCTGTGGTGATATGTGGACAGAACGGGAGGTTCTGTGGGGGTAAGACCTTAATTAGAATGGATCCAATCAACCTGGTTCACTTGGTCTGTGGTGATATGTGGACAGAACGGGAGGTTCTGTGGGGGTAAGACCTTAATTAGAATGGATCCAATCAACCTGGTTCACTTGGTCTGTGGTGATATGTGGACAGAACGGGAGGTACTGTGGGGGTAAGACCTTAATTAGAATGGATCCAATCAACCTGGTTCACTTGGTCTGTGGTGATATGTGGACAGAACAGGAGGTTCTGTGGGGGTAAGACCTTAATTAGAATGGACCCAATAAACCTGGTTCACTTGGTTCAACCAAAACCAAATGAGCCTGTGTCCAAATACGAATGTATTTAAAGTAGATCCGTTTGCCAGGTTAGGTTATATAGGTGACACGTTTGAATAGGTTTTAATATAGTCTTTATAAGTGTAACCTGGAAAACTGATAAGTGTAACCAGTAAGTCTGTCTGATATATAGGTGCCAGTCTAATACAGAATCTTCTAGGGGCCGACATCAGGGAGTTTGGGGGGTCAATGTCCGGACCCCCGCTGGTTCCCATGATCAATGCAATCGAGGCTATGGACAAGCCTGTGGTGGCTGCTATTGAGGGCGTAGCACTAGGTGGGGGCCTGGAGTTAGCCCTGGGCTGTCACTATCGTATAGCACACAGACAGGTAGGTTGTTATTCAGAGCTCAATGTCCAACTGACTGACAGGAAGCATTTAATAATTATCTACTTGTTGATTTAGACAAGTGTAGGACTTTGTCAATCATTAAAGCCATGTTTTGTTCTCAAAAGTGTTTAGTGGTTCTGACAGTTGAATATGTGAATGTTTTGTTTCAGGCTCTGGTAGGTTTGCCAGAGGTCACCCTGGGTCTGCTGCCAGCTGCAGGAGGGAGCCAGCGTCTCCCCAGGTTGATAGGATTACCTGCCGCTCTGGACCTCATCACAACTGGTAGGACAGTGTATCTGCCCATCCTACCACCAGGGGTCAGCATTGCAACAATGCTGAACCTTGATAAGTTGCATGTCTGTCCTGGCAGACGGAATTTGGGTCAAGGAATCAGTCATGATACATTGACCCTGTTTTGTCCTCATTATAACCCACAGGTCACCATATATCTGACCCTGTTTTGTCCTCATTATAACCCACAGGTCACCATATATCTGACCCTGTTTTGTCCTCATTATAACCCACAGGTCACCATATATCTGACCCTGTTTTGTCCTCATTATAACCCACAGGTCACCATATCTGACCCTGTTTTGTCCTCATTATAACCCACAGGTCACCATATATCTGACCCTGTTTTGTCCTCATTATAACCCACAGGTCACCATATATCTGACCCTGTTTTGTCCTCATTATAACCCACAGGTCACCATATATCGGACCCTGTTTTGTCCTCATTATAACCCACAGGTCACCATATATCTGACCCTGTTTTGTCCTCATTATAACCCACAGGTCACCATATATCTGACCCTGTTTTGTCCTCATTATAACCCACAGGTCACCATATATCTGACCCTGTTTTGTCCTCATTATAACCCACAGGTCACCATATATCTGACCCTGTTTTGTCCTCATTATAACCCACAGGTCACCATATATCTGACTCTGTTTTGTCCTCATTATAACCCACAGGTCACCATATATCTGACTCTGTTTTGTCCTCATTATAACCCACAGGTCACCATATATCTGACCCTGTTTTGTCCTCATTATAACCCACAGGTCACCATATATCTGACCCTGTTTTGTCCTCATTATAACCCACAGGTCACCATATATCGGACCCTGTTTTGTCCTCATTATAACCCACAGGTCACCATATATCTGACCCTGTTTTGTCCTCATTATAACCCACAGGTCACCATATATCTGACCCTGTTTTGTCCTCATTATAACCCACAGGTCACCATATATCTGACCCTGTTTTGTCCTCATTATAACCCACAGGTCACCATATATCTGACCCTGTTTTGTCCTCATTATAACCCACAGGTCACCATATATCGGACCCTGTTTTGTCCTCATTATAACCCACAGGTCACCATATATCTGACCCTGTTTTGTCCTCATTATAACCCACAGGTCACCATATATCGGACCCTGTTTTGTCCTCATTATAACCCACAGGTCACCATATATCTGACCCTGTTTTGTCCTCATTATAACCCACAGGTAAGCATATCTTGGCCTCTGAAGCACTGAAGCTGGGGATCGTAGATCAAGTTACAGATGGCAACGCTCTAAACATGGCAGTGGAGTTTGCCAGGAGAATTGTAGGTATGATGACATCTAAACCTGTGAAACAGCATGTGTGCTAAATAGCACCTTATTTATTATAATGCCTTACTATAGACCAGAGCCAGGTCCTACCGGTACTGAGGCCTGTCCTACCGGTACTGAGGCCTGTCCTACCGGTACTGAGGCCTGTCCTACCGGTACTGAGGCCTGTCCTACCGGTACTGAGGCCTGTCCTACCGGTACTGAGGCCTGTCCTACCGGTACTGAGGCCTGTCCTACCGGTACTGAGGCCTGTCCTACCGGTACTGAGGCCTGTCCTACCGGTACTGAGGCCTGTCCTACCGGTACTGAGGCCTGACCTAACGTTACTGAGGCCTGTCCTACCGGTACTGAGGCCTGTCCTACCGGTACTGAGGCCTGTCCTACGGTACTGAGGCCTGTCCTACCGGTACTGACGGTGAGGCCTGTCCTACCGGTACTGAGGCCTGTCCTACCGGTACTGAGGCCAGTCCTACCGGTACTGAGGCCTGTCCAGTACTGAGGCCTGTCCTACCGGTACTGAGGCCTGTCCTACCGGTACTGAGGCCAGTCCTACCGGTACTGAGGCCAGTCCTACCGGTACTGAGGCCAGTCCTACCGGTACTGAGGCCAGTCCTACCGGTACTGAGGCCTGAGTTAGCATCCTCAATCATTCCCTATTACATACAAACACTATGAAGAGATTAAACGAGGGGTTCCAGCATCTATTAACAGCTAATGAGGTTTAACAGTGTGCTGTGTTACAGGCTAATGATGAGCCCTGCAGGTCACTGCCTGGATAATATTTAAATACTGTGAAAGGTTATGACTCAACTCTGCATTCATAACACACACATACAAACACACAAGCAGAGCTTTTCCTTCTCCAGTCCAGAACAGTGTGTTTCCCTACAGTCTGTGATGACGGTGCTGACTCTATAAACCCACTAACCCCCATCACAGACTACAGATGACTGTGCTGACTCTATAAACCCACTAACCCCCATCACAGAAAATAGATGACGGTGCTGACTCTATAAACCCACTAACCCCCATCACAGACAACAGATGACGGTGCTGACTCTATAAACCCACTAACCCCCATCACAGACAACAGATGACGGTGCTGACTCTATAAACCCACTAACCCCCATCACAGACAACAGATGACGGTGCTGACTCTATAAACCCACTAACCCCCATCACAGACAACAGATGACGGTGCTGACTCTATGAACCCAGTAACCCCCATTACAGACAACAGATGACGGCGCTGACTCTATAAACCCAGTAACCCCCATCGCAGACAACAGATGACGGTGCTGACTCTATAAACCCAGTAACCCCCATCGCAGACAACAGATGACGGTGCTGACTCTATAAACCCACTAACCCCCATCGCAGACAACAGATGACGGTGCTGACTCCATGAACCCACTAACCCCCATCACAGACAATAGATGACGGTGCTGACTCTATGAACCCAGTAACCCCCATCACAGACAACCGATGACAGTGCTGACTCTATGAACCCAGTAACCCCCATCACAGACAATAGATGACAGTGCTGACTCACTGTCTGCTGTAAATAGATTAATGCTGAGTGGTCTGCAATAGCAGCAGACATTCATCTGCGTGGTTGGACGTTTCCTTAAAGCCATTTCCCCTGTCAGGTCTTCTCTGATGTGGCTAAGCCTTTCGAAAGACTTCTGACCAGGCTGGGGAAGGCTGTTAAGCGCCATTAACCTTGAGTTAGGGTGGTTTCCATGGCCACAGTAATCTTCTGTGTCCAGTGGGAGAATATGTGATTAGCAGAGACATCTTCTGGGACCACGCTTTTTTAAGTACAGCCTGGTCTATACAGTGCCTGTAGAAAATCACCATACTCCTTTGAAATAGTAACTTTTTGTTTTTACAGCCTGAAATAAAAAACCCAAAAAATGTTTTTTGGTTCCAGCTTTATTAACGTAAAAAGGCAACAGTTCTTCAACGCCACTCAAAGAACTTCTCCTTTTTATCTTTAAGCCACTGCTTGTTTTTTTTGGCGGTTTGTTTAGGGTCATTGTCGTGCTGGAAGATGAATCACTTCACCTGTATAGCAGAGGGCTACAGGTCTTTCTCAAGAATGTGGATGCACATGGCATTTTTCCTCACATCCTGACCCATTGCCCAGTCCCCGCTGTAGAGAAACACCCCCACAACATAATGTTGCCACCACCATTCTTCACAGTGGATATAGTGTTCCTTGGGTGGTGTGCTGTGTTTGGTTTTAGCCAAACACAACACTTGCAGTTAAGTCCAAAAAGTTCAATCTTGGTCTCATAAACATTTTTGCCACATGGCATCAGAATCATCCTTGTGTTTTTTTAAATCTTAGCTCAAATAAGACTCCATGTGTCCCTATTCCACCCTGCCATACAGGTTTGTGTAAAGCTTGTGAGATTGTTGTCACGTGCACAGACTGACCAATCACAGCCATAAGGACGTGTCACTTCATAGTTACCATTGGTCTCTTGGTGGCTTTCCTGACCAATATCTTTCTGGCTTCTGGCTCTAGTTTGGAGGGACGGTCTGATCTAGCCAAGGTGTTGGTAGTGCCATAACATTTCCATTTCTTAATAAATTCCTGAACGGTACTCAGAGGTATAATTTTCTTTAGGCTACAGTATATATATATATATACACTAGACTTAGATGCAAAAATAAAAGACCATTACAATGTGCTTAATAAAGGCCTAACTGCTTGTGATGTACTGTATACATAGGGACTTTTATTCTGAAGGGCTGGAAGTACATTGTGGGTACTAGGGGGGGGGCTTTTCAAAGTGTTATAAGCTCACTGTAAGCCCTGTGTGGTCAGAGCTCTCAATAAACTAACCCAACAATACCTTGTATTATGTATTAATAATTCTTAGTAATACATAAATATTCTTAACATTGTCACAAAGTGTTTTAACAAACGCCCAGCCTGTATCCGACAGAGCACACATCAACAAGTTGAAAAAGATGAATAAGTTGATACACGGCGGCTAGGAAAAACTCCCTGAAGGTCAAATATAGGAAGAAACCTAGAGAGGAACCAGGCACTGAGGGGTGACCAGTACTTCTCTGCCTGTGCTGGGTGAACTTATGACAGTTTAATATAACAGTTATTTAAGTGTGTTTTTATGTGCAAGCAGTCCTAAAAATCAAATAGTCCAGGTCAAATACAGTCAGAAAGGGACAAGCGGTAGGGTTGAGGGTTGGGCAGATTGAAGGCACTGCCACACAGTGAGTCTTACCAGGCCCACACAACACAAAATGCACAGCAAATTGAGATGTGCGATTCCCCCCTGCCCCCGTCTCTGGTAGTTCAGAGATTAATAGGAGCTAGTTGTGACATCTGGATTCTACATCTGTCACCAGCGCTTGCCCACTCTAACCAATCACACGCGCTACTCAACCATTTGCAGATTATCTGCAAGAGTAAATCCATCCCAAAGATCATTAGAATCATAGTGTTGTTCTGTTCAGTTGTCCTGGTTCTGACCCATTACACAGACTGGTGTCGTTCTGTTCTGTAGATCTACCATTCTTTAGGTTTAACCTCTAACACTGGAGCTAGCCCCCTGTCAGTTGGTCTGAACACACTGGAGCTAGCCCCCTGTCAGTTGGTCTGAACACACTGGAGCTAGCCCCCTGTCAGTTGGTCTGAACACACTGGAGCTAGCCCCCTGTCAGTTGGTCTGAACACACTGGAGCTAGCCCCCTGTCAGTTGGTCTGAACACACTGGAGCTAGCCCCCTGTCAGTTGGTCTGATCACACTGGAGCTAGCCTCCTGTCAGTTGGTCTGAACACACTGGAGCTAGCCCCCTGTCAGTTGGTCTGAACACACTGGAGCTAGCCCCTGTCAGTTGGTCTGAACACACTGGAGCTAGCCCCCTGTCAGTTGGTCTGAACACACTGGAGCTAGCCCCCTGTCAGTTGGTCTGATCACACTGGAGCTAGCCTCCTGTCAGTTGGTCTGAACACAATAGAGCTAGCCCCCTGTCAGTTGGTCTGACCACACTGGAGCTAGCCCCCTGTCAGTTGGTCTGACCACACTGGAGCTAGCCCCCTGTCAGTTGGTCTGAACACACTGGAGCTAGCCCCCTGTCAGTTGGTCTGACCACACTGGAGCTAGCCCCCTGTCAGTTGGTCTGATCACACTGGAGCTAGCCCCCTGTCAGTTGGTCTGAACACACTGGAGCTAGCCCCCTGTCAGTTGGTCTGAACACACTGGAGCTAGCCCCCTGTCAGTTGGTCTGAACACACTGGAGCTAGCCCCCTGTCAGTTGGTCTGATCACACTGGAGCTAGCCCCCTGTCAGTTGGTCTGATCACACTGGAGCTAGCCCCCTGTCAGTTGGTCTGAACACACTGGAGCTAGCCCCCTGTCAGTTGGTCTGATCACACTGGAGCTAGCCTCCTGTCAGTTGGTCTGATCACACTGGAGCTAGCCTCCTGTCAGTTGGTCTGATCACACTGGAGCTAGCCCCTGTCAGTTGGTCTGATCACACTGGAGCTAGCCTCCTGTCAGTTGGTCTGATCACACTGGAGCTAGCCTCCTGTCAGTTGGTCTGAACACACTGGAGCTAGCCCCCTGTCAGTTGGTCTGAACACACTGGAGCTAGCCCCCTGTCAGTTGGTCTGATCACACTGGAGCTAGCCTCCTGTCAGTTGGTCTGATCACACTGGAGCTAGCCCCCTGTCAGTTGGTCTGATCACACTGGAGCTAGCCTCCTGTCAGTTGGTCTGTACTGAGGAATCCCTGCATGGTTTGTTTGTTTTGCAGGTAAACCCCTGGACCCCCGTCGGATAAGCACCCTGCCGTGCCCCAGTCCCCCAGATGTCGACTTCCTTCTGGACAGAGTTTTGGCCCAGGTCCGGAAGCGTGCCCGGGGAGCCCTTGCCCCAGTGGCCTGTGTTGGAGCTCTGAGGGCGGCTGTCTTCCTGCCCTTCGCTCAGGGCATGGAGAAGGAGAGGGAGCTGATGGGCGCCCTGTTTGACAGCGGCCAGGCCAGAGCGCTACAGTATGCCTTCTTTTCCCAGAGACTGGTTTCCCAGCTGGAGAACCACTGCTGTTATTGGTGGGAAGCAAGTGGAGGAACCATCTGCCTGTTATTGGTGGAGAGCTCAGAACCATCGGTAAAGCTGCTGTTATTGGTGAGAGACAGAACCATCTGTAAAGCTGCAGCCAGAACCAGTAAACTGCTGTTATTGGTGAGAGAGCTCAGAACCATCTGTAAAGCTGCTGTTATTGGTGAGAGCTCAGAACCATCCGTAAAGCTGCTGTTATTGGTGAGAGAGCTCAGAAGCATCTGTAAAGCTGCTGTTATTGGTGAGAGAGCTCAGAACCATCTGTAAAGCTGCTGTTATTGGTGAGAGAGCTCAGAACCATCGGTAAAGCTGCTGTTATTGGTGAGAGAGCTCAGAACCATCTGTAAAGCTGCTGTTATTGGTGAGAGAGCTCAGAACCATCCGTAAAGCTGCTGTTATTGGTGAGAGAGCTCAGAACCATCTGTAAAGCTGCTGTTATTGGTGAGAGAGCTCAGAACCATCTGTAAAGCTGCTGTTATTGGTGAGAGAGCTTAGAACCATCCGTAAAGCTGCTGTTATTGGTGAGAGAGCTCAGAACCATCAGTAAAGTTGCTGTTATTGGAGAGAGAGCTCAGAACCATCGGTAAAGCTGCTGTTATTGGTGAGAGAGCTTAGAACCATCTGTAAAGCTGCTGTTATTGGAGAGAGAGCTCAGAACCATCTGTAAAGCTGCTGTTACTGGTGAGAGAGCTCAGAACCATCAGTAAAGCTGCTGTTATTGGAGAGAGAGCTCAGAACCATCTACGCTAGACACATTATTCCTGTTTATCTCACTGAACCCCAGATAGAGTACTACTAGATCAGTCTAGAGTTAAGCTCTGAGAACACATGATAAATCAGGGTTAAAGTCCAGTTTGTTGTAGCTGGTATCAGGGACAGGTTGGTCGTCATTTCTCCTGCCGGTCTGTTCATCTCCAGGTCTGGGTACCATGGGTCGGGGCATCGTCGTAGCGCTAGCACTGGCTG
>CM055738.1:707711-736633 GCA_029465975.1 Dallia pectoralis | reverse complement strand
AGTTGTTTTTGCACTCTATTGAACTATTATGACTATAGGAGTTTCTAGAGCTGTGGTTCTCAAAGCTGCTGATTAAAAGCTATAATTATGTTCTATTAATTGTAAAATCAATTACCACGACTTTTTGAAAGAAAACATTGCATTTTATTAATGGATCCAGGGCTCGGTATGGCCTGGTGCCACGGCACATTGCCCCAGAGGAGATCCTGGAACGGTGTCTCTACGCCTTGACCAACGAAGGCTTCAACATCCTGCAGGATGGCATGGCTGCAGGGCCTGAAGACATCGACGCCATCTACGTGTTTGGATACGGCTGGCCTCGACACCGTGGTGGACCCATGTTCCATGCCGGACAGGTGGGGTTGGCCAGGGTTTTGGAGAAGCTGGAGCACTACCAGCACAAACACCCAGATGTTCCCTATCTGAAGCCCAGTCCACTGCTGCGGAGGCTGGTTGCAGCAGGAAGTCCTGCTGTGCAGAAGTGGAGGGAGTTTCTCAACAAGGACAGAGTTCATAGCCAGTTATGAGATGCCTAAATAACACCTGTAATCTGTCAGTTAACCCTAAATAACACCTGGCATCTGTCAGTTAACCCTAGATAACACCTGTAATCTGTCAGTTAACCCTAAATAACACCTGTAATCTGTCAATTAACCCTAAATAACACCTGTAATCTGTCAGTTAACCCTAGATAACACCTGTAATCTGTCTGTTAACCCTAAATAACACCTGTAATCTGTCTGTTAACCCTAGATAACACCTGTAATCTGTCAATAACACCTGTAATCTGTCAGTTAACCCTAGATAACACCTGGCATCTGTCAGTTAACCCTAGATAAACCTGTAATCTGTCAGTTAACCCTAGATAACACCTGGCAAGTTAACCCTAGATAACACCTGTAATGTCAGTTAACCTAAATAACACCTGTAATCTGTCAATGAACCATAAATAACACCTGTAATCTGTCAGTTAACCCTAGATAACACCTGGCATCTGTCAGTTAACCCTAGATAACACCTGTAATCTGTCAGTTAACCCTAAATAACACCTGGCATCTGTCAGTTAACCCTAGATAACACCTGTAATCTGTCAGTTAACCCTAAATAACACCTGTAATCTGTCAATGAACCATAAATAACACCTGTAATCTGTCAGTTAACCCTAGATAACACCTGTAATCTGTCAGTTAACCCTAGATAACACCTGTAATCTGTCAGTTAACCCTAAATAACACCTGTAATCTGTCAGTTAACCCTAGATAACACCTGTAATCTGTCAGTTAACCCTAAATAACACCTGTAATCTGTCAATTAACCATAAATAACACCTGTAATCTGTCAGTTAACCCTAAATAACACCTGGCATCTGTCAGTTAACCCTAGATAACACCTGTAATCTGTCAGTTAACCCTAGATAACACCTGGCATCTGTCAGTTAACCCTAGATAACACCTGTAATCTGTCTGTTAACCCTAGATAACACCTGTAATCTGTCTGTTAACCCTAAATAACACCTGTAATCTGTCTGTTAACCCTAAATAACACCTGTAATCTGTCTGTTAACCCTAGATAACACCTGGCATCTGTCAGTTAACACTAGATAACACCTGTAATCTGTCGGTTAACCCTAGATAACACCTGTAATCTGTCAGTTAACCCTAAGTAACACCTGTAATCTGTCTGTTAACCCTAGATAACACCTGTAATCTGTCAGTTAACCCTAAGTAACACCTGTAATCTGTCTGTTAACCCTAGATAACACCTGGCATCTGTCAGTTAACACTAGATAACACCTGTAATCTGTCGGTTAACCCTAGATAACACCTGTAATCTGTCAGTTAACCCTAAGTAACACCTGTAATCTGTCTGTTAACCCTAGATAACACCTGTAATCTGTCAGTTAACCCTAGATAACACCTGTCATCTGTCAACCCATGAGAAAATAATAAAGTCTGGCACTCTTGAACTTTACTCTGTGAAATTTTCCAGCCTTAATCTGATATATTTTCCAGCTCTAATCTGCTATGATATTTTTCCAGCCCTAATCTGCTGATATTTTTTAGCCCTAATTTGCTATGATATTTTCCAGCTCTAATCTGCTATGATATTTTCCAGCTCTAATCTGCCATGATATTTTCCAGCCCTAATCTGCTGATATTTTTTTGCCCTAATTTGCTATGATATTTTACAGCTATAATCTGCTATGATATTTTTCCAGCTCTAATCTGCTATGATATTTTTCCAGCTCTAATCTGCTATGATATTTTTCCAGCTCTAATCTGCTATGATATTTTTCCAGCTCTAGTCTGCTATGATATTTTCCAGCTCTAATCTGCTATGATATTTTTCCAGCTCTAATCTGTTATGATATTTTTCCAGCCCTTATATGCTATTCAATTTCCAGCTCTAATCTGCTATGATATTTTTCCAGATCAAATCTGCTATGATATTGTCAAGTTCTAATCTGCTATGATATTTTCCAGCCCTAACCTGATATATTTTGCCAATAATTGTCAACATTGGATCTGTCTCATTTGGAAATAAAAAATAATGTGATTATTTTCATTCTTTCCAAATAATACTTACTGTTTGGTTGTGAATATTTTTATGTTTAGAAGGGGTAACTTTAATATTTGATTAGACTGAACTGAATAGAGAATTGGATGTTTAAATAATTCTCTGTAAATAGTTCTGTCTGTAGATGAAGCAACTCTGTCTGCTATTGTAATGGTGTTTCCCACATGCCAGGGGGAATAGCCTTTGGCTGTTGACATTTAATTTACTCTGCAGCCTAAATTAATTAATTTTCTGCCTAACCCTGATAGACCGAGCGAGAGGTTGTGATGAGGACATAATTACTTATTAGACCTTTGATTTATGCCTGCTGGGAACAAAGCAATCATTCACATTCTACAAGATTTCTTAGTAAAAATCTAAAAATCGTTTTCAACTAAAAAGTGTGAAAACGGGAAAAGAATAACGTCATAACAAAGAGCAATGTGTCAAACAGAATGTAGCATTGAGGATATAAATTATTGTAGTGGTTCAATTATGGGTTAAGTGGGTGTGGTAGTACATTGGTACACAACAAATAAGTTATTAGTGCTAACAAATACCACAGCATTAACGTTTTCTTAAAAATCTCTTACACAAGGGGCATTTTAATATTAATAGTTTTATTTCAACCTGTAAAACTGGGATGTCTCGTTCTGACTGGACTGGGCCTTTAAATGACCTTTAAGAAATCTAGATGTTAACCCTCTGAAATAAAGACCATCTAGTGTCTCTGCTTTTTTGCAGGACAGACTCTTTACATTCTCTATATTTTATGACGGATTTACGGACAACAAATACATAATTTACAACTGAATCAGTTATGCACGCACACACACACACACACACACACACAGACACACATTTGGAGTTGAGGAGAGGAGCGAATAGAGAGAGGAGAGGAGCGAATAGAGAGAAAAGCGAGATTAGGAATAGGGCCGTATCGCAGCTCCACACCACTAGGATGTTTTTTCTCCCGGATGGACGGATTGATCCCGGGAATATCTGGAAAGGTGGGTCGCGTTTTTATCGAGAATAAATTCCAGGATGCAGTGAATCATTTATCAACTCTGGGATTTAAAATGTATTAACTTTTAGTGTGTAGGCTATACCTTTCAGTATATTGCAGCATCCGGCGGAGGGAATCGAACCAGCGCCCTACAGCTCCGCAGCTGAGCGCACTACCCGCTGCTCCATTTAGGGATATATCATCTAGAGGGGCGAATTGCGGGACCACCAGGGGCACTACAATATATACTCTTTACATTCATATTTTATTCTCGGACTCTATGATATTAGTGATTTCGGACAGGACGGATGTTTACCTCAGTATTGAACTGATCGGGCATGTGGCTATGGCCGGTTCTGGAGCACAGAAGTGTCCGAAGAGCGAGAAGTTGGAGGAGGCGCAGGAGCTGGCGAGGAGGTGCGCAGGGAGACCGGACTTCTGTACCACACACAGCCATGGAAAGTGCTTTAAATTACACTGGTGCTGTCACCTGGGCTGGTGTCACTGTAAGTAGAGACAAGCATGACCTAATCATGTGATTAAATTACACTGGTGCTGTCACCTGGGCTGGTGTCACTGTAAGTAGAGACAAGCATGACCTAATCATGTGATTAAATTACACTGGTGCTGTCACCTGGGCTGGTGTCACTGTAAGTAGAGACAAGCATGAGACAAGCATGACATAATCATGTGATTAAATTACACTGGTGCTGTCACCTGGGCTGGTGTCACTGTAAGTAGAGACAAGCATGACCTGGGCTGGTGTCACTGTAAGTAATCATGTGATTAAATTACACTGGTGCTGTCACCTGGGCTGGTGTCACTGTAAGTAGAGACAAGCATGACCTAATCATGTGATTAAATTACACTGGTGCTGTCACCTGGGCTGGTGTCACTGTAAGTAGAGACAAGCATGACCTAATCATGTGATTAAATTACACTGGTGCTGTCACCTGGGCTGGTGTCACTGTAAGTAGAGACAAGCATGACCTAATCATGTGATTAAATTACACTGGTGCTGTCACCTGGGCTGGTGTCACTGTAAGTAGAGACAAGCATGACCTAATCATGTGATTAAATTACACTGGTGCTGTCACCTGGGCTGGTGTCACTGTAAGTAGAGACAAGCATGACCTAATCATGTGATTAAATTACACTGGTGCTGTCACCTGGGCTGGTGTCACTGTAAGTCCTAATCATAGCATGTGAATGACAAAGGTTTTTTGTTGATCAAAATGGTACCATGTCAAGGTTCTTCGTATGGTGCAACTTGAACCAAACATCCTTTTTTATTTAGAATGTTTAAAGCCTAAATACACATATTTTTCCATCATACATGTTGCAGTGAAGTTTAGATTTTAAGAGTTTGTCAAAAATGCACTTTAAAACTCTTTCTATGAAACATTGTAATGCTAGTTTGTTTTACCTTATTTTATATGTAAAATGTACGTATTTATTATTGACTTCTATCTCCGGTCTTTACATAGCTTTGCTTTAAGGATTGTTTGAATTAGTGGTCAGTTGAGAATCAGCTTATTTTATCACATCATAGCCATGAAAATGGATTCAACTAGGACACTGTTCTGTTGAAAAAAAGTGATGATTAATATCCGTTTGAAATCTATTAAAATAGCTATATGTGTCTGTAATTACCAGACTTCTCCGCATTGTTTTCTGATTAACCTTAGAACCGGTAATGACATTGGATGGAGCCATTAAGCCTTGTTTAAATCACAGATCTGGTTAGATTGGTGAACACATGGAGATGGGAAACTAGAAACCAACGGTACCTGTACAGTATCTTAAATGTTAGGGAATAGATATGCATATACACACTGATGAGCAAATATATTATGACCACTCACAAGAGATCATCGCCTAATAAATGCACATGTCAAGGTCTGGGTAGATTAGATGGTTGGTGAATAATCCGTTTTTGTAGTCAACGTGTTGGATGCTGTAGATTTGGGCAGGAGTAAACACCTTAGCAGGATGCTGTAGACCTGAGCACCACGGCGACAGGATGCTGTAGACCGGAGCACCACGGCGACAGGATGCTGTAGACCGGAGCACCACAGCGACAGGATATTGGGCGCCCAAAGCTTATTGACACAGGAACAAAGGCAATCCCATCTGCTGTTTTAGTTTATATGTTGAGGAAATCTGAAGAGATTTAAGTCCATGCTTCCTACAGCACTTTCCACGGCGACAGGATGCCACCACCAGACCCTCATCACCCACCACCACCAGACCCTCATCACCCACCACCACCAGACCCTCATCACCAGGACTCACCCACCACCACCAGACCCTCATCACCCACCACCACCAGACCCTCATCACCCACCACCACCAGACCCTCATCACCCACCACCACCAGACCCTCATCACCCACCACCATCAGACCCTCATCACCCACCACCACCAGACCCTCATCACCAGGACTCACCCACCACCACCAGACCCTCATCACCCACCACCACCAGACCCTCATCACCCACCACCATCAGACCCTCATCACCAGGACTCACCCACCACCACCAGACCCTCATCACCAGGACTCACCCACCACCACCAGACCCTCATCACCAGGACTCACCCACCACCACCAGACCCTCATCACCAGGACTCACCCACCACCACCAGACCCTCATCACCAGGACTCACCCACCACCACCAGACCCTCATCACCCACCACCACCAGACCCTCATCACCCACCACCACCAGACCCTCATCACCCACCACCACCAGACCCTCATCACCCACCACCACCAGACCCTCATCACCCACCACCACCAGACCCTCATCACCAGGACTCACCCACCACCACCAGACCCTCATCACCCACCACCACCAGACCCTCATCACCCACCACCATCAGACCCTCATCACCAGGACTCACCCACCACCACCAGACCCTCATCACCAGGACTCACCCACCACCACCAGACCCTCATCACCAGGACTCACCCACCACCACCAGACCCTCATCACCCACCACCACCAGACCCTCATCACCCACCACCACCAGACCCTCATCACCAGGACTCACCCACCACCACCAGACCCTCATCACCCACCACCATCAGACCCTCATCACCCACCACCACCAGACCCTCATCACCCACCACCACCAGACCCTCATCACCCACCACCACCAGACCCTCATCACCCACCACCACCAGACCCTCATCACCAGGACTCACCCACCACCACCAGACCCTCATCACCAGGACTCACCCACCACCATCAGACCCTCATCACCAGGACTCACCCACCACCACCAGACCCTCATCACCCACCACCACCAGACCCTCATCACCAGGACTCACCCACCACCACCAGACCCTCATCACCCACCACCACCAGACCCTCATCACCCACCACCATCAGACCCTCATCACCAGGACTCACCCACCACCACCAGACCCTCATCACCCACCACCACCAGACCCTCATCACCAGGACTCACCCACCACCACCAGACCCTCATCACCAGGACTCACCCACCACCACCAGACCCTCATCACCCACCACCATCAGACCCTCATCACCCACCACCACCAGACCCTCATCACCCACCACCACCAGACCCTCATCACCCACCACCACCAGCCCCTCATCACCCACCACCATCAGACCCTCATCACCCACCACCATCAGACCCTCATCACCCACCACCATCAGACCCTCATCACCAGGACTCACCCACCACCATCAGACCCTCATCACCAGGACTCACCCACCACCATCAGACCCTCATCACCCACCACCATCAGACCCTCATCACCAGGACTCACCCACCACCATCAGACCCTCATCACCAGGGCTCACCCACCACCATCAGACCCTCATCACCAGGACTCACCCACCACCATCAGACCCTCATCACCAGGACTCACCCACCACCATCAGACCCTCATCACCAGGGCTCACCCACCACCATCAGACCCTCATCACCAGGGCTCACCCACCACCATCAGACCCTCATCACCAGGGCTCACCCACCACCATCAGACCCTCATCACCAGGACTCACCCACCACCATCAGACCCTCATCTGAAAGCCTCCTCCTTGATCGACCGCAGATGTTTAAGATCAGCTGTGAACCAGAGTTTGTCGTTGTTGAAGCGAACCCTGGATTAAGTTGGGATGCAACTCTCCTCACAGAAGCTGATGTATGAGGTCACAGCATCAGTATATTCATCTACATTATCTGTGGCGGCCCAGAAGATGTCCCAATCAGTACAGTCCAATCAGTACAGTCCAATCAGTACAGTCCAATCAGTACAGTCCAATCAGTACAGTCCAATCAGTACAGTCCAGTCAGTACAGTCCAATCAGTACAGTCCAATCAGTACAGTCCAATCAGTACAGTCCAATCAGTACAGTCCAATCAGTACAGTCCAATCAGTACAGTCCAATCAGTACAGTCCAGTCAGTACAGTCCAATCAGTACTGTCCAATCAGTACAGTCCAATCAGTACAGTCCAATCAGTACAGTCCAATCAGTACAGTCCAATCAGTACAGTCCAATCAGTACAGTCCAGTCAGTACAGTCCAGTCAGTACAGTCCAATCAGTACAGTCCAATCAGTACAGTCCAGTCAGTACAGTCCAATCAGTACAGTCCAATCAGTACAGTCCAATCAGTACAGTCCAATCAGTGCAGTCCAATCAGTACAGTCCAATCAGTACAGTCCAATCAGTACAGTCCAATCAGTACAGTCCAATCAGTACTGTCCAATCAGTACAGTCCAATCAGTACAGTCCAATCAGTACAGTCCAATCAGTACAGTCCAGACCATCACAGAGACTCTCATGGGCTTCACTGCTCCACTTTTTTGAACTTGTTACAACAGACTTAGAGAGTTATAATGTTTGCCTTTATGATGGAATTATGTGGACCATCAGTCGGTTATAACAGTTTCTCCTGCCAAACAGAGACTGATTTAGGGGTACATCAGTGACATACTGCTATTCAGTGAGAATAAGGCCAGTCAGGAATATGAACAGGACAAAAAACAGGTAAACGTATTTCTACTAATAGCTTTCATCAGCTGCCTGATTGGCCCAACAGTTAAATACAGTTGTATTCTGTCTCTGGCAGGAGTTAATCCCCTGTCCTTTTCACAGTCTCCAAATGGCACCCTTTATTTTTTAGTGCACTACTTTGGACCAGGACAAATAGTATTAAGAAATTGGTAATAGGGTTTAATTTGAAACCCAGATAACCAGAGTCGTTTTTTGTACCAGTGTCTCAGCAGAATGTCACCTTCAGTCAGGCCCATAATCCCACAGTCCAATGTAATCTCTGGATCTAAAATGTGCAACAGCCCAGTGGATGTGACTTATCCAAAATAAACAACAGAGGAAAAGAGCAGAGGAAAAGAGCAGATGTAAACAGCAGATGTAAACAGCAGATGTAAACAGCAGATGTGAACAGCAGATGTGAACAGCAGATGTAAACAGCAGATGTAAACAGCAGATGTAAACAGCAGATGTAAACAGCAGATGTAAACAGCAGATGTAAACAGCAGATGTGAACAGCAGATGTAAACAGCAGATGTAAACAGCAGATGTAAACAGCAGATGTAAACAGCAGATGTAAACAGCAGATGTAAACAGCAGATGTAAACAGCAGATGTAAACAGCAGATGTGAACAGCAGATGTAAACAGCAGATGTAAACAGCAGATGTAAACAGCAGATGTAAACAGCAGATGTAAACAGCAGATGTAAACAGCAGATGTGAACAGCAGATGTGAACAGCAGATGTGAACAGCAGATGTAAACAGCAGATGTAAACATGCAAACTCCTAAAGATGTTGGAGTCTTAGAAATAAGCCTCTAATTCAATCAAACCTGCCTTATTAGTGTTAAAACCTTTACTTTCACTCTTCATCCTCTGCCCAGACAGCTAATATACTAATAATATACAGATTTTTGAAATAACAAAAAAAACATCTGTGTTAATCTAAGTAAAGGAACTGTAATGGTATTGGTTCAGCAAGTTAGAATTTGATCTTTGCTATTTATCTGCTGCGTGTTTTTCTTCCAGCTGACATGCAGTGTGCCAGATTCTGAAGCACACTGTGAAAGCCTCTGGGTCCACATTAACATGTATTTTTAATTGCATTCTGAATATCATTGTTTAAACCCACTGCGTTGCCTTTTAAAGCTTGAACATTAAACACGCTGTTTGCCTGACAGGTTTCTAAATGACAGAATAACCCCTTCAGGTTGCTTTAGGCAAGCTACACACAAAGACTAGATACACATAGAGATATCATACACATAGAGATATCAGACTAGATACACATAGAGATATCAGACTAGATACACATAGAGATATCAGACTAGATACACATAAAGATATCAGGCAGGTTAGATGGAGAGACACCAAGCTATACACAAAGACATCAGACCCTCAGATCCCCACAGACCCCCCCCCCACAGATCCCCACAGATCCTTACAGATCCCCACAGATCCCCACAGTTCCCCACAGATCCCCACACATCCCCACAGATCCCCACAGATCCTTACAGATCCCCACAGATCCCCACAGTTCCCCACAGTTCCCCACAGATCCCCACACATCCCCACAGATCCCCACAGATCCTTACAGATCCCCACAGATCCCCACAGATCCCCACACATCCCCACAGATCCCCACAGATCCTTACACATCCCCACAGATTCCCACAGATCCACACAGATTCCCACAGATCCCCACAGATCCACACAGATCCCCACAGATCCCCACAGATACTTACAGATCCCCACAGATCCCCACAGTTCCCCACACATCCCCACAGATCCCCACAGATCCTTACAGATTCCCACAGATCCCCACAGATCCACACAGATCCCCACAGATCCACACAGATTCCCACAGATCCCCACAGATCCACACAGATCCCCACAGATCCACACAGATCCTTGCAGATCCCCACTGATATACTTTAGTATCTGTGAAGGTTGTGCTACTGTGCATTATGATATCCATATATATATTTGGGAACCAGTCACATGACCAGTCACATGACCAATCCAATACACATCACACACATTTGCTGCGCTAAATATTGCAGACTGCCTTTACAGCTACTTCAATATGGATCTAAACCATGTTGACTCTAGTGGGATACCACCAAACAACATTTAACAGACGTGTCAGAGGGCTTTGTGGAACAACATTATTTCTCTTAAAAGGTTTTATTCCTTAAGGGAAACACTCAAAAGTTTTTTGCAGCTGGACCAATGCTGGACCAGCCCTCTGATTTGATTGGTCATGTATGTCCTCTTGTCTCTCTGTAGGTAAATATGTGTACCAGCCCATGACCAACGTCTGCCATCTCCCCAACACGCTGGTGCCCTCTGACCTCTCTGACCTGCACCAAACCATGAACCTGTCTGTCTCCTTGACTGAACGCTTCCTGAGGACCTCCTCCTGCTTCCAAGCTCCACCGTGCCTCGACTCGCCCAAATATTGCATCATTGCAGACCTCTTTATCGATGACTACATTGTCAAACGCATAAATGGGAAAATGTGTTATGTTCAACGTCCACCTCCTCCCATACCCGAACCTCCTCTTGCTGCACCTCCTGCCCCACAGCCATTTCCTCCGATACCAGAACCTCCTCTTGCTGCACCTCCTGCCCCACAGCCATTTCCTCCCATACCAGAACCTCCTCTTGCTGCACCTCCTGCCCCACAGCCATTTCCTCCCATACCAGAACCTCCTCTTGCTGCACCTCCTGCCCCACAGCCATTTCCTCCGATACCAGAACCTCCTCTTGCTGCACCTCCTGCCCCACAGCCATTTCCTCCCATACCAGAACCTCCTCTTGCTGCACCTCCTGCCCCACAGCCATTTCCTCCCATACCAGAACCTCCTCTTGCTGCACCTCCTGCCCCACAGCCATTTCCTCCCATACCAGAACCTCCTCTTGCTGCACCTCCTGCCCCACAGCCATTTCCTCCGATACCAGAACCTCCTCTTGCTGCACCTCCTGCCCCACAGCCATTTCCTCCCATACCAGAACCTCCTCTTGCTGCACCTCCTGCCCCACAGCCATTTCCTCCCATACCAGAACCTCCTCTTGCTGCACCTCCTGCCCCACAGCCATTTCCTCCCATACCAGAACCTCCTCTTGCTGCACCTCCTGCCCCACAGCCATTTCCTCCCATACCAGAACCTCCTCTTGCTGCACCTCCTGCCTCCCAGCCATCTCCCAGTAAGACTCAGCATCCAGTTCAGAATGACCACCATTACAGCAAAACAACACCACAACCGTCTGTTGACAAGCACAACAACTTTGCCAACAATGAGAATAAAGACAACAGGCCTGAAGGCAGGCATGATCCAAACCAATCAGATGTAGTGAAACATCATCCAAACCAATCAGATGTAATGAAACATCATCCAAACCAATCAGATGTAATGAAACATCATCCGAACCAATCAGATGTAATGAAACATCATCCAAACCAATCAGATGTAATGAAACATCATCCAAACCAATCAGATGTAATGAAACATCATCCAAACCAATCAGATGTAATGAAACATCATCCAAACCAATCAGATGTAATGAAACATCATCCAAACCAATCAGATGTAATGAAACATCATTTAAACCAATCAGATGTAATGAAACATCATCCAAACCAATCAGATGTAATGAAACATCATCCAAACCAATCAGATGTAATGAAACATCATCCAAACCAATCAGATGCAACCAAACATCATCCTGACCAATCAAATGTAATGAAACATCATCCTAATAAATCTAATTTAATCAAACATCATCCAAAACAGTCTGATGATCCCCCTGCACAGACTGAGAAGCAACACAGCCTTCACCCTAACCTCGCTGTGATAGACCAGGTGAAGCTCCACTACCAACCCCACCCCAGCCCCCTGTAGACCAGGTGAAGCTCCAACACCACCCCAGTCCCCCTGTAGACCAGGTGAAGCTCCACTACCAACCCCACCCCAGTCCCCCTGTAGACCAGGTGAAGCTCCACTACCAACCCCACCCCAGTCCCCCTGTAGACCAGGTGAAGCTCCACTACCAACCCCACCCCAGCCCCCCTGTAGACCAGGTGAAGCTCCAACCCCACCCCAGTCCCCCTGTAGACCAGGTGAAGCTCCAACCCCACCCCAGCCCCCTGTAGACCAGGTGAAGCTCCAACCCCACCCCAGCCCCCTGTAGACCAGGTGAAGCTCCAACCCCACCCCAGTCCCCCTGTAGACCAGGTGAAGCTCCAATCCCACCCCAGCCCCCTGTAGACCAGGTGAAGCTCCAACCCCACCCCAGCCCCTCAGTAGACCAGGTGAAGCAGAAACCCCACCCCAACCCCCTGTAGACCAGGTGAAGCAGAAACCCCACCCCAGCCCCCATGTAGACCAGGTGAAGCTCCAATTCCACCCCAGCCCCCATGTAGACCAGGTGAAGCTCCAACCCCACCCCAGCCCCCCTATAGACAAGGTGAAGCAGAAACCTCACCCCAGCCCCCCTGTAGACCAAGTGAAGCAGAAACCCCACCCCAACCTCATTGACAAGCAAAAGAGCCCCCAGATGGACCACTGCTCCTCCCCATCTAGCTCTGAGGACTCTGGGATCAACGCGTTAGGGCTGAACTTCCTGGAGAGCTGCGAATCTGAGGAGGACGAACGGAGCACCGATGGAGATGAGAACTCCAGACCAGCATGTGGGCTCTGGGACCAGGAGAACCAGGAGAACCGAGTATTGATGGCCCCCTATCAGTCCTTGATAGAGATCATCGAGAACATTGAGACCACTGTGTGACTGACAGACAACGAGACTGAGAGAACGAAACAGCAACACATCGGTATCAGAGATATCAATCATGTTGTATCTAGAGAGCAAACACCTACTTGAGAGGACTGTGCAGAGGTGAACAGACCATTATTACCCCAGGTAAGAGGACCTCATGGACTTGAGGGTTCCTTAAGGTTCTCACTGTATATCTTTACACCCCTAGCATGGTTAGTTAGATAACTACTGTAGCTGAGCCTTAAGGAAGCACCAAGGACAAACACCCTTTTTACTCACATGGCCTGTCAGCAGCACTTGGCCAGCCCTATACACTCCTGTAGAGGCCTGTGGGTAAATGGAGTTGGTACACACATCCACACAGCCTTCAATCACTCATGAACTAGCAACTACCAAGCCTTGACCTGACACCTCCTGCCTGCTGCTGGGACCTGTGGATTTACTGTGGAGATGTAGGATGACAAACCTGCAAAAGATGTGGATTTACTGTAGAGATGTAGGATGACAAACCTGCAAAAAGATGTGGATTTACTGTGGAGATGTAGGATGACAAACCTGCAGAATTACGTGGATTTATTGTGGAGATGTAGGATGACAATCAAGAAGTATTGTTGCCCTCGAGTAACGATCATTTCTCCTGGGTTAATTGTAAATCATGTCTGATTGCATGACTGTGACCCCATTCTAAGAGGTTGGCTCAGGAAGTGAGATATGCAAAAACACATTACCATATTACACACATGCATATTACACACTCTGTACATGTGTGAAACAGCAAAATAAAATTAGCTGTCCAATAAGAAGTGTTGCTATTTACCAGAGCAAAGGCCACATTTATCAATATTACATAGAAATTATCTAAAATGTGTACTTAGAGTACCTATGACATTTAAGTCTGTAGGTGAGTGTTGGGTCAGTCTGTAGGTGAGTGTTGGGTCAGTCTGTAGGTGAGTGTTGGGCCAGTCTGTAGGTGAGTGTTGGGTCAGTCTGTAGGTGAGTGTTGGGCCAGTCTGTAGGTGAGTGTTGAGTCAGTCTGTAGGTGAGTGTTGGGTCAGTCTGTAGGTGAGTGTTGGGTCAGTCTGTAGGTGAGTGTTGGGCCAGTCTGTAGGTGAGTGTTGGGCCAGTCTGTAGGTGAGTGTTGGGCCAGTCTGTAGGTGAGTGTTGGGCCAGTCTGTAGGTGAGTGTTGGGCCAGTCTGTAGGTGAGTGTTGGGCCAGTCTGTAGGTGAGTGTTGGGCCAGTCTGTAGGTGAGTGTTGGGCCAGTCTGTAGGTGAGTGTTGGGTCAGTCTGTAGGTGAGTGTTGGGTCAGTCTGTAGGTGAGTGTTGGGCCAGTCTGTAGGTGAGTGTTGGGTCAGTCTGTAGGTGAGTGTTGGGTCAGTCTGTAGGTGAGTGTTGGGTCAGTCTGTAGGTGAGTGTTGGGCCAGTCTGTAGGTGAGTGTTGGGTCAGTCTGTAAGTGAGTGTTGGGTCAGTCTGTAAGTGAGTGTTGGGCCAGTCTGTAGGTGAGTGTTGAGTCAGTCTGTAGTTGAGTGTTGGGTCAGTCTGTAGGTGAGTGTTGGGCCAGTCTGTAGGTGAGTGTTGGGCCAGTCTGTAAGTGAGTGTTGGGCCAGTCTGTAGGTGAGTGTTGGGTCAGTCTGTAGGTGAGTGTTGGGCCAGTCTGTAGGTGAGTGTTGGGCCAGTCTGTAGGTGAGTGTTGGGTCAGTCTGTAAGTGAGTGTTGGGCCAGTCTGTAGGTGAGTGTTGGGCCAGCCTGTAGGTGAGTGTTGAGTCAGTCTGTAGGTGAGGGTTGGGCCAGTCTGTAGGTGAGTGTTGGGCCAGTCTGTAGGTAAGGGTTGGGCCAGTCTGTAGGTGAGTGTTGGGCCAGTCTGTAGGTGAGTGTTGGGCCAGTCTGTAGGTGAGTGTTGGGCCAGTCTGTAGGTGAGTGTTGGGCCAGTCTGTAAGTGAGTGTTGTTCCATCACTGTTCGTGCTGATGATATAGGCTGGGTGTACATTCCATCACTGTTCATGCTCCATAAAGTGGCTGAGTGTACATTCCATCACTGTTCGTGCTGATGATATTGGCTGGGTGTACATTCCATCACTGTTCGTGCTCATGATACTGGCTGGGTGTACATTCCATCACTGTTCGTGCTCCATATAGTGGCTGGGTGTACATTCCATTACTGTTCGTGCTCATGATTGTGGCTGGGTGTACATTCCATCACTGTTTGTGCTCCATATTGAGGCTGGGTGTACATTCCATCACTGTTCGTGCTCCATAAAGTGGCTGGGTGTACATTCCATCACTGTTCGTGCTGATGATATTGGCTGGGTGTACATTCCATCACTGTTCGTGCTCATGATACTGGCTGGGTGTACATTCCATCACTGTTCGTGCTCCATATAGTGGCTGGGTGTACATTCCATCACTGTTCGTGCTCATGATAGTGGCTGGGTGTACATTCCATCACTATTCGTGCTCATGATAGTGGCTGGGTGTACATTCCAACACTGTTCGTGCTGATGATTGTGGCTGGGTGTGCATTCCATCACTGTTTGTGCTCCATATTGTGGCTGGGTGTACATTCCATCACTGTATGTGCTGATGATATTGGCTGGGTGTACATTCCATCACTGCTTCCTGTTTCCTGTACTGACACATTATTACTGCGTTTTAAGTGGCTTAGAAATCACAGAAAGTATTCTAGAATGTTGTGGAGATAAAACCACAGAATTCTAATACCATTCCTGTCTGAAAGCAAATAAAGAAATTGTATTTTTACTTTTCCTTTGGTGATATGTTTTATATGAGGTTGTCCTGTGTTATGGTGTCTGAACCAAGTTGTCATTGGGCAGTAAGATTTTTTACCAGAGACTATAGCTAACTCAATGTAACAGAGTAATAAAGCTACAATCCTGACCAGAGACTAAAGCTAACTCAATAGAACATAGTGTTTAATAAAGCTACAATCCTGACCAGTGACTAATGCTAACTCAATAGAACATAGTGTTTAATAAAGCTACAATCCTGACCAGAGACTAATGCTAACTCAATAGAACATAGTGTTTAATAAAGCTACAATCCTGACCAGAGACTATAGCTAACTCGATGTAACATAGTGTTTAATATAGCTACAATCCTGACCAAAGACTATAGCTAACTTGATGTAACATAGTGTTTAATATAGCTACAATCCTGACCAGAAACTATAGCTAACTCAATATAACAGAGTAATAAAGCTACAATCCTGACCAGAGACTATAGCTAACTCGATGTAACATAGTGTTTAATATAGCTACAATCCTGACCAAAGACTATAGCTAACTTGATGTAACATAGTGTTTAATATCGCTACAATCCTGACCAGAAACTATAGCTAACTCAATATAACAGAGTAATAAAGCTACAATCCTGACCAGAGACTATAGCTAACTCAATATAACATAGTAATAAAGCTACAATCCTGACCAGAGGCTATAGCTAACTCAATGTAACAGAGTATTAAAGCTACAATCCTGACCAGAGACTATAGCTAACTCAATATAACATAGTAATAAAGCTACAATCCTGACCAGAGTCTATAGCTAACTCAATGTAACAGAGTATTAAAGCTACAATCCTGACCAGAGGCTATAGCTAACTCAATGTAACAGAGTATTAAAGCTACAATCCTGACCAGAGACTATAGCTAACTCAATATAACATAGTGTTTAATATAGCTACAATCATGACCAGAGACTATAGCTAACTCAATATAACATAGTGTTTAATATAGCTACAATCATGACCAGAGGCTATAGCTAACTCAATATAACATAGTGTTTAATATAGCTACAATCATGACCAGAGACTATAGCTAACTCAATGTAACAGAGTGTTTGATAAAGCTGCAATCCTGACAAATTCTAGAAATCGGTCCACAAACACCCAATCTGAAACCAGCACAAGCCCTGGAGCTGTAGCCACACCCACAGCTCCAACTGTGCCACAACCCCTTCCAGCCACCAACCTCCACAACCTAGAAGCTCCCAAAGATATTGGAGGACCAGTCCCCAGAGGTGGATGGAAAGTGGTCCAGGGTATAGCTGTAGCTGGTCGAGCTGGCCCCTGTCTCCAGTGTTCCTGAGCTGGTCCCTGTCTCCAGTGTTCCTGAGCTGGTCCCTGTCTCCAGTGTCCCTGAGCTGGTCCCCCGTCTCCAGCGTTCCTGAGCTGGTCTCTGTCTCCAGTGTCCCTGAGCTGGTCCCCCGTCTCCAGTGTTCCTGAGCTGGTCTCTGTCTCCAGTGTCCCTGAGCTGGTCCCCCGTCTCCAGTGTTCCTGAGCTGGTCCCTCGTCTCCAGTGTCCCTGAGCTGGTCTCTGTCTCCAGTGTCCCTGAGCTGGTCCCCCGTCTCCAGTGTCCCTGAGCTGGTCCCCCGTCTCCAGTGTTCCTGAGCTGGTCCCTCGTCTCCAGTGTTCCTGAGCTGGTCCCCCGTCTCCAGCGTTCCTGAGCTGGTCTCTGTCTCCAGTGTTCCTGAGCTGGTCCCTCCTCTCCAGTGTTCCTGAGCTGGTCCCTGTCTCCAGTGTTCCTGAGCTGGCCCCCGTCTCCAGTGTTCCTGAGCTGGTCCCCCGTCTCCAGTGTTCCTGAGCTGGTCCCCCGTCTCCAGTGTTCCTGAGCTGGTCCCTCGTCTCCAGTGTTCCTGAGCTGGTCCCTCGTCTCCAGTGTTCCTGAGCTGGCCCCCGTCTCCAGTGTTCCTGAGCTGGCCCCCCGTCTCCAGTGTTCCTGAGCTGGTCCCCCGTCTCCAGTGTTCCTGAGCTGGTCCCCGTCTCCAGTGTTCCTGAGCTGGTCCCTCGTCTCCAGTGTTCCTGAGCTGGTCCCTCGTCTCCAGTGTTCCTGAGCTGGTCTCTGTCTCCAGTGTCCCTGAGCTGGTCCCCCGTCTCCAGTGTCCCTGAGCTGGTCCCTCGTCTCCAGTGTTCCTGAGCTGGTCCCTCGTCTCCAGTGTTCCTGAGCTGGCCCCCGTCTCCAGTGTTCCTGAGCTGGCCCCCGTCTCCAGTGTTCCTGAGCTGGTCCCCCGTCTCCAGTGTTCCTGAGCTGGTCCCTCGTCTCCAGTGTTCCTGAGCTGGCCCCTGTCTCGCTGTTTCTTCTCTTCTTTCTCTTCTTTCTCCTCTGCCTCCTTTTGCTTCCGTCACCGGAGGAGTGTCCCTTACCTCCTCTTCTTTCTCCTCTTCCTCATTTTCCTTTTATTCCTCCTCCGCGACAAGAGTCCCCCAGCTGAACCACCTCCTCGGAGTTTGATGTTGTTTGTAAGTCGCTTGTTTGCTGATCTTTACTTTCTATTCAGTGTGTCATTGTTCGTTCTGTGTTCTATTGTTTGTTTTGTGTTGAATAAAACCCAGAACGAATACTCAAGCTCCTCCCCCCTTCCCCCTCCCCTCTCCCCTCTCCCCTCTCCCCTCTCCCCTCTCTCCCTCCCCTCTCCCTCTCCTCTCTCCTCTCCCCTCCCTCTCCCCTCTCCCCTCTCCCTCTCCTCTCTCCTCTCCTATCCTATCCTATCCTCCCCTCTCCCCTCTCCCCTCTCCCCTCTCCTCTCTCCTCTCTCCTCTCTCCTCTCCTATCCTATCCTCTCTCCTCTCTCCTCCCTCCTCTCCTCTCTCCTCTCCTCTCCCCACCCCCTCCACAACCCCCGTCTGTCCCTCCATCCCAGATTACCATGTGAAAGCAGCATGTAAGGCCCAGCTGTGAATACTGATGTAGCTCCTGAATCTATTTATATGAATATGTAGCTCTATTGTTCTGGGATTATAGTCTGAGATACAGAAATGGCCAAACTGAGGGGCTGCAGTGTGAACAGGGGGGGGGGGGGTAGTTTAAATGGCCAAACTGAGGGGCTGCAGTGTGAACAGGGGGAGAGGGGGTAGTTTAAATGGCCAAACTGAGGGGCTGCAGTGTGAACAGGGGGAGAGGGGGTAGTTTAAATGGCCAAACTGAGGGGCTGCAGTGTGAACAGGGGGAGGGGGGAGGGGGTAGTTTAAATGGCCAAACTGAGGGGTTGCAGTGTGAACAGGGGGAGAGGGGGTAGTTTAAATGGCCAAACTGAGGGGCTGCAGTGTGAACAGGGGGAGGGGGGGTAGTTAATTGGCCAAACTGAGGGGCTGCAGTGTGAAGGGGGTAGTTAAATGGCCAAACTGAGAGGCTGCAGTGTGAACAGGGGGGTAGTTTAAATGGCCGAACTGAGGGGCTGCAGTGTGAACAGGGGGAGAGGGGGTAGTTTAAATGGCCAAACTGAGGGTTTGCAGTGTGAACGGGGGCGAGAGGGGGTAGTTTAAATGGCCAAACTGAGGGGTTGCAGTGTGAACGGGGGGTAGTTTAAATGGCCAGGGCTGCAGTGTGAACAGGGGGGGGGGGTGGGGGTAGTTTAAATGGCAAATCTGAGGGGCTGCAGTGTGAAAAGGGGGGAAGGGGGTTGGTTTAAATGGCCAAACTGAGGGGTTGCAGTTTGAAGGGGGGGGGGGTAGTTTAAATGGCCAAACTGAGGGGCTGCAGTGTGAACGGGGGAGGGGGGTAGTTTAAATGGCCAAACTGAGGGGTTGCAGTGTGACGGGGGGGGTAGTTTAAATGGCCAAACTGAGGGGTTGCAGTGTGAACGGGGGAGGGGGTTGTTTAAATGGCCAAACTGAGGGGCTGCAGTGTGAACGGGGGTAGTTTAAATGGCCAAACTGAGGGGTTGCAGTGTGAACGGGGGAGGGGGTAGTTTAAATGGCCAAACTGAGGGGTTGCAGTGTGAACGGGGGGGTAGTTGTAAATGGCCAAACTGAGGGGTTGCAGTGTGAACGGGGGGGGGTAGTTGTAAATGGCCAAACTGAGGGGCTGCAGTGTGAACGGGGGGGAGGGGTGGGGTAGTTTAAATGGCCAAACTGAGGGGTTGCAGTGTGAACGGGGGGGGGGGTAGTTTAAATGGCCAAACTGAGGGGCTGCAGTGTGAACGGGGGGGGGTAGTTGTAAATGGCCAAACTGAGGGGTTGCAGTGTGAACGGGGGGGGTAGTTGTAAATGGCACACAAACTAACACACACATCCTCTTCCATGCTGAGCTTGTGAACCAATGTCTGGAGCAGCAATGGAATTATCCATACCCAGATCAGCGGATGAGGTTGTGAAGAGGTGGGTACCAGTCACTGGGTCAGGGGATGAGGTGGTGGGTACCAGTCACTGGGTCAGGGGATGAGGTGGTGGGTACCAGTCACTGGGTCAGGGGATGAGGTGGTGGGTACCAGTCACTGGGTCAGGGGTAGGGTCACTGGGTCAGGGGTACCAGTCACTGGGTCAGGGGATGAGGTGAGGTGGGGGTACCAGTCACTGGGTCAGGGGATGAGGTGGTGGGTACCAGGGATGAGGTGGTGGGTACCAGTCACTGGGTCAGGGGATGAGGTGGTGGGTACCAGTCACTGGGTCGGGATGAGGTGGGGGTAGGTACCAGTCACTGGGTCAGGGGATGAGGTGGTGGGTACCAGTCACTGGGTCAGGGGATGAGGTGGTGGGTACCAGTCACTGGGTCAGGGGATGAGGTGGTGGGTACCAGTCACTGGGTCAGGGGATGAGGTGGTGGGTACCAGTCACTGGGTCAGGGGATGAGGTGGTGGGTACCAGTCACTGGGTCAGGGGATGAGGTGGTGGGTACCAGTCACTGGGACAGTCACTGGGTCAGGGGATGAGGTGGGGGTGGGTACCAGGGATGAGGTGGTGGGTACCAGTCACTGGGTCAGGGGATGAGGTGGTGGGTACCAGTCACTGGGTCAGGGGATGAGGTGGTGGGTACCAGTCACTGGGTCAGGGGATGAGGTGGTGGGTAGCTACCAGTCACTGGGTCAGGGGATGAGGTGGTGGGTACCAGTCACTGGGTGAGGTGGCGGGGGATGAGGTGGTGGGTACCAGTCACTGGGTCGGGGGATGAGGTGGGGGTAGGTACCAGTCACTGGGTCAGGGGATGAGGTGTCCAATATAGGTGATTTAGGATGACTGCTGGCTGTCTGCCTGGTTGACTGGCTGGCTGGCTTGCTATCTGTTTGTCCTGCTGGATGACTGGCTGGATGACTGGCTGGGTGACTGGTTGGCTGGCTGACTGATTGTTTGGTTTGTTGACTGGATGGATGGACGACTGGCTGGATGACTGGCTAGTTGATTTGCAGGATGACTGTTTGGTTACCTGTTTGGATGACTGGCTGGCTGGATGACTGGGTGGCAGGTTGGCTGGCTAGCTATCTGGTTGACTTGCTGGATGACTGGCTGGCTGACAGTTTGGTGAACTGGCTCAATGTTTGATTGGTTGACTGGCTGGATGACTGGCTTGTAAGGTTGGCTGGATGACTTGCTGGATTACTTTCTTGTTATCTTGCTGGATGACTGGCTGGCTGTCTGCCTGGATGCCTGTCTGGCTATCTGTTGACTTGCTGGATAACTGGCTGGTCCTCAGACTGCTGCTTTTATGTCTCTCTCCCCCTAAGCAACAGTACAGATTAAATACTTCACTTTTTTCATTTTTTTTTTCTGATGGTATTAAAAATTAATCCACTCAGTGTTGTGTTAAAAGCATATTATGCAATCCTCTGAATTTACTGCCTGATTTTCTGAGGCGCCCACCTGCCCCGTGCCACCTGCCCCATGCCAACGGCCCGTGCCACCTGCCACATGCCACCTGCCCCATGCCACCTGCCCCATGCCAACGGCTCCGTGCCTCCTGCCCCATGCCAACGGCCCCGTGCCACCTGCCCCATGCCAACGGCTCCGTGCCTCCTGCCCCATGCCAACGGCCCCGTGCCTCCTGCCCCATGCCAACGGCTCCGTGCCTCCTGCCCCATGCCAACGGCCCGTGCCTCCTGCCCCATGCCAACGGCTCCGTGCCTCCTGCCCCATGCCAACGGCCCGTGCCTCCTGCCCCATGCCAATGGCCCGTGCCACCTGCCCCATGCCAACGGCCCCGTGCCACATGCCTCATGCCAACGGCCCAGTGCCTCCTGCCCCATGCCAACGGCCCCGTGCCACCTGCCCCATGCCAATGGCCCCGTGCCACCTGCCCCATGCCAACGGCCCGTGCCTCCTGCCCCATGCCAATAGAGCCTATCTGTCCCTACAGGTTCGTATATCTGCTGCTCTGAATCTGGGCCTGTAGGGTTAAGCTCAGATGGACTGTTTAGGTGGAAATGTGATGATCTTGTGTCTCATTGTGGCCCAGACAACAGGATATCACATCATACAAACGGTTTGTCTTGGTGAAATCACTACTTACTGGAAGTATTTTTCTACTACTCTATTTTTCCCAAACTCAGGACATCTAGTTTGTGACCACATAGTTCGGCACACATGTCTCCCTGCTGCTTCTAATAACAGTGCTCATTCAACCAGGAAGTGAACCAGGAAGTGAACCAGTAAGTGAACCGGGAAGTGATCCGGGAAGTGAACCAGGAAGTGAACCAGGAAGTGAACCAGGACCAACCACGTAATTTTCACAGACAGGCAGACAGTTAGAGCTGGCATTTACCTGATGATCACAGACAAGCAGATATACATTTTAAGATAGGATTTACATGATGATTACAGACAAAAAGCAGACAGAAAAGCACTGTAAAGCACCCTATTCACTACATAGTAGTTAGGACCATGAGAAGGTTAAACAAATATAATAAACTGAGGTAAAGTGGACACATGGGAATGAGAAGCTTTAACATATATTATATATGATGACTACATCATCTATATGCTACATAATCTATATGCTACATCATCTATATGCTACATCATCTATATGCTACATCATCTATATGCTACATCATCTATATGCTACATCATCTATATGCTACATCATCTATATGCTACATCATCTATATGCTACATCATCTATATGCTACATCATCTATATGCTACATCATCTATATGCTACATCATCTATATGCTACATCATCTATAGACTACATCATCTATATGCTACATCATCTATATGCTACATCATCTATATGCTACATCATCTATAGACTACATCATCTATATGCTACATCATCTATATGCTACATCATCTATATGCTACATCATCTATATGCTACATCATCTATAGACTACATCATCTATATGCTACATCATCTATATGCTACATCATCTATATGCTACATCATCTATATGCTACATCATCTATATGCTACATCATTGAGACGCTACGACAATCCCACTCTTCCCTTGCTCTCTATCTTTCTTTTTGTGATTGGCTCCAGATGCGCTGGTCTTTGTGCACTATTTTAGAATAGCTTCGTTAATGGAGTGAACTGCACAGTTCTCAAGCATTTTGGCACGTGACCACTCCCAGATGCCTCTCGAGGCTAATCAACCAGCTTTTCAATTACCAGCTATCTGACAATAGAGCATCGATAACATCCAACCAATTACAGTATGCTGCTGATAACAACCAATTCATTTAATAGCACACATTTTGGTCGCTCTGTTTCTCTGCTTTTCTCTTTATGGTTCTCTACAGGGTTTTGTATTATCAGGCACCACAGACAAAAAACATGTGATTGGAACCAAATCTGAGCCAGACGAGGAAGGCAGAATGCCTCGAGGCAAGGCAGAATCTTAAACCAATGGACAACCTAAGACTCATACAGACCCTTTAGATTAAATATGTATACTAAGTGTCACTTTTATGTTATGACATAATTGTTAGGTTTACAGTACATGATTGAAGCTGCAAGTTAGTTTATGTAAAATAATACTTGTACTGTATTTGTTGGCATTGTTGTGGATTGTGTTGGTTGTGTTGATGGTTTTAGGTTTGTTGTTTGGGTTATTATTATTGTTAATGTTTAGTGTTGTTGTTAGTGTTGTTGTTGACAGTGTTAATGTTTAGTGTTGTTGTTAGTGTTGTTGGTGGTGTTGTTATTATTATTGTTAATGTTTAGTGTTGTTGTTAGTGTTGTTGGTGGTGTTGTTGTTGTTAGTGTTAATGTTTAGTGTTGTTGTTAGTGTTGTTGGTTGTTGATAGTGTTAATGTTTAGTGTTGTTGTTAGTGTTGTTGGTGGTGTTGTTGTTGTTAGTGTTAATGTTTAGTGTTGTTGTTAGTGTTGTTGGTGGTGTTGTTGTTGTTAGTGTTAATGTTTAGTGTTGTTGTTAGTGTTGTTGGTGGTGTTGTTGTTGTTAGTGTTAATGTTTAGTGTTGTTGTTAGTGTTGTTGGTGGTGTTGTTGTTGTTAGTGTTAATGTTTAGTGTTGTTGTTAGTGTTAATGTTGTTGTTGTCAGTGTTAATGTGGGGTCCATATTAGGGTATTACAGACCCAATGGGTCCATATTAGGGTATTACAGACCCAATGGGTCCATATTAACAGTGTATTACAGACCCAATGGGTCCATATTAGGGTATTACAGACCCAATGGGTCCATATTAGAGTATTACAGACCCAATGGGTCCATATTAACAGGATATTACAGACCCAATGGGTCCATATTAACAGGGTATTACAGACCCAATGGGTCCATATTAACAGGGTATTACAGACCCAATGGGTCCATATTAGGGTATTACAGACCCAATGGGTCCATATTAGGGTATTACAGACCCAATGGGTCCATATTAACAGGATATTACAGACCCAATGGGTCCATATTAACAGGGTATTACAGACCCAATGGGTCCATATTAACAGAATATTACAGACCCAATGGGTCCATATTAGGGTATTACAGACCCAATGGGTCCATATTAGGGTATTACAGACCCAATGGGTCCATATTAGGGTATTACAGACCCAATGGGTCCATATTAGGGTATTACAGACCCAATGGGTCCATATTAACAGGGTATTACAGACCCAATGGGTCCATATTAACAGGGTATTACAGACCCAATGGGTCCATATTAACAGGGTATTACAGACCCAATGGGTCCATATTAACAGGGTATTACAGACCCAATGGGTCCATATTAACAGGGTATTACAGACCCAATGGGTCCATATTAGGATATTACAGACCCAATGGGTCCATATTAGGGTATTACAGACCCAATGGGTCCATATTAGGGTATTACAGACCCAATGGGTCCATATTAGGGTATTACAGACCCAATGGGTCCATATTAACAGGATATTACAGACCCAATGGGTCCATATTAACAGGGTATTACAGACCCAATGGGTCCATATTAACAGGGTATTACAGACCCAATGGGTCCATATTAGGGTATTACAGACCCAATGGGTCCATATTAACAGGATATTACAGACCCAATGGGTCCATATTAGGGTATTACAGACCCAATGGGTCCATATTAGGGTATTACAGACCCAATGGGTCCATACTAACAGGGTATTACAGACCCAATGGGTCCATATTAGGGTATTACAGACCCAATGGGTCCATATTAGGGTATTACAGACCCAATGGGTCCATATTAACAGGATATTACAGACCCAATGGGTCCATATTAACAGGGTATTACAGACCCAATGGGTCCATATTAGGGTATTACAGACCCAATGGGTCCATATTAGGGTATTATGGGTCCAGACCCAATGGGTCCATATTGGGGGTATTACAGACCCAATGGGTCCATATTAGGGTATTACAGACCCAATGGGTCCATATTAGGGTATTACAGACCCAATGGGTCCATATTAACAGGATATTACAGACCCAATGGGTCCATATTAACAGGATATTACAGACCCAATGGGTCCATATTAACAGGGTATTACAGACCCAATGGGTCCATATTAACAGGATATTACAGACCCAATGGGTCCATATTAACAGGGTATTACAGACCCAATGGGTCCATATTAGGGTATTACAGACCCAATGGGTCCATATTAGGGTATTACAGACCCAATGGGTCCATATTAACAGGGTATTATAGACCCAATGGGTCCATATTAGGGTATTACAGACCCAATGGGTCCATATTAACAGGATATTACAGACCCAATGGGTCCATATTAACAGGGTATTACAGACCCAATGGGTCCATATTAACAGGATATTACAGACCCAATGGGTCCATATTAACAGGGTATTACAGACCCAATGGGTCCATATTAACAGGATATTACAGACCCAATGGGTCCATATTAGGGTATTACAGACCCAATGGGTCCATATTAACAGGATATTACAGACACAATGGGTCCATATTAACAGGGTATTACAGACCCAATGGGTCCATATTAGGGTATTACAGACCCAATGGGTCCATATTAACAGGGTATTACAGACCCAATGGCTCCATATTAGGGTATTACAGACCCAATGGGTCCATATTAGGGTATTACAGACCCAATGGGTCCATATTAGGGTATTACAGACCCAATGGGTCCATATTAACAGGGTATTACAGACCCAATGGGTCCATATTAACAGGATATTACAGACCCAATGGGTCCATATTAACAGGGTATTACAGACCCAATGGGTCCATATTAACAGGATATTACAGACCCAATGGGTCCATATTAACAGGGTATTACAGACCCAATGGGTCCATATTAACAGGATATTACAGACCCAATGGGTCCATATTAACAGGATATTACAGACCCAATGGGTCCATATTAACAGGATATTACAGACCCAATGTCACGGATGGAGCGGCGTAGTGCGGTGAAAGCCATGTGCAGAGCCAATAGATCCGTTTAACCAGGTTTATTAAAGACAACCTGAACATAAAACAAACCGAGTACGGCGAAAACACACTAAACTGTGAACTTAAATCAAAGATGCGCACATAGCGACTTACACACAAACGTTTAAGAACGACAGCTATATATATACAAACACTCACCTCTAAAACACAGTGACATGTAGTAACAAACAATGCTAAGCAAGGAGTGACTTGCTAGCGACCCCTTTTATCCCCACATAAAGTGACAGATTACTAACAGCTGTGACCACGTGAAAGAGGAAGTAATCACAGCTAGTGAACACAAAAACACGGAAGTGGATCACCGAAATGGAAGTGTAGCAACGCCACCACACCAATCGTGACAGTATCCCCCACTAAAAGGCTAGCTCCCCAGATAGCCGAACGAACCAACAAAAACCACAAGGGAGCAACAAGACAGGACCTACAGTTAAACCCAATGGGTTAGTCCATCAGGACGGGTCCAGTCCTGAATAGGCCACGGTAGCCGACCGCCATCTCGAGCGGCTGAGAGGCCGCCAGTTTGAGCGGCTCAGGGTGCGTCGTGGCGGCGGCCATCGTGGGCGACGTGGCGGAGGCCATCGTGGGCGACGTGGCATAGGCCATCCTGGGCGACGTGGCGGAGGCCATCGTGGGCGACGTGGCGGAGGCCATCGTGGGCGACGTGGCGGAGGCCATCGTGGGCGGCGTGGCGGCGGCCATCGTGAGCGTGGTCGTGGCGGCGGCCATCGTGAGCGTGGCGTGGCGGCGGCCATCGTGAGCGTGGTCGTGGCGGCGGCCATCGTGAGCGTGGCGTGGCGGCGGCCATCGTGAGCGTGGCGTGGCGGCGGCCATC
This sequence comes from Dallia pectoralis, assembly GCA_029465975.1. Classification (NCBI taxonomy): domain Eukaryota; kingdom Metazoa; phylum Chordata; class Actinopteri; order Esociformes; family Umbridae; genus Dallia; species Dallia pectoralis. The sequence continues at coordinate 708,800 of CM055738.1, read as the reverse complement.
GTGAGCGTGGCGTGGCGGCGGCCATCGTGAGCGTGGTCGTGGCGGCGGCCATCGTGAGCGTCGTCGTGGCGGCGGCCATCGAGAGCGTCGTCGTGGCGGCGGCCATCGAGAGCGTGAGCGTAGTCGTGGCGGCGGCCATCGTGAGCGTAGTCGTGGCGGCGGCCATCGTGAGCGCGTCGTGGCGGCGGCCATCGTGAGCGTAGTCGTGGCGGCGGCCATCGTGAGCGTAGTCGTGGCGGCGGCCATCGTGAGCGTAGTCGTGGCGGCGGCCATCGTGAGCGTCGTCGTGGCGGCGGCCATCGTGAGCGTAGTCGTGGCGGCGGCCATCGTGAGCGTCGTCGTGCGGCAGCCATTGTGGGCGGCGATGCGGCAGCCATTGTGGGCGGCGATGCGGCAGCCATTGTGGGCGGCGATGCGGCAGCCATTGTGGGCGGCGATGCGGCAGCCATTGTGGGCGGCGATGCGGCAGCCATTGTGGGCGGCGATGCGGCAGCCATTGTGGGCGGCGATGCGTCAGCCATTGTGGGCGGCGATGCGGCAGCCATTGTGGGCGGTGGCGTGACGGCGGCAGCCATCTTGGGCGCGGGCGTGACGGCGGGAGCCATCGTGGACGCTGGCGAGACGGCGGCAGGCATCTTGGGCGCTGGCGTGACGACAACAGCCATCTTGGGCGCTGGCGTGACGGCGGGGACCATCGTGGACGCTGGCGAATCGGCGGCAGCCATCTTGGGCGCTGGCGTGACGGCAACAGCCATCTTGAGCGCTGGCGGGACGGCGGGAGCCATCGTGGACGCTGGCGAGACGGCGGCAGCCATCTTGGGCGCTGGCGGGACGACGGCAGCCATCTTGAGCGCTGGCGGGACGACGGCAGCCATCTTGAGCGCTGGCGTGACGGCAACAGCCATCTTGAGCGCTGGCGGGACGGCGGCAGCCATCTTGAGCGCTGGCGGGACGGCGGCAGCCATCTTGAGCGCTGGCGGGACGACAGGAGCCATCGTGGACGCTGGCGTGACGGCGGCAGCCATCTTGAGCGCTGGCGGGACGGCGGGAGCCATCGTGGACGCTGGCGTGACGGCGGGAGCCATCGTG